>OV050030.1:138350290-138960900 GCA_920105625.2 Clusia tigrina | reverse complement strand
CGATTCACTTTTATTTTGTCAGTCATGATTCATTTCACCATTCATGTTTCATTTTCGTATTCACGATTAATTATGCCACTCATTCTACATCTTACCCATTCTGATTAGTTTTTATTATTCATGAATCATTCATGATTCTTATTATCATTCACGATTCATATTATCATTCGTGATTCATTTTTCCATTCGTGATTCACTTTTATCATTCATGATTGATTCTATCATTCAAGGTTAATGTTTATCATTAAGGATTCATTTTATCATTAATTATTAATTTTATCATTCATGATTCATTTTATCATTCATTATTCATTTCTTCTTTGATGATTCTTTTTATCATTCATGATTCATATTATCATTCGCAATTCACTTTACCATTCATGATTCATTTTTATAATCCATGATTCATTTTACCATTCATTTTTATCATTCATGATTCATTTGATCACTAATGATACATTTTTTTGATTCATGATTCTTTTTATCATTCATGATTCATCCTATCATTCACGATAGCTTTAAAAATCATGATTCATTTTGGCTTTCATGATTCATTTATGATTCCATTTAACATTCATGAATCATTTTAATATTCATAATTCATATTATCAGTCATGATTCATATTATCAGTCATGATTCATATTATCAGTCATTATTCTTTTTATCATTCATGATTAGTTTTATCGTTCAGTAATTTTAACATTCGAGATTCATTTTTATCATTCATGATTCATTTTACCATTGACCATTCATTTTATCATTCATGATTAATAGTTACCATTCAGGATTCATTTTTATCATTCGTGATTTATTTTACCAATCATGATTCATATCATTCACGATTCATTTTACCATTCGATTCATTTTACCATTCATTATTCATATTATCATTCATGACTCATTTTATCATACACGACTGATTTAACGTTCATGATTGATTTTACCATTCATGATTCATATTATCATTTATGATTCGATTTAACATTCATATTTTAATTTACCGTCCATGATTTGTATTATCATTCACGATTAATATTATCATTCAAGATTAGTTTTAACATTCAAGATTCCATTTACCATTTTTATGATTCATGATAAATATTTTTCATTCAGGATTCATTTTCATCATTCGTGATTTATTTTACCAATCATGGTTCATATCATTCACGATTGATTTTACCATTCGATTCATTTTACCATTCATTATTCATATTATCATTCATGATTCATTTTCTCATACACGAATGATTTAAAGTTCATGATTAGTTTTTAACTTTCACGATTCATTTTACCACTCATGATGCAGCGTTCCATTCATGATTCATTTTAATATTCGAGCTTAATTTTTATTATTCATGAATCATATTCCCATTCATATTTCTTATTATCATTCACGTATCCATTTTATCATTCATGATTAATTTTTATTATTCATGATTCATTTTACCATGCATGATTCATTTTTTCATTAATGATTAATTTTATCATTCATGATTTATTTTATCATTCATTATTCATTTTATCTCTCATGATTATTCTTATCATTCATGATTCATATTCTAATTCACGATTCATTTTACTATTCATGATTGATTCATTTTTATCATCCACGATTCATTTAAACATTTATTATTAAATTTTAAACTTCGTGATTCACATTATCATTCATGATACCTTTTTTCATCGATGATTCATTTTATCATTCATGAATAATATTTATCATTCACAATTCATTTACCATTCATGATTCATTTTAGATTCATGATTCAATCTATCATTAATGATTAAATTTTCCAATCAGGAATCATTTTTATCATTCGTGATTCTTTTTACTTACATGACTCATGTTATGCATGATTGTTTTCATCATTCGATTCATTTAACCATTCATGATTCATATCATTCATGATTCATTTTTTCATTCACTATTGATTTAACGTTCATGATTCATTTTTCCATTCATGATTCACATTATCATTTATTATTCGATTTAACATTCATATTTTAATTTACCGTCCATGTTTTGTATTATCATTCACGATTTATATTATCATTCAAGATTAGTTTTAACATTCAAGATTCCATTTACCAATCATGATTCATTTTCACATTCATGATTCACTTTTATGATTCATGATTAATATTTTTCATTCAGGATTCATTTTTATCATTCGTGTTTTATTTTACCAATCATGATTCATATCATTCACGATTGATTTTACCATTCGATTCATTTTACCATTCATTATTTATATGATTCATTTTATCATACACGATTGATTTAAAGTTCATGATTCATTTTAACTTTCACGATTCATTTTACCACTCATTATGCATCTTTCCATTCATGATTCATTTTAATATTCGTGCTAAATTTTTATTATTCATGAATCATATTACCATTCATATTTCTTATTATCATTCTAGATTCCATTTTATCATTCATGATTCATTTTACCATTCATGATTCATTTTTATCATCCACGGTTCATTTTAACATTCATTATTCAATTTTAAACTTCGTGATTTACATTATCATTCATGATGCTTTTTTTCAATCATGATTCATTTTATCATTCTTGATTAATATTTATCATTCAGGATTCATTTTATCATTCACGATTGATTTACCATTCAGGATTCAGTTTACATTTATGACTCATTCTATCATTCATGATTTATTTTTTCCTTCAGGATTTTTATCATTCATGATTCATATCATTCACGATAGTTTTTATCATTCTATTCATTTTACCACTCATGATTCATATTATCATTCATGATTCATTTTATCATTTACGATTGATTTAACTTTCATGATACATTTTGCCATTCACGATTCACTTTTATTTTGTCAGTCATGATTCATTTCACCATTCATGTTTCATTTTCGTATTCACGATTAATTATGCCACTTATTCTACATCTTACCCATTCTGATTAGTTTTTATTATTCATGAATCATTCATGATTCTTATTATCATTCACGATTCATATTATCATTCGTGATTCATTTTACCATTCATGATTTATAATCCATGATTCATTTTACCATTCATTTTTATCATTCATGATTCATTTGATCACTAATGATACATTTTTTTGATTCATGATTCTTTTTATCATTCATGATTCATCCTATCATTCACGATAGCTTTAAAAATCATGATTCATTTTGGCATTCATGATTCATTTATGATTCCATTTAACATTCATGAATCATTTTAATATTCATAATTCATATTATCAGTCATGATTCATATTATCAGTCATGATTCATATTATCAGTCATTATTCTTTTTATCATTCATGATTAGTTTTATCGTTCAGTAATTTTAACATTCGAGATTCATTTTTATCATTCATGATTCATTTTACCATTGACCATTCATTTTATCATTCATGATTAATAGTTACCATTCAGGATTCATTTTTATCATTCGTGATTTATTTTACCAATCATGATTCATATCATTCACGATTCATTTTACCATTCGATTCATTTTACCATTCATTATTCATATTATCATTCATGACTAATTTTATCATACACGACTGATTTAACGTTCATGATTGATTTTACCATTCATGATTCATATTATCATTTATGAGTCGATTTAACATTCACATTTTAATTTACCGTCCATGATTTGTATTATCATTCACGATTAATATTATCATTCAAGATTAGTTTTAACATTCAAGATTCCATTTACCATTTTTATGATTCATGATAAATATTTTTCATTCAGGATTCATTTTCATCATTCGTGATTTATTTTACCAATCATGATTCATATCATTCACGATTGATTTTACCATGCGATTCATATTACCATTCATTATTCATATTATCATTCATGATTCATTTTATCATTCACGATTGATTTAAAGTTCATGATTCATTTTAGCTTTCACGAATCATTTTACCACTCATGATGCAGCTTTCCATTCATGATTCATTTTAATATTCGAGCTTAATTTTTATTATTCATGAATCATATTCCCATTCATATTTCTTATTATCATTCACGATTTCATATTATCAGTTATGATTCTTTTATCATTCATGATTCATTTTTATTATTTATGATTAATTTTCATCATTCATGATTCCGTTTATCATTCATTGCTAATTTTTTCATTCATTAATCATTTTACCATTCAAGATTTATTTTATCATTCATGATTGAGTCTATCTTTTATGATTAATTGTTATTATTAATGATTCATTTTATCATTCATGATTTATTTTATCAATCTTGATTCATTTTATAATTCATTATTCAGTTTAATCAACCATGATTCATTTTACCATTCATGATTCATTTTACAAATTAATGATTTATTCTATCATTCATGATTCATTTTACCATTCACATTTCAATTTGCCTCTCATGCTCTTCCATTCATGATTAATTTTTATTATTCAGGAATCATATTACCATTCATGATTCTTATTCACGATTCATATTATCATTCACGATGCACTCTTATCATTCATGATTAATTTTTATTATTCATGATTCATTTTTATCATTTACGATTAATTTTGATCATTCATGATTCCGTTTATCATTCATTGTTCATTTTTATCATTCATCAATCATTTTACCATTCAAGATTTATTTTATCATTCATGATTGAGTCTATCATTTATGGTTAGTTGCTATCATTAATGATTCATTTTATCATTCATGATTCATTTTATCATTCATGATTCATTTTATCTTTCATTATTCAGTTTTATCAACCATGATTCATTTTAACATTCATTATTAATTTTATCATTCATGATTCATTCTATCTTTCATGATACATCTTACCATTCATGATTAATTTTTAATATTCATAAATCATTTTACCATGCATGATTCATTTTTATCATTAATGATTCATTTTTTCATTAATGATTAATTTTATCATTCATGATTTATTTTATCATTCATTATTCTTTTTATCTCTCATGATTCTTCTTATCATTCATGATTCATATTCTAATTCACGATTGATTTTACCATTCATGATTCATTTTTATCATCCACGATTCATTTAAACATTTATTATTAAATTTTAAACTTCGTGATTCACATTATCATTCATGATACTTTTTTTCATTGATGATTCATTTTATCATTCACGATCGATTCAATGTTCATGATTCATTTTACCTTTCACGATTCATTTTGCCACTCACGATGCATCTTTCCATTCATGATTCATTTTAATATTCATGATTAATTTTTATTATTCATGAAACATTTTACCATTCATGATTCTTATTATTCAAGATTCATGTTATCATTCATGATTCTATCATTCATGGTTAAATTTTATCATTCATTTTATCACTTATGAGTCTTTTTATGAGTCATGATTGCAATTATCATTCACGATTCATTTTACCATTCATGTTTCATTTTTATCATCCACGATTCATTTTAACATTTTTTATTAAATTTTAAACTTCGTGATTCACATTATCATTCATGATAGTTTTTTTCATTGATGAATTATTTTATCATTCATGATTAATATTTATCATTCAGGATTAATTTTTATCATTCACAATTCATTTACCATTCATGATTCATTTTACATTCATGATTCAATCTATCATTCATGATTAATTTTTCCAATCAGGAATCATTTTTATCATTCGTGATTCTTTTTACATACATGACTCATGTCATGCATGATTGTTTTCATCATTCGATTCATTTAACCATTCATGATTCATATCATTCATGATTCATTTTATCATTCACTATTGATTTAACGTTCATGATTCATTTTACCATTCATGATTAATTTTTATCATCCACGGTTCATTTTAACATTCATTATTCAATTTTAAACTTCGTGATTTACATTATCATTCACTTTACCATTCATGATTCATTTTTATACTCCATGATTCATTTTACCATTCATTTTTATCATTCATGATTCATTTGATCACTAATGATACATTTTTTTGATTCATGATTCTTTTTATCATTCATGATTCATCCTATCATTCACGATAGCTTTAAAAATCATGATTCATTTTGGCATTCATGATTCATTTATGATTCCATTTAACATTCATGAATCATTTTAATATTCATAATTCATATTATCAGTCATGATTCATATTATCAGTCATGATTCATATTATCAGTCATTATTCTTTTTATCATTCATGATTAGTTTTATCGTTCAGTAATTTTAACATTCGAGATTCATTTTTATCATTCATGATTCATTTTACCATTGACCATTCATTTTATCATTCATGATTAATAGTTACCATTCAGGATTCATTTTTATCATTCGTGATTTATTTTACCAATCATGATTCATATCATTCACGATTCATTTTACCATTCGATTCATTTTACCATTCATTATTCATATTATCATTCATGACTAATTTTATCATACACGACTGATTTAACGTTCATGATTGATTTTACCATTCATGATTCATATTATCATTTATGATTCGATTTAACATTCACATTTTAATTTACCGTCCATGATTTGTATTATCATTCACGATTAATATTATCATTCAAGATTAGTTTTAACATTCAAGATTCCATTTACCATTTTTATGATTCATGATAAATATTTTTCATTCAGGATTCATTTTCATCATTCGTGATTTATTTTACCTATCATGATTCATATCATTCACGATTGATTTTACCATGCGATTCATATTACCATTCATTATTCATATTATCATTCATGATTCATTTTATCATTCACGATTGATTTAAAGTTCATGATTCATTTTAGCTTTCACGATTCATTTTACCACTCATGATGCAGCTTTCCATTCATGATTCATTTTAATATTCGAGCTTAATTTTTATTATTCATGAAACATATTCCCATTCATATTTCTTATTATCATTCACGATTCCATTTTATCATTCATGATTAATTTTTATCATTCATGATTCATTTTTATCATTTATGATTAATTTTCATCATTCATGATTCCGTTTATCATTCATTGTTAATTTTTTCATTCATTAATCATTTTACCATTCAAGATTTATTTTATCATTCATGATTGAGTCTATCTTTTATGGTTAATTGTTATTATTAATGATTCATTTTATCATTCATGATTAATTTTATCATTCTTGATTCATTTTATATTTCATTATTCAGTTTAATCAACCATGATTCATTTTACCATTCATGATTCATTTTACAAATTAATGATTTATTCTATCATTCATGATTCATTTTACCATTCACGTTTCAATTTGCCTCTCATGCTCTTCCATTCATGATTAATTTTTATTATTCAGGAATCATATTACCATTCATGATTCTTATTCACGATTCATATTATCATTCACGATGCACTCTTATCATTCATGATTAATTTTTATTATTCATGATTCATTTTTATCATTTACGATTAATTTTGATCATTCATGATTCCGTTTATCATTCATTGTTCATTTTTATCATTCATCAATCATTTTACCATTCAAGATTTATTTTATCATTCATGATTGAGTCTATCATTTATCGTTAGTTGCTATCATTAATGATTCATTTTATCATTCATGATTCATTTTATCATTCATGATTCATTTTATCTTTCATTATTCAGTTTTATCAACCATGATTCATTTTAAAATACATTATTAATTTTATCATTCATGATTCATTCTATCTTTCATGATTCATCTTACCATTCATGATTAATTTTTATTATTCATGAATCATTTTACCATGCATGATTCATTTTTATCATTAATGATTCATTTTTTCATTAATGATTAATTTTATCATTCATGATTTATTTTATCATTCATTATTCTTTTTATCTCTCATGATTCTTCTTATCATTCATGATTCATATTCTAATTCACGATTGATTTTACCATTCATGATTCATTTTTATCATCCACGATTCATTTAAACATTTATTATTAAATTTTAAACTTCGTGATTCACATTATCATTCATGATACTTTTTTTCATTGATGAATTATTTTATCATTCATGATTAATATTTCACATTCAGGATTAATTTTTATCATTCACAATTCATTTACCATTCATGATTCATTTTACATTCATGATTCAATCTATCATTCATGATTAATTTTTCCAATCAGGAATCATTTTTATCATTCGTGATTCTTTTTACATACATGACTCATGTCATGCATGATTGTTTTCATCATTCGATTCATTTAACCATTCATGATTCATATCATTCATGATTCATTTTATCATTTACTATTGATTTAACGTTCATGATTCATTTTAGCATTCATTATTCATTTTTATCATCCACGGTTCATTTTAACATTCATTATTCAATTTTAAACTTCGTGATTTACATTATCATTCATGATGCTTTTTTTCAATCATGATTCATTTTATCATTCTTGATTAATATTTATCATTCAGGATTCATTTTATCATTCACGATTGATTTACCATTCAGGATTCAGTTTACATTTATGACTCATTCTATCATTCATGATTTATTTTTTCCTTCAGGATTTTTATCATTCATGATTCATACCATTCACGATTATTTTTATCATTCTATTCATTTTACCACTCATGATTCATATTATCATTCATGATTCATGTTATCATTTACGATTGATTTAACTTGCATGATACATTTTGCCATTCACGATTCACTTTTATTTTGTCAGTCATGATTCATTTCACCATTCATGTTTCATTTTCGTATTCACGATTAATTATGCCACTCATTCTACATCTTACCCATTCTGATTAGTTTTTATTATTCATGAATCATTCATGATTCTTATTATCATTCACGATTCATATTATCATTCGTGATTCATTTTTCCATACATGATTCACTTTTATCATTCATGATTGATTCTATCATTCAAGGTTGATGTTTATCATTAAGGATTCATTTTATCATTAATTATTAATTTTATCATTCATTATTCATTCTATCATTCATTATTCATTTCTTCTTTCATGATTCTTTTTATCATTCATGATTCATATTATCATTCGCGATTCACTTTACCATTCATGATTCATTTTTATAATCCATGATTCATTTTACCATTCATTTTTATCATTCATGATTCATTTGATCACTAATGATACATTTTTTTGATTCATGATTCTTTTTATCATTCATGATTCATCCTATCATTCACGATAGCTTTAAAAATCATGATTCATTTTGGCATTCATGATTCATTTATGATTCCATTTAACATTCATGAATCATTTTAATATTCATAATTCATATTATCAGTCATGATTCATATTATCAGTCATGATTCATATTATCAGTCATTATTCTTTTTATCATTCATGATTAGTTTTATCGTTCAGTAATTTTAACATTCGAGATTCATTTTTATCATTCATGATTCATTTTACCATTGACCATTCATTTTATCATTCATGATTAATAGTTACCATTCAGGATTCATTTTTATCATTCGTGATTTATTTTACCAATCATGATTCATATCATTCACGATTCATTTTACCATTCGATTCATTTTACCATTCATTATTCATATTATCATTCATGACTAATTTTATCATACACGACTGATTTAACGTTCATGATTGATTTTACCATTCATGATTCATATTATCATTTATGATTCGATTTAACATTCACATTTTAATTTACCGTCCATGATTTGTATTATCATTCACGATTAATATTATCATTCAAGATTAGTTTTAACATTCAAGATTCCATTTACCATTTTTATGATTCATGATAAATATTTTTCATTCAGGATTCATTTTCATCATTCGTGATTTATTTTACCTATCATGATTCATATCATTCACGATTGATTTTACCATGCGATTCATATTACCATTCATTATTCATATTATCATTCATGATTCATTTTATCATTTACGATTGATTTAAAGTTCATGATTCATTTTAGCTTTCACGAATCATTTTACCACTCATGATGCAGCTTTCCATTCATGATTCATTTTAATATTCGAGCTTAATTTTTATTATTCATGAATCATATTCCCATTCATATTTCTTATTATCATTCACGATTTCATATTATCAGTTATGATTCTTTTATCATTCATGATTCATTTTTATTATTTATGATTAATTTTCATCATTCATGATTCCGTTTATCATTCATTGTTAATTTTTTCATTCATTAATCATTTTACCATTCAAGATTTATTTTATCATTCATGATTGAGTCTATCTTTTATGATTAATTGTTATTATTAATGATTCATTTTATCATTCATGATTAATTTTATCAATCTTGATTCATTTTATAATTCATTATTCAGTTTAATCAACCATGATTCATTTTACCATTCATGATTCATTTTACAAATTAATGATTTATTCTATCATTCATGATTCATTTTACCATTCACATTTCAATTTGCCTCTCATGCTCTTCCATTCATGATTAATTTTTATTATTCAGGAATTATATTACCATTCATGATTCTTATTCACGATTCATATTATCATTCACGATGCACTCTTATCATTCATGATTAATTTTTATTATTCATGATTCATTTTTATCATTTACGATTAATTTTGATCATTCATGATTCCGTTTATCATTCATTGTTCATTTTTATCATTCATCAATCATTTTACCATTCAAGATTTATTTTATCATTCATGATTGAGTCTATCATTTATGGTTAGTTGCTATCATTAATGATTCATTTTATCATTCATGATTCATTTTATCATTCATGATTCATTTTATCTTTCATTATTCAGTTTTATCAACCATGATTCATTTTAAAATTCATTATTAATTTTATCATTCATGATTCATTCTATCTTTCATGATACATCTTACCATTCATGATTAATTTTTAATATTCATAAATCATTTTACCATGCATGATTCATTTTTATCATTAATGATTCATTTTTTCATTAATGATTAATTTTATCATTCATGATTTATTTTATCATTCATTATTCTTTTTATCTCTCATGATTCTTCTTATCATTCATGATTCATATTCTAATTCACGATTGATTTTACCATTCATGATTCATTTTTATCATCCACGATTCATTTAAACATTTATTATTAAATTTTAAACTTCGTGATTCACATTATCATTCATGATACTTTTTTTCATTGATGATTCATTTTATCATTCACGATCGATTCAATGTTCATGATTCATTTTACCTTTCACGATTCATTTTGCCACTCACGATGCATCTTTCCATTCATGATTCATTTTAATATTCATGATTAATTTTTATTATTCATGAAACATTTTACCATTCATGATTCTTATTATTCAAGATTCATGTTATCATTCATGATTCTATCATTCATGGTTAAATTTTATCATTCATTTTATCACTTATGAGTCTTTTTATGAGTCATGATTGCAATTATCATTCACGATTCATTTTACCATTCATGTTTCATTTTTATCATCCACGATTCATTTTAACATTTTTTATTAAATTTTAAACTTCGTGATTCACATTATCATTCATGATAGTTTTTTTCATTGATGAATTATTTTATCATTCATGATTAATATTTATCATTCAGGATTAATTTTTATCATTCACAATTCATTTACCATTCATGACTCATTTTACATTCATGATTCAATCTATCATTCATGATTAATTTTTCCAATCAGGAATCATTTTTATCATTCGTGATTCTTTTTACATACATGACTCATGTCATGCATGATTGTTTTCATCATTCGATTCATTTAACCATTCATGATTCATATCATTCATGATTCATTTTATCATTCACTATTGATTTAACGTTCATGATTCATTTTACCATTCATGATTAATTTTTATCATCCACGGTTCATTTTAACATTCATTATTCAATTTTAAACTTCGTGATTTACATTATCATTCACTTTACCATTCATGATTCATTTTTATACTCCATGATTCATTTTACCATTCATTTTTATCATTCATGATTCATTTGATCACTAATGATACATTTTTTTGATTCATGATTCTTTTTATCATTCATGATTCATCCTATCATTCACGATAGCTTTAAAAATCATGATTCATTTTGGCATTCATGATTCATTTATGATTCCATTTAACATTCATGAATCATTTTAATATTCATAATTCATATTATCAGTCATGATTCATATTATCAGTCATTATTCTTTTTATCATTCATGATTAGTTTTATCGTTCAGTAATTTTAACATTCGAGATTCATTTTTATCATTCATGATTCATTTTACCATTGACCATTCATTTTATCATTCATGATTAATAGTTACCATTCAGGATTCATTTTTATCATTCGTGATTTATTTTACCAATCATGATTCATATCATTCACGATTCATTTTACCATTCGATTCATTTTACCATTCATTATTCATATTATCATTCATGACTAATTTTATCATACACGACTGATTTAACGTTCATGATTGATTTTACCATTCATGATTCATATTATCATTTATGATTCGATTTAACATTCACATTTTAATTTACCGTCCATGATTTGTATTATCATTCACGATTAATATTATCATTCAAGATTAGTTTTAACATTCAAGATTCCATTTACCATTTTTATGATTCATGATAAATATTTTTCATTCAGGATTCATTTTCATCATTCGTGATTTATTTTACCAATCATGATTCATATCATTCACGATTGATTTTACCATGCGATTCATATTACCATTCATTATTCATATTATCATTCATGATTCATTTTATCATTTACGATTGATTCAAAGTTCATGATTCATTTTAGCTTTCACGAATCATTTTACCACTCATGATGCAGCTTTCCATTCATGATTCATTTTAATATTCGAGCTTAATTTTTATTATTCATGAATCATATTCCCATTCATATTTCTTATTATCATTCACGATTTCATATTATCAGTTATGATTCTTTTATCATTCATGATTCATTTTTATTATTTATGATTAATTTTCATCATTCATGATTCCGTTTATCATTCATTGTTAATTTTTTCATTCATTAATCATTTTACCATTCAAGATTTATTTTATCATTCATGATTGAGTCTATCTTTTATGATTAATTGTTATTATTAATGATTCATTTTATCATTCATGATTAATTTTATCAATCTTGATTCATTTTATAATTCATTATTCAGTTTAATCAACCATGATTCATTTTACCATTCATGATTCATTTTACAAATTAATGATTTATTCTATCATTCATGATTCATTTTACCATTCACATTTCAATTTGCCTCTCATGCTCTTCCATTCATGATTAATTTTTATTATTCAGGAATCATATTACCATTCATGATTCTTATTCACGATTCATATTATCATTCACGATGCACTCTTATCATTCATGATTAATTTTTATTATTCATGATTCATTTTTATCATTTACGATTAATTTTGATCATTCATGATTCCGTTTATCATTCATTGTTCATTTTTATCATTCATCAATCATTTTACCATTCAAGATTTATTTTATCATTCATGATTGAGTCTATCATTTATGGTTAGTTGCTATCATTAATGATTCATTTTATCATTCATGATTCATTTTATCATTCATGATTCATTTTATCTTTCATTATTCAGTTTTATCAACCATGATTCATTTTAACATTCATTATTAATTTTATCATTCATGATTCATTCTATATTTCATGATACATCTTACCATTCATGATTAATTTTTAATATTCATAAATCATTTTACCATGCATGATTCATTTTTATCATTAATGATTCATTTTTTCATTAATGATTAATTTTATCATTCATGATTTATTTTATCATTCATTATTCTTTTTATCTCTCATGATTCTTCTTATCATTCATGATTCATATTCTAATTCACGATTGATTTTACCATTCATGATTCATTTTTATCATCCACGATTCATTTAAACATTTATTATTAAATTTTAAACTTCGTGATTCACATTATCATTCATGATACTTTTTTTCATTGATGATTCATTTTATCATTCACGATCGATTCAATGTTCATGATTCATTTTACCTTTCACGATTCATTTTGCCACTCACGATGCATCTTTCCATTCATGATTCATTTTAATATTCATGATTAATTTTTATTATTCATGAAACATTTTACCATTCATGATTCTTATTATTCAAGATTCATGTTATCATTCATGATTCTATCATTCATGGTTAAATTTTATCATTCATTTTATCACTTATGAGTCTTTTTATGAGTCATGATTGCAATTATCATTCACGATTCATTTTACCATTCATGTTTCATTTTTATCAGCCACGATTCATTTTAACATTTTTTATTAAATTTTAAACTTCGTGATTCACATTATCATTCATGATAGTTTTTTTCATTGATGAATTATTTTATCATTCATGATTAATATTTATCATTCAGGATTAATTTTTATCATTCACAATTCATTTACCATTCATGACTCATTTTACATTCATGATTCAATCTATCATTCATGATTAATTTTTCCAATCAGGAATCATTTTTATCATTCGTGATTCTTTTTACATACATGACTCATGTCATGCATGATTGTTTTCATCATTCGATTCATTTAACCATTCATGATTCATATCATTCATGATTCATTTTATCATTCACTATTGATTTAACGTTCATGATTCATTTTACCATTCATGATTAATTTTTATCATCCACGGTTCATTTTAACATTCATTATTCAATTTTAAACTTCGTGATTTACATTATCATTCATGATGCTTTTTTTCAATTATGATTCATTTTATCATTCTTGATTAATATTTATCATTCAGGATTCATTTTATCATTCACGATTGATTTACCATTCAGGATTCAGTTTACATTTATGACTCATTCTATCATTCATGATTTATTTTTTCCTTCAGGATTTTTATCATTCATGATTTATACCATTCACGATTATTTTTATCATTCTATTCATTTTACCACTCATGATTCATATTATCATTCAGGATTCATGTTATCATTTACGATTGATTTAATTTTCATGATACATTTTGCCATTCACGATTCACTTCATGATTCATTTCACCATTCATGTTTCATTTTCGTATTCACGATTAATTATGCCACTCATTCTACATCTTACCCATTCTGATTAGTTTTTATTATTCATGGATCATTCATGATTCTTATTATCATTCACGATTCATATTATCATTCGTGATTCATTTTTCCATACATGATTCACTTTTATCATTCATGATTGATTCTATCATTCAAGGTTAATGTTTATCATTAAGGATTCATTTAATCATTAATTATTAATTTTATCATACATGATTCATTTTATCATTCATTATTCATTTCTTCTTTCATGATTCTTTTTATCATTCATGATTCATATTATCATTCGCGATTCACTTTACCATTCATGATTCATTTTTATAATCCATGATTCATTTTACCATTCATTTTTATCATTCATGATTCATTTGATCACTAATGATACATTTTTTTGATTCATGATTCTTTTTATCATTCATGATTCATCCTATCATTCACGATAGCTTTAAAAATCATGATTCATTTTGGCATTCATGATTCATTTATGATTCCATTTAACATTCATGAATCATTTTAATATTCATAATTCATATTATCAGTCATGATTCATATTATCAGTCATGATTCATATTATCAGTCATTATTCTTTTTATCATTCATGATTAGTTTTATCGTTCAGTAATTTTAACATTCGAGATTCATTTTTATCATTCATGATTCATTTTACCATTGACCATTCATTTTATCATTCATGATTAATAGTTACCATTCAGGATTCATTTTTATCATTCGTGATTTATTTTACCAATCATGATTCATATCATTCACGATTCATTTTACCATTCGATTCATTTTACCATTCATTATTCATATTATCATTCATGACTCATTTTATCATACACGACTGATTTAACGTTCATGATTGATTTTACCATTCATGATTCATATTATCATTTATGATTCGATTTAACATTCATATTTTAATTTACCGTCCATGATTTGTATTATCATTCACGATTAATATTATCATTCAAGATTAGTTTTAACATTCAAGATTCCATTTACCATTTTTATGATTCATGATAAATATTTTTCATTCAGGATTCATTTTCATCATTCGTGATTTATTTTACCAATCATGGTTCATATCATTCACGATTGATTTTACCATTCGATTCATTTTACCATTCATTATTCTTATTATCATTCATGATTCATTTTATCATACACGAATGATTTAAAGTTCATGATTAGTTTTTAACTTTCACGATTCATTTTACCACTCATGATGCAGCGTTCCATTCATGATTCATTTTAATATTCGACCTTAATTTTTATTATTCATGAATCATATTCCCATTCATATTTCTTATTATCATTCACGTATCCATTTTATCATTCATGATTAATTTTTATTATTCATGATTCATTTTACCATGCATGATTCATTTTTTCATTAATGATTAATTTTATCATTCATGATTTATTTTATCATTCATTATTCATTTTATCTCTCATGATTATTCTTATCATTCATGATTCATATTCTAATTCACGATTCATTTTACTATTCATGATTCATTTTTATCATCCACGATTCATTTAAACATTTATTATTAAATTTTAAACTTCGTGATTCACATTATCATTCATGATACTTTTTTTCATCGATGATTCATTTTATCATTCATGAATAATATTTATCATTCACAATTCATTTACCATTCATGATTCATTTTAGATTCATGATTCAATCTATCATTCATGATTAAATTTTCCAATCAGGAATCATTTTTATCATGATTCATATCATTCATGATTCATTTTTTCATTCACTATTGATTTAACGTTCATGATTCATTTTTCCATTCATGATTCCTATTATCATTTATTATTCGATTCAACATTCATATTTTAATTTACCGTCCATGTTTTGTATTATCATTCACGATTTATATTATCATTCAAGATTAGTTTTAACATTCAAGATCCCATTTACCAATCATGATTCATTTTCACATTCATGATTCACTTTTATGATTCATGATTAATATTTTTCATTCAGGATTCATTTTTATCATTCGTGTTCTATTTTACCAATCATGATTCATATCATTCACGATTGATTTTACCATTCGATTCATTTTACCATTCATTATTTATATGATTCATTTTATCATAAACGATTGATTTAAAGTTCATGATTCATTTTAACTTTCACGATTCATTTTACCACTCATTATGCATCTTTCCATTCATGATTCATTTTAATATTCGTGCTAAATTTTTATTATTCATGAATCATATTACCATTCATATTTCTTATTATCATTCACGATTCCATTTTATCATTCATGATTCATTTTACCATTCATGATTCATTTTTATCATCCACGGTTCATTTTAACATTCATTATTCAATTTTAAACTTCGTGATTTACATTATCATTCATGATGCTTTTTTTCAATCATGATTCATTTTATCATTCTTGATTAATATTTATCATTCAGGATTCATTTTATCATTCACGATTGATTTACCATTCAGGATTCAGTTTACATTTATGACTCATTCTATCATTCATGATTTATTTTTTCCTTCAGGATTTTTATCATTCATGATTCATATCATTCACGATTGTTTTTATCATTCTATTCATTTTACCACTCATGATTCATATTATCATTCATGATTCATTTTATC
Organism: Clusia tigrina; assembly: GCA_920105625.2. Taxonomy (NCBI): domain Eukaryota; kingdom Metazoa; phylum Arthropoda; class Insecta; order Diptera; family Clusiidae; genus Clusia; species Clusia tigrina. The sequence goes on along the minus strand of OV050030.1, from coordinate 138,943,136 downwards.
ATTTACGACTGATTTAACTTTCATGATACATTTTGCCATTCACGATTCACTTTTATTTTGTCAGTCATGATTCATTTCACCATTCATGTTTCATTTTCGTATTCACGATTAATTATGCCACTCATTCTACATCTTACCCATTCTGATTAGTTTTTATTATTCATGAATCATTCATGATTCTTATTATCATTCACGATTCATATTATCATTCGTGATTCATTTTTCCATTCATGATTCACTTTTATCATTCATGATTGATTCTATCATTCAAGGTTAATGTTTATCATTAAGGATTCATTTTATCATTAATTATTAATTTTATCATTCATGATTCATTTTATCATTCATTATTCATTTCTTCTTTCATGATTCTTTTTATCATTCATGATTCATATTATCATTCGCGATTCACTTTACCATTCATGATTCTTTTTTATAATCCATGATTCATTTTACCATTCATTTTTATCATTCATGATTCATTTGATCACTAATGATACATTTTTTTGATTCATGATTCTTTTTATCATTCATGATTCATCCTATCATTCACGATAGCTTTAAAAATCATGATTCATTTTGGCATTCATGATTCATTTATGATTCCATTTAACATTCATGAATCATTTTAATATTCATAATTCATATTATCAGTCATGATTCATATTATCAGTCATGATTCATATTATCAGTCATTATTCTTTTTATCATTCATGATTAGTTTTATCGTTCATTAATTTTACCATTCGAGATTCATTTTTATCATTCATGATTCATTTTACCATTGACCATTCATTTTATCATTCATGATTAATAGTTATCATTCAGGATTCATTTTTATCATTCGTGATTTATTTTACCAATCATGATTCATATCATTCACGATTCATTTTACCATTCGATTCATTTTACCATTCATTATTCATACTATCATTCATGACTCATTTGTCATACACGACTGATTTAACGTTCATGATTGATTTTACCATTCATGATTCATATTATCATTTATGATTCGATTTAACATTCATATTTTAATTTACCGTCCATGATTTGTATTATCATTCACGATTAATATTATCATTCAAGATTAGTTTTAACATTCAAGATTCCATTTACCATTTTTATGATTCATGATAAATATTTTTCATTCAGGATTCATTTTCATCATTCGTGATTTATTTTACCAATCATGATTCATATCATTCACGATTGATTTTACCATTCGATTCATTTTACCATTCATTATTCATATTATAATTCATGATTCATTTTATCATACACGAATGATTTAAAGTTCATGATTCATTTTAACTTGAACGATTCATTTTACCACTCATGATGCAGCTTTCCATTCATGATTCATTTTAATATTCGAGCTTAATTTTTATTATTCATGAATCATATTCCCATTCATATTTCTTATTATCATTCACGATTCCATTTTATCATTCATGATTAATTTTTATCATTCATGATCCATTTTTATCATTTATGATTAATTGTCATCATTCATGATTCCGTTTATCATTCATTGTTCATTTTTTCATTAATTAATCATTTTACCATTCAGGATTTATTTTATCATTCATGATTGAGTCTATCATTTATGGTTAATTGTTATTATTAATGATTCAATTTATCATTCATGATTCATTTTATCATTCATGATTCATTTTATCTTTCATTATTCAGTTTGATCAACCATGATTCATTTTACCATTTTTTTTTTTTTTTGGGTAGAGAGGGTAAAAATGGCTGCCGCATCATCAAAACTGTCGTCACAGATTTGGTATGTGAGAATTGCACCCACTAAAACATCCCCCTCCCTCGCTGAGAACATCTCCCCACCCTGGAACCCTTTTTATACTTCCTTCAAGGTGGAGATTCTCAATTCGTCCCTATTGGACTCTCAACATTATTCCTGCGTCCAGGTCCCGCTTTTTCCGCCGGAGCACATTTTCCACATATTTATCTACGTGGTCTCAGTTTTCTTTGCTGCTTAGCAAAACCTCCACAACGTTCTCGGTGGCTAAGGTTTCCCCGATTTCCATTTCAAGCGTGGTGCGCTCTGTTTGCCACCTTGTGCATTTGAAAAAGGTGTGCTCTGCATCATCCACATTGCTGTCGCCGTATATGCACTCAGGCCCTCCAATTTTTCCCATTCGGTGTAGATACTTGCAGAAGTATCCGTGACCAGACAGTAACTGCGTGAGGTAGAAATTGACGGTTCCGGCTGTTCCTCGTATCCAGCTCGCTATGTCGGGTATGAGTCTCGCTGTCCATCTTCCGCGACTCTCGGCGGCCCATCGTTCCTGCCAATGGAGCACGGTTTGTTGCTTTATATGCTGGGCAGTTCCTCTGGTATTCTTACCCATCTTGGCTTCTCATAGTTGTTTTCGTTCGAGGGCTAAGAGATCGATTGGGATTAAGCAGCTAATTACCAGAATTGCCAGGTACGCTGAAGCTACTCGCAGAGCTGCGGTTCGTTGTACGGACAATAAAACGGGCGTGCACCTTTAGCTTGTCAGCCCACAATTCGCTACCATACAACAGAATGGAGTACGTTGTCATCATCAGAAGCTTCCTCTTGATGGATGTCGGCCCTCCGATGTTTGCCATTTGTCTGCTGAGAGAAGCCGTTACCCGTGCTGCCTTCGTCGCCGCACTTTGCATTTGCGCCCAGTAGGTGAGCTTGGAGTCAAGCTGAATTCCCAGGTACTTTATCACCTTTTGTGTCCTGATGGTTTCGGAGCAAACTCTCAAGTCGATTTCTATTGGAATGTGCTTTCTCGTGAGGAATAGCAGTTCCGTCTTTTTCGTGGCCAACTTCAAGCCATGTGAATCGAGCCACCTCTGGGTTCTGATCATGACCTGGTTCAGCTTTCTTTGGGCGTCTTCCGATTCGCGTGCGGTGATGACAGCCGCAATGTCGTCTGTGTATCCGACTAGATGAGTGTCATCTGGCATCTCTATGCGCAAAATGCCATCGTAGCTTATATTCCAAAGGTCCGGTCCGAGGATGGACCCTTGCGCTGCCCCTGACGTGATGATTTTGCTTCGGGTGCCATTGTTGGTCTCGTATAACAACATTCTGTCTTTAAGGTAGCTCCGGATTATCTTCTTCAGATAAGCTGGTATCTAAAAACGATTTTTAAGTGCCTCGATCATATCAACCCACCTAGCACTGTTGAAAGCATTTCTTACGTCTAATGTGACAAGGAGAACCACTCGCCTGGAGTAGTGATTTCCTTGCGGTGCCGCTAGCACACTTTCTATGACGTCTTCTACGGCGCCAATTGTGGACTTTCCTGGTCGAAAACCCTGTTGTCGAGTGGATAATCCCCCAGCGTTTTCAATGGCTGCTGCTATTCGGGGTTTGAGGAGTCGCTCCAAAAGTTTGCCCGCGGTGTCTAGCATACACAGTGGTCGATATGCTGACGGTGATTCAGGGCTTCCTTTTCCCTTGCTGATGAGCACTAGCCGCTGTCTTTTCCATACGTCTGGGAATATTCCTTCTGTCAGGCAGGCATTGTACATATCGAGGAGTACTTGGGCATGGCTATTTGACACTATTTTGAGGACTTCTGCTGGAATACCGTCGATACCCGATGCTTTGTTGCTCTGTAGGGTTATGGCGGCTGCTTTAAGTTCGTCTTCCGTGAAAGGAGGTGGGACTTCCTTGACCAGCACTTCCGATTCTTCTCTTAAGGCATGTATAGGAAATAGAGCGTTTACTATGTTTTCCATAGCATGGTCTTCTAGTTGGGGTGCCGATACTCTTGCTACAAGCTTTTTCATTACGACTTTATATCCCAGTCCCCATGGATTGTTGTTTATGTCGTTTCGGAACTCCTCCCATTTCTTCTCCTTGCTGGTGCGAATAGCAGTTTTGAGGATTTTCCTAGCAGCTTGGAGATCTTCTCTTTCGGCAATCGCGGATCCAACACGCCTGGCCCTAGTGTATTTTCTTCTACTCCGCAGACAGACCCGTCTGAGTTGAGCTATTTCCTCTGTCCACCAGTAAACGGCCTTCTTGTGTTTATTTGGTTTTATTTTCGGCATCGCTTTGGTACAGGCTCTCTCTATACACTGCATGGTCTGCTTCACCTTGCTATTAGCATCGCTAGCGTGGCTGTCTTATGGAATGTTTGCCTCCAGCTCAGCAAGTAGCACTTCCGGATTTAGCTTTGATACATTCCACTTGCGAGTTCCGCGTCCACTTATGTTGTGGTCATGGTTGCTTGGCACTTTTTTAATGGAAAACGCAATGTATTGGTGATCGCTTCCATTATAGTCTTCTAAGACTTTCCATGTACTTACTCTGTGAGCAATGCTCTCAGAAGCTAGTGCAATATCTGGAATTGTACCCACGCATCCTTGTCTTCTAAAAGTGGCAGTGGTATTTACGATGACCATTCCCAGTCTCGCGACCATGTCCAGTACCCGCCGACCCCTTGATTTGGTTGTTTGCATTCCCCATTCAACTGCTTTGGAGTTAAAATCGCCAGCGATGATGAGTGCTCCTCCAAACTCTTGTGCTTTATCTTCGATGTCATCGGTCTTTTTCTGGAATACTTCTGCGCAGTCACTTGGAGTCAAGTAGCAGCTTATCAAAGTAAAGTATCGATCATGGGCCCAAAGGAAACCATCGCCTTTTCCATCTCCGGTTATGCTAAAATTGCTGCCTACAGGTAACCATATGGCCGCCGTTCCGCTCGTATCTGCAAGCCATGTTCCGCTTACTTTTTCCCTATATTGCTCACTGATTACTACAATGTCTGCTTTCTGCTCTATACTAATTTGGTCCAGTAATGCGTCAGCCACTCTGCTTCTGTGCATGTTTCCTTGCAGCACTTTCATTTAGATGTCAATTTTTTGCTCATCGCGCATCTTCTTGAGCTCGGGATATGATCTACCGGACTGCATTGAGCATCAATGCAGAGGCAGCACTTTGGGGTGTTACTGCACTCTTTTAATTTGTGCCCCGTTTCGCCACATCGTATGCACAGGCCTTGACCTTTCCTGTCAGGTCCTTTGCACTGCCATGTTAGATGACCAGGAGCAAAGCTCCGGAAACACCGTTTTGTGTTATGCCCTGGCCTTAATCTGCAGTTAACCCATCCGATCCTGATGCGATCTTTCTCCAGCAGTATATTGGCGAGCTCCGATGACATCGTTACATAGGCTCGCACCTGCTCTCGACTATTTGGTGCTGTTATAGTTGTTACCATATCCTCATAGGAAGCAGTTCTCATATTTTCGGGAAGTGACTCCTTTACGGCTTGGTGTACTTATTCCTTTGTGGCGAGCAGATCGAGATCTCGTATCTCTATCGTATATCGCGGCAGGGATGGTGCGCGATTTGTTGCACGCTCCATCTACCGGTGTGTTACTTACTTGGGGTTGTTGCTGGTTTGTTACTCCCTCTTCTGGCTATCGCATAATTTTGCTACTTCTTCTAAAGCAGCTTCCCCTTTCTGGATCGCTTGGAGTTACTTTCTGCTGTATTTGAGTTTTAGGTTGAGTTTGTTGCTTTGTTTGAGGTGTATTCATTTTATATGGGTCCCCGCTTCAAGCCGCTATCTCCGTTCGTTGTACAGTCGCTTTGAAAATATCCATGTGGTTGTCTATGAAAGCAGGGAGTTTCACCGAGGGTTGGCACAAGTCTTCATGAGAACTTGTTCTCAGAGCCAGGATAAGCGTTAGTCAGGATTGATGCTCAACTGAGCCTGTACCGCCAACTTAATTTTGACGCAACATCGAACGTACTTGAAGGCCTGCCACGGTCTTAACGGGACGGAGGCAGCTACAGCATTAGCCGGAAAGCCATTTCCACCCGATATCACCCTGGTGTACTGAGGTAACGAAATACTGCAGCTACCAGCCCAAGGCAGACAGTTCATATATGTTTGCAAATTGTTTTCCTAGAGGCATACCGCGTCAGTTTCCATTTACTTGTGTTTCCCACGATGCCATCTGTGAATGGATGGGGAGCACTTCTTTAGACGGTGCCTACTCGTCTTGTCACATGCGTTTCTCAGAGTTTGCAGACCTTTTCAGTCGCACTCTCCTCGCTTGCCGCTCTTGGTCGGGGAAAACTTATTGGTTATTCGCAGCTAACCTACTCTGGTAGGCCGTTCACTATCCGCCACCTGTGACCCCCACGGTAGCCTGAGCTTAGCCTCGTACCTGAGCTTAGTCTATCATTTATGGTTAATTGCTATCATTAATGATTCATTTTATCATTCATGATTAATTTTATCATTCTTGATTCATTTTATATTTCATTATTCAGCTTAATCAACCATGATTCATTTTACCATTCATGATTCATTTTATAAATTAATGATTTATTCTATCATTCATGATTCAGTTTACCATTCACGTTTCAATTTGCCTCTCATGTTCTTCCATTCATGATTAATTTTTATTATTCAGGAATCATATTACCATTCATGATTCTTATTGTCATTCACGATTCATATTATCATTCGCGATGCACTCTTATCATTCATGATTAATTTTTATTATTCATGATTCATTTTTATCATTTACGATTAATTTTCATCATTCATGTTTCCGTTTATCATTCATTGTTAATTTTTTCATTCATTAACCATTTTACCATTCAAGATTTATTTTATCATTCATGATTGAGTCTATCATTTATGGTTAATCGTTATCATTAATGATTCATTTTATTATTCATGATTAATTTTATTATTCTTGATTCATTTTATCTTTCATTATTCAGTTTAATTAACCATGTTTCATTTTACCATTCATGATTCATTTTATAAATTAATGATTTATTCTATCAATCATATTGATTTTACCATTCACGTTTCACTCTGCCACTCATGCTCTTCCATTCATAATTAATTTTTATTATTCAGGAATCATATTTCCATTCATGATTCTTATTGTTATTCACGATTCATATTATCATTCGCGGTTCACTTTTATCATTCATGATTAATTTTTAGCATTCATGATTCATTTTTATCATTTAAGATTAATTTTCATCAGTCATGATTCCGTTTATCATTCATTGTTCATTTTTATCATTCATCAATCATTTTACCATTCAAGATTTATTTTATCACTCATGATTGAGTCCATCATTTATGGTTAATTGTTATCATTCATGATTCATTTTATCATTCATTATTCAATTTTATCTCTCATGATTATTCTTATCATTCATGATTCATATTCTAAATCACGATTCATTTTACCATTCATGATTCATTTTTATCATCCACGATTCATTTAAACATTTATTATTAAATTTTAAACGTCGTGATTCACATTATCATTCATGATACTTTTTTTCATTCATGATTCATTTTAGCTTTCACGATTGATTTAACGTTCATGATTCATTTTACCATTCATGATTCATATTATCATTTATGATTCGATTTAACATTCATATTAAAATTTACAGTTTATGCTTCGTATTATCATTCACGATTTATATTATCATTCACGATTAGTTTTAAGATTCAAGATTCCATTTACTATTCATGATTCATTTTCACATTCATGATTCATTTTTATGATTCATGATTAATATTTTTCATTCAAGATTCATTTTTATCATTCGTGATTTATTTTACCAATCATGATTCATATCATTCACGATTGATTTTACCATTCGATTCATTTTACCATTCATTATTCATATCATTCATGATTCATTTTATCATACACGACTGATTTAAAGTTCATGATTCATTTTAACTTTCACGATTCATTTCACCACTCATGATGCATCATTCCATTCATGATTCATTTTAATATTCGTGCTAAATTTTTATTATTCATGAATCATATTACCATTCATATTTCTTATTATCATTCACGATTCCATTTTATCATTCATGATTCATTTTTCCATGCATGATTCATTTTTATCATCCACGATTCATTTTAACATTTATTATTAAATTTTAAACTTCGTGATTCACATTATCATTCATGATACTTTTTTTCATTGATGATTCATTTTATCATTCATGATTAATATTTGTCATTCAGGATTAATTTTTATCATTCACAATTCATTTACCATTCATGATTCATTTTACATTCATGATTCAATCTATCATTCATGATTAATTTTTCCAATCATTTTTATCATTCGTGATCCCTTTTACATACATGACTCATGTCATGCATGATTGTTTTCATCATTCGATTCATTTAACTATTCATGAGTCATATCATTCATGATTCATTTTATCATTCACTATTGATTTAACGTTCATGATTCATTTTACCATTCATGATTCATTTTTATCATCCGCGGTTCATTTTCACATTCATTATTAAATTTTATCATACACGGTTCATTTTAACATTCATTATTAAATTTTAAACTTCGTGAATCACATTATCGTTCATGATGCTTTTTTTCAATCATGATTCATTTTATCATTCTTGATTAATATTTATCATTCAGGATTCACTTTATCATTCACGATTCATTTACCATTCAGGATTCAGTTTACATTTATGACACATTCTATCATTCATGATTTATTTTTTCATTCAGGATTCATTTTTATCATTCATGATTCATATCATTCACGATTGTTTTTATCATTTTATTCATTTTACCACTCATGATTCATATTATCAATCATGATTCATTTTATCATTTACGATTGATTTATCTTCATAATATATTTTGCCTCTCACGATTCACTTTTATTTTGTCAGTCATGATTCATTTCACCATTCATGTTTCATTTTCTTATTCACGATTAATTATGCCACTCATTCTGCATCTTACCCTTACTGATTAGTTTTTATTATTCATGATTCTTATTATCATTCACGACTCATATTATCATTCGTGATTCATTTTTCCATTTTTGATTCACTTTTATCATTCATGATTGATTCTATCATTCAAGGTTAATGTTTATCATTAAGGATGCATTTTATCATTAATTATTAATTTTATCATTCATGATTCATTTTATCATTCATTATTCATTTCTTTTTTCATGATTCTTTTTATCATTCATAATTCATATTATCATTCGCGATTCACTTTACAATTCATGATTCATTTTTATAATCCATGATTCATTTTACCATTCATTTTTATCATTCATGATTCATTTTATCACTAATGATACAATTTTTTGATTCATGATTCATTTTATCATTCATGATTCATCCTATCATTCACGATAGCTTTAAAAATCATGATTCATTTTGGCATTCATGATTCATTAATGATTCCATTTAACAATCATGAATCATTTTAATATTCATGATTCATATTATCAGTCATGATTCATATTATCAGTCATGATTCATATTATCAGTCATGATTCTTTTTATCATTCATGATTAGTGTTATCGTTCATTAATTTTACCATTCGAGATTCATTTTTATCATTCATGATTCATTTTACCATTGACCATTCATTTTATCATTCATGATTAATATTTATCATTCAGGATTCATTTTTATCATTCGTGATTTATTTTACCAATCATGATTCATATCATTCACGATTGATTTTACCATTCGATTCATTTTACCATTCATTATTCATATTATCATTCATGATTCATTTTATCATACACGATTGATTTAACGTTCATGATTGATTTTTCCATTCATGATTCATATTATCATTTATGATTCGATTTAACATTCATATTTTAATTTACCGTCCATGATTTGTATTATCATTCACGATTTATATTATCATTCACGATTAGTTTTAACATTCAAGATTCCATTTACCATTCATGATTCATTTTCACATTCATGATTCATTTTTCATTCAGGATTCATTTTTATCATTCGTGATTTATTTTACCAATCATGATTCATATCATTCACGATTGTTTTTACCATTCGATTCATTTTACCATTCATTATTTATATGATTCATTTTATCATACACGATTGATTTAAAGTCCATGATTCATTTTAACTTTCACGATTCATTTCACCACTCATTATGCATCTATCCATTCATGATTCATTTTAATATTCCTGCTTAATTTTTATTATTCATGAATCATATTACCATTCATATTTCTTACTATCATTCACGATTCCATTTTATCATTCATAATTAATTTTTATCATTCATGATTCATTTTAATTTAATGATTCATTTTAATTTAATTGATTAATTTTCATGATTCAATCTATCATTCATGATTAATTTTTCCAATCAGGAATCATTTTTATCATTCGTCATTCTTTTTACATACATGACTCATGTCATGCATGATTGTTTTCATCATTCGATTCATTTAACCATTCATGATTCATATCATTCATGATTCATTTTATCATTCACTATTAATTTAACGTTCATGATTCATTTTACCATTCATGATTCATTTTTATCATCCGCGGTTCATTTTCAACATTCATTATTAAATTTTATCATTCACGGTTCATTTTAACATTCATTATTCAATTTTAAACTTCGTGATTCACATTATCATTCATGATGCTTTTTTTCAATCATGATTCATTTTATCATTCTTGATTAATATTTATCAATCAGGATTCATTTTATCATTCACGATTGATTTACCATTCAGGATTCAGTTTACATTTATGACTCATTCTATCATTCATGATTTATTTTTTCATTCAGGATTCATTTTTATCATTCATGATTCATATCATTCACGATTGTTTTTATCATTCTATTCATTTTACCACTCATGATTCATATTATCATACGTGATTAATTCTACCATTTACGATTGATTTAACTTTCATGATACATTTTGCCTTTCACGATTCACTTTTATTTTGTCAGTCATGGTTCATTTCACCATTCATGTTTCATTTTCTTATTCGCGATTAATTATGCCACTCATTCTGCATCTTACCCTTACTGATTAGTTTTTATTATTCATGAATCATTCATGATTCTTACTATCATTCACGATTCATATTTTCATTTGTGATTCATTTTTCAATTCATGATTCACTTTTATCATTCATTATTCATTTCTTCTTTCATGATTCTTTTTATCATTCATGATTCATATTATCATTCGCGATTCACTTTACCATTCATGATTCAATTTTATAATCAATGTTTCATTTTACCATTCATTTTTATCATTCATGATTCATTTTATCACTAATGATACATTTTTTTGATTTATGATTCATTTTATCATTCATGACTCATCCTATCATTCACGATAGCTTTAACAATCATGATTCATTTTGGCATTCATGATTCATTTATGATTCCATTTAACATTCATGAATCATTTTAATATTCATGATTCATATTATCAGTCATGATTCATATTATCAGTCATGATTCATATTATCAGTCATGATTCTTTTTATCATTCATGATTAGTTTTATCGTTAATTAATTTTACCATTCGAGATTCATTTTTATCATTCATGATTCATTTTACCATTGACCATTCATTTTATCATTCCTAATTAATATTTATCATGCAGGGTTCACTTTTATCATTCATGATTGATTCTATCATTCAAGGTTAATGTTTATCATTAAGGATTCATTTTATCATTAATTATTAATTTTATCATTCATGATTCATTTTATCATTCATTATTCATTTCTTCTTTCATGATTCATTTTATCATTCATAATTCATATTATCATTCGCGATTCACTTTACCATTCATGATTCATTTTTATAATCCATAATTCATTTCACCATTCATTTTTATCATTCATGATTCATTTTATCACTAATGATATATTTTTTTGATTCATGATTCATTTTATCATTCATGATTCATCCTATCATTCGCGATAGCTTTAAAAATCATGATTCATTTTGGCATTCATGATTCATTTATGATTCCATTTAACAATCATGAATCATTTTAATATTCATGATTCATATTATCAGTCATGATTCATATTATCAGTCATGATTCTTTTTATCATTCATGATTAGTTTTATCGTTCATTAATTTTACCATTCGAGATTCATTTTTATCATTCATGATTCATTTTACCATTGACCATTTATTTTATCATTCATGATTAATATTTATCATTCTGGATTCATTTTTATCATTCGTGATTTATTTTAGCAATCATGATTCATATCATTCACGATTGATTTTACCATTCGATTCATTTTACCATTCATTATTCAAATTATCATTCATGACTCATTTTATCATACACGATTGATTTAACGTTCATGATTGATTTTACCATTCATGATTCATATTATCATTTATGATTCGATTTAACATTCATATTTTAATTTACCGTCCATGATTTGTATTATCATTCACGATTAATATTATCATTCAAGATTAGTTTTAACATTCAAGATTCCATTTAACATTTTTATGATTCATGATAAATATTTTTCATTCAGGATTCATTTTCATCATTCGTGTTTTATTTTACCAATCATGATTCATATCATTCACGATTGATTTTACCATTCGATTCATTTTACCATTCATTATTCATATTATCATTCATGATTCATTTTATCATACACGAATGATTTAAAGTTCATGATTAGTTTTTAACTTCCACGATTCATTTTACCACTCATGATGCAGCTTTCCATTCATGATTCATTTTAATATTCGAGCTTAATTTTTATTATTCATGAATCATATTCCCATTCATATTTCTTATTATCATTCACGTATCCATTTTATCATTCAAGAATAATTTTTATTATTCATGATTCATTTTACCATGCATGATTCATTTTTTCATTAATGATTAATTTTATCATTCATGATTTATTTTATCATTCATTATTCATTTTATCTCTCATGATTATTCTTATCATTCAAGATTCATATTCTAATTCACGATTCATTTTACCATTCATGATTCATTTTTATCATCCACGATTCATTTAAACATTTATTATTAAATTTTAAACTTCGTGATTCACATTATCATTCATGATACTTTTTTTCATCGATGATTCATTTTATCATTCATGATTAATATTTAGCATTCATGATTCATTTTTATCATTTAAGATTAATTTTCATCAGTCATGATTCCGTTTATCATTCATTGTTCATTTTTATCATTCATCAATCATTTTACCATTCAAGATTTATTTTATCACTCATGATTGAGTCCATCATTTATGGTTAATTGTTATCATTCATGATTCATTTTATCATTCATTATTCAATTTTATCTCTCATGATTATTCTTATCATTCATGATTCATATTCTAAATCACGATTCATTTTACCATTCATGATTCATTTTTATCATCCACGATTCATTTAAACATTTATTATTAAATTTTAAACGTCGTGATTCACATTATCATTCATGATACTTTTTTTCATTCATGATTCATTTTAGCTTTCACGATTGATTTAACGTTCATGATTCATTTTACTATTCATGATTCATATTATCATTTATGATTCGATTTAACATTCATATTAAAATTTACAGTTTATGCTTCGTATTATCATTCACGATTTATATTATCATTCACGATTAGTTTTAAGATTCAAGATTCCATTTACTATTCATGATTCATTTTCACATTCATGATTCATTTTTATGATTCATGATTAATATTTTTCATTCAAGATTCATTTTTATCATTCGTGATTTATTTTACCAATCATGATTCAAATCATTCACGATTGATTTTACCATTCGATTCATTTTACCATTCATTATTCATATCATTCATGATTCATTTTATCATACACGACTGATTTAAAGTTCATGATTCATTTTAACTTTCACGATTCATTTCACCACTCATGATGCATCATTCCATTCATGATTCATTTTAATATTCGTGCTAAATTTTTATTATTCATGAATCATATTACCATTCATATTTCTTATTATCATTCACGATTCCATTTTATCATTCATGATTCATTTTACCATGCATGATTCATTTTTATCATCCACGATTCATTTTAACATTTATTATTAAATTTTAAACTTCGTGATTCACATTATCATTCATGATACTTTTTTTCATTGATGATTCATTTTATCATTCATGATTAATATTTGTCATTCAGGATTAATTTTTATCATTCACAATTCATTTACCATTCATGATTCATTTTACATTCATGATTCAATCTATCATTCATGATTAATTTTTCCAATCAGGAATAATTTTTATCATTCGTGATCCCTTTTACATACATGACTCATGTCATGCATGATTGTTTTCATCATTCGATTCATTTAACTATTCATGAGTCATATCATTCATGATTCATTTTATCATTCACTATTGATTTAACGTTCATGATTCATTTTACCATTCATGATTCATTTTTATCATCCGCGGTTCATTTTCACATTCATTATTAAATTTTATCTTACACGGTTCATTTTAACATTCATTATTAAATTTTAAACTTCGTGATTCACATTATCGTTCATGATGCTTTTTTTCAATCATGATTCATTTTATCATTCTTGATTAATATTTATCATTCAGGATTCACTTTATCATTCACGATTCATTTACCATTCAGGATTCAGTTTACATTTATGACACATTCTATCATTCATGATTTATTTTTTCATTCAGGATTCATTTTTATCATTCATGATTCATATCATTCACGATTGTTTTTATCATTTTATTCATTTTACCACTCATGATTCATATTATCAATCATGATTCATTTTATCATTTACGATTGATTTATCTTCATAATATATTTTGCCTCTCACGATTCACTTTTATTTTGTCAGTCATGATTCATTTCACCATTCATGTTTCATTTTCTTATTCACGATTAATTATGCCACTCATTCTGCATCTTACCCTTACTGATTAGTTTTTATTATTCATGATTCTTATTATCATTCACGATTCATATTATCATTCGTGATTCATTTTTCCATTTTTGATTCACTTTTATCATTCATGATTGATTCTATCATTCAAGGTTAATGTTTATCATTAAGGATGCATTTTATCATTAATTATTAATTTTATCATTCATGATTCATTTTATCATTCATTATTCATTTCTTTTTTCATGATTCTTTTTATCATTCATAATTCATATTATCATTCGCGATTCACTTTACAATTCATGATTCATTTTTATAATCCATGATTCATTTTACCATTCATTTTTATCATTCATGATTCATTTTATCACTAATGATACAATTTTTTGATTCATGATTCATTTTATCATTCATGATTCATCCTATCATTCACGATAGCTTTAAAAATCATGATTCATTTTGGCATTCATGATTCATTAATGATTCCATTTAACAATCATGAATCATTTTAATATTCATGATTCATATTATCAGTCATGATTCATATTATCAGTCATGATTCATATTATCAGTCATGATTCTTTTTATCATTCATGATTAGTGTTATCGTTCATTAATTTTACCATTCGAGATTCATTTTTATCATTCATGATTCATTTTACCATTGACCATTCATTTTATCATTCATGATTAATATTTATCATTCAGGATTCATTTTTATCATTCGTGATTTATTTTACCAATCATGATTCATATCATTCACGATTGATTTTACCATTCGATTCATTTTACCATTCATTATTCATATTATCATTCATGATTCATTTTATCATACACGATTGATTTAACGTTCATGATTGATTTTTCCATTCATGATTCATATTATCATTTATGATTCGATTTAACATTCATATTTTAATTTACCGTCCATGATTTGTATTATCATTCACGATTTATATTATCATTCACGATTAGTTTTAACATTCAAGATTCCATTTACCATTCATGATTCATTTTCACATTCATGATTCATTTTTCATTCAGGATTCATTTTTATCATTCGTGATTTATTTTACCAATCATGATTCATATCATTCACGATTGTTTTTACCATTCGATTCATTTTACCATTCATTATTTATATGATTCATTTTATCATACACGATTGATTTAAAGTCCATGATTCATTTTAACTTTCACGATTCATTTCACCACTCATTATGCATCTATCCATTCATGATTCATTTTAATATTCCTGCTTAATTTTTATTATTCATGAATCATATTACCATTCATATTTCTTACTATCATTCACGATTCCATTTTATCATTCATAATTAATTTTTATCATTCATGATTCATTTTAATTTAATGATTCATTTTAATTTAATTGATTAATTTTCATGATTCAATCTATCATTCATGATTAATTTTTCCAATCAGGAATCATTTTTATCATTCGTGATTCTTTTTACATACATGACTCATGTCATGCATGATTGTTTTCATCATTCGATTCATTTAACCATTCATGATTCATATCATTCATGATTCATTTTATCATTCACTATTAATTTAACGTTCATGATTCATTTTACCATTCATGATTCATTTTTATCATCCGCGGTTCATTTTCAACATTCATTATTAAATTTTATCATTCACGGTTCATTTTAACATTCATTATTCAATTTTAAACTTCGTGATTCACATTATCATTCATGATGCTTTTTTTCAATCATGATTCATTTTATCATTCTTGATTAATATTTATCAATCAGGATTCATTTTATCATTCACGATTGATTTACCATTCAGGATTCAGTTTACATTTATGACTCATTCTATCATTCATGATTTATTTTTTCATTCAGGATTCATTTTTATCATTCATGATTCATATCATTCACGATTGTTTTTATCATTCTATTCATTTTACCACTCATGATTCATATTATCATACGTGATTAATTCTACCATTTACGATTGATTTAACTTTCATGATACATTTTGCCTTTCACGATTCACTTTTATTTTGTCAGTCATGGTTCATTTCACCATTCATGTTTCATTTTCTTATTCGCGATTAATTATGCCACTCATTCTGCATCTTACCCTTACTGATTAGTTTTTATTATTCATGAATCATTCATGATTCTTACTATCATTCACGATTCATATTTTCATTTGTGATTCATTTTTCAATTCATGATTCACTTTTATCATTCATTATTCATTTCTACTTTCATGATTCTTTTTATCATTCATGATTCATATTATCATTCGCGATTCACTTTACCATTCATGATTCAATTTTATAATCAATGTTTCATTTTACCATTCATTTTTATCATTCATGATTCATTTTATCACTAATGATACATTTTTTTGATTTATGATTCATTTTATCATTCATGACTCATCCTATCATTCACGATAGCTTTAACAATCATGATTCATTTTGGCATTCATGATTCATTTATGATTCCATTTAACATTCATGAATCATTTTAATATTCATGATTCATATTATCAGTCATGATTCATATTATCAGTCATGATTCTTTTTATCATTCATGATTAGTTTTATCGTTAATTAATTTTACCATTCGAGATTCATTTTTATCATTCATGATTCATTTTACCATTGACCATTCATTTTATCATTCCTAATTAATATTTATCATGCAGGATTCACTTTTATCATTCATGATTGATTCTATCATTCAAGGTTAATGTTTATCATTAAGGATTCATTTTATCATTAATTATTAATTTTATCATTCATGATTCATTTTATCATTCATTATTCATTTCTTCTTTCATGATTCATTTTATCATTCATAATTCATATTATCATTCGCGATTCACTTTACCATTCATGATTCATTTTTATAATCCATAATTCATTTCACCATTCATTTTTATCATTCATGATTCATTTTATCACTAATGATATATTTTTTTGATTCATGATTCATTTTATCATTCATGATTCATCCTATCATTCACGATAGCTTTAAAAATCATGATTCATTTTGGCATTCATGATTCATTTATGATTCCATTTAACATTCATGAATCATTTTAATATTCATGATTCATATTATCAGTCATGATTCATATTATCAGTCCAGATTCATATTATCAGTCATGATTCTTTTTATCATTCATGATTAGTTTTATCGTTCATTAATTTTACCATTCGAGATTCATTTTTATCACTCATGATTCATTTTACCATTGACCATTCATTTTATCATTCATGATTAATATTTATCATTCAGGATTCATTTTTATCATTCGTGTTTTTTTTTACCAATCATGATTCATATCGTTCACGATTGATTTTACCATTCGATTCATTTTACCATTCATTTTTCATATGATTCATTTTATCATACACGATTGATTTAAAGTTCATGATTCATTTTAACTTTCACGATTCATTTTACCACTCATTATGCATCTTTCCATTCATGATTCATTTTAATATTCGTGCTTAATTTTTATTATTCATGAATCATATTACCATTCATATTTCTTACTATCATTCACGATTCCAGTTTACCATTCATAATTAATTTTTATAATTCATGATTCATTTTTATCATTTATGATTAATTTTTATGATTCATGGTTCCGTTTATCATTCATTGTTAATTTTTACATTCATTAATTATTTTACCATTCAAGATTTATATTATCATTCATGATTGAGTCTATCATTTATGGTTAATTGTTATCATTAATGATTCATTTTATAATTCATGATTAATTTTATCATTCATGACTCATTTTATCTTTCATTATTCAGTTTAATCAACCATGTTTCATTTTACCATTCATGATTCATTTTATAAATTAATGATTTATTCTATCATTCATGATTCATTTTACCATTTAAGTTTCATTCTGCCATGCTCTTCCATTCATGATTAATTTTTATTATTTAGGAATCATATTACTATTCATGATTCTTATTATCATTCACGCTTCACATTATCATTCTCGATTCACTTTTATCATTCATGAGTAATTTTTATCATTCATTATTCATTTTTATCATTCATGATTCATTTTATCATTTACGATTAATTTTCATCATTCATGATTCCGTTTATCATTCATTGTTCATTTTTATCATTCATCAATCATTTTACCATTCAAGATTTATTTTATCATTCATGATTGAGTCTATCATTTATGGTTAGTTGTTATCATTAATGATTCATTTTATCATTCATGATTCATTTTATCTTTCATTATTCAGTTTTATCAACCATGATTCATTTTAACATTCATTATTAATTTTATCATTCATGATTCATTCTATCTTTCATGATTCATCTTACCATTCCTGATTAATTTTTATTATTCATGATTCATTTTACAATGCATGATTCATTTTTATCATTAATGATTCATTTTTTCATTAATGATTAATTTTATCATTCATGATTTATTTTATCATTCATTATTCATTTTATCTCTCATGATTCTTCTTATCATTCATGATTCATATTCTAATTCACGATTGATTTTACCATTCATGATTCGTTTTTATCATCCACGATTCATTTAAACATTTATTATTAAATTTTAAACTTCGTGATTCACATTATCATTCATGATACTTTTTTTCATTGATGATTCATTTTATCATTCACGATCGATTCAATGTTCATGATTCATTTTACCTTTCACGATTCATTTTGCCACTCACGATGCATCTTTCCATTCATGATTCATTTTTATATTCATGATTAATTTTTATTATTCATGAAACATTTTACCATTCATGATTCTTATGATTCAAGATTCATGTTATCATTCATGAGTCTATCATTCATGGTTAAATTTTATCATTCATTTTATCATTTATGAGTCTTTTTATGAGTCATGATTGCAATTATCATTCACGATTCATTTTACCATTCATGATTCGTTTTTATCATCCACGATTAATTTTAACATTTATTATTAAATTTTAAACTTCGTGATTCACATTATCATTCATGATACTTTTTTTCATTGATGAATTATTTTATCATTCATGATTAATATTTATCATTCAGGATTAATTTTTATCATTCACAATTCATTTACCATTCATGATTCATTTTACATTCATGATTCAATCTATCATTCATGATTAATTTTTCCAATCAGGAGTCATTTTTATCATTCGTGATTCTTTTTACATACATGACTCATGTTATGCATGATTGTTTTCATCATTCGATTCATTTAACCATTCATGATTCATATCATACATGATTCATTTTATCATTCACTATTGATTTAACGTTCATGATTCATTTTACCATTCATGATTCATATTTATCATCCGCGGTTCATTTTCACATTCATTAATAAATTTTATCATCCACGGTTCATTTTAACATTCATTATTCAATTTTAAACTTCGTGATTTACATTATCATTCATGATGCTTTTTTTCAATCATGATTCATTTTATCATTCTTGATTAATATTTATCATTCAGGATTCATTTTATCATTCACGATTGATTTACCATTTTGGATTCAGTTTACATTTATGACTCATTCTATCATTCATGATTTATTTTTTCCTTCAGGATTTTTATCATTCATAATTTATATCATTCACGATTGTTTTTATCATTCTATTCATTTTACCACTCATGATTCATATTATCATTCATGATTCATTTTATCATTTACGATTGATTTAACTTTCATGATACATTTTGCCTTTCACAATTCACGTTTATTTTGTCAGTCATGATTCATTTCACCATTCATGTTTCATTTTCTTATTCACGATTAATTATGCCACTCATTCTACATCTTACCCATTCTGATTAGTTTTTATTATTCATGAATCATTCATGATTCTTATTATCATTCACGATTCATATTATCATTCGTGATTCATTTTTCCATTCATAATTCACTTTTATCATTCATGATTGATTCTATAATTCAAGGTTAATGTTTATCATTAACGATTCATTTTATCATTAATTATTAATTTTATCATTCATGATTCATTTTATCGTTCATTATTCATTTCTTCTTTCATGATTCTTTTTATCATTCATGATTCATATTATCATTCGCGATTCACTTTACCATTCATGATTCATTTTTATAATCCATGATTCATTTTACCATTCATTTTTATCATTCATGATTCATTTGATCACTAATGATACATTTTTTGATTTATGATTCTTTTTATCATTCATGATTCATCCTATCATTCACGATAGCTTTAAAAATCATGATTCATTTTGGCATTCATGATTCATTTATGATTCCATTTAACATTCATGAATCATTTTAATATTTATAATTCATATTTTCAGTCATGATTCATATTATCAGTCATGATTCATATTATCAGTCATTATTCTTTTTATCATTCATGATTAGTTTTATCGTTCATTAATTTTACCATTCGAGACTCATTTTTATCATTCATGATTCATTTTACCATTGACCATTCATTTTATCATTCATGATTAATATTTATCATACAGGATTCATTTTTATCATTCGTGATTTATTTTACCAATCATGATTCATATCATTCACGATTCATTTTACCATTCGATTCATTTTAGCATTCATTATTCCTATCATTCATGACTCATTTTATCATACACGACTGATTTAACGTTCATGATTGATTTTACCATTCATGATTCATATTATCATTTATGATTCGATTTAACATTCATATTTTAATTTACCGTCCATGATTTGTATTATCATTCACGATTTATATTATCATTCACGATTAGTTTTAACATTCAAGATTCCATTTACCATTCATGATTCAATTTCACATTCATGATTCAATTTCACATTCATGATTCATTTTTATGTTTCATGATTAATATTTTTCATTCAGGATTCATTTTTATCATTCGTGATTTATTTTACCAATCATGATTCATATCATTCACGATTGATTTTACCATTCGATTCATTTTATCATTCATTATTCATATTATCATTCATGATTCATTTTATCATTCACGATTGATTTAAAGTTCATGATTCATTTTAACTTTCACGATTCATTTTACCACTCATGATGCAGCTTTCCATTTATGATTCATTTTAATATTCGAGCTTAATTTTTATTATTCATAAATCATATTCCCATTCATATTTCTTATTATCATTCACGATTCCATTTTATCATTCATGATTCATTTTTATCATTTATGTTTCATTTTCATCATTCATGATTCCGTTTATCATTCATTGTTAATTTTTTCATTCATTAACCATTTTACCATTCAAGATTTATTTTATCATTCATGATTGATTGTTAATTGTTATCATTATTGATTCATTTTATCATTCATGACTGATTTTATCATTCTTGACTCATTTATCTTTCATTATTCAGTTTATTCAACCATGATTCATTTTACCATTCATGATTCATTTTATAAATTAATGATTTATTCTATCATTCATGATTCATTTTACCATTCACGTTTCAATTTGCCTCTCATGCTCTTCCATTCATGATTAATTTTTATTATTCAGGAATCATATTACCATTCATGATTCTTATTGTCATTCACGATTCATATTATCATTCACGATGCACTCTTATCATTCATGATTAATTTTTATTATTCATGATTCATTTTTATCATTTACGATTAATTTTGATCATTCATGATTCCGTTTATCATTCATTGTTCATTTTTATCATTCATCAATCATTTTACCATTCAAGATTTATTTTATCATCCATGATTGAGTCTATCATTTATGGTTAGTTGCTATCAGTAATGATTCATTTTATCATTCATGATTCATTTTATCATTCATGATTCATTTTATCTTTCATTATTCAGTTTTATCAACCATGATTCATTTTAACATTCATTATTAATTTTATCATTCATGATTCATTCTATCTTTCATGATTCATCTTGCCATTCATGATTAATTTTTATTATTCATGATTCATTTTACCATGCATGATTCATTTTTATCATTAATGATTCATTTTTTCATTAATGATTAATTTTATCATTCATGATTTATTTTATCATTCATTATTCTTTTTATCTCTCATGATTCTTCTTATTCATGATTCATATTCTTATTCACGATTGATTTTACCATTCATGATTCATTTTTATCATCCACGATTCATTTAAACATTTATTATTAAATTTTAAACTTCGTGATTCATATTATCATTCATGATACTTTTTTTCATTGATGAATTATTTTATCATTCATTATTAATATTTATCATTCAGGATTAATTTTTATCATTCACAATTCATTTACCATTCATGATTCATTTTACATTCATGATTCAATCTATCATTCATGATTAATTTTTCCAATCAGGAATCATTTTTATCATTCGTGATTCTTTTTACATACATGACTCATGTCATGCATGATTGTTTTCATCATTCGATTCATTTACCCATTCATAATTCATATCATTCATGATTCATTTTATCATTCACTATTGATTTAACGTTCATGATTCATTTTACCCTTCATGATTCATTTTTATCATCCGCGGTTCATTTTCACATTCATTATGAAATTTTATCATTCACGGTTCATTTTAACATTCATTATTCAATTTTGAACTTCATGATTTACATTATCATTCATAATGCTTTTTTTCAATCATGATTCATTTTATCATTCTTGATTAATATTTATCATTCAGGATTCATTTTATCATTCACGATTGATTTACCATTCTGGATTCAGTTTACATTTATGACTCATTCTATCATTCATGATTTATTTTTTTCCTTCAGGATTTTTATCATTCATGATTTATATCATTCACGATTGTTTTTATCATTCTATTCATTTTACCACTCATGATTCATATTATCATTCATGATTCATTTTATCATTTACGATTGATTTAACTTTCATGATACATTTTGCGTTTCACGATTCAATTTTATTTTGTCAGTCATGATTCATTTCACCATTCATGTTTCATTTTCTTATTCACGATTAATTATGCCACTCATTCTGCATCTTACCCTTACTGATTAGTTTTTATTATTCATGAATCATTCATGATTCTTACTATCATTCACGATTCATATTATCATTCGTGATTCACTTTTACATTCATGATTCACTTTTATCATTCATGATTGATTCTATCATTCAAGGTTAATGTTTATCATTAAGGATTCATTTTATCATTAATTATTAATTTTATCATTCATGATTCATTTTATCGTTCATTATTCATTTCTTCTTTCATGATTCTTTTTATCATTCATGATTCATATTATCATTCGCGATTCACTTTACCATTCATGATTCATTTTTATAATCCATGATTCATTTTACCATTCATTTTTATCATTCATGATTCATTTTATCACTAATGATAAATTTTTTTGATTCATGATTCATTTTATCATTCATGATTCATCCTATCATTCACGATATCTTTAAAAATCATGATTCATTTTGGCATTCATGATTCATTTATGATTCCATTTAACAATCATGAATCATTTTAATATTCATGATTCATATTATCAGTCATGATTCATATTATCAGTCATGATTCTTTTTATCATTCATGATTAGTTTTATCGTTCATTAATTTTACCATTCGAGATTCATTTTTATCATTCATGATTCATTTTACCATTGACCATTTATTTTATCATTCATGATTAATATTTATCATTCTGGATTCATTTTTATCATTCGTGATTTATTTTAGCAATCATGATTCATATCATTCACGATTGATTTTACCATTCGATTCATTTTACCATTCATTATTCAAATTATCATTCATGACTCATTTTGTCATACACGATTGATTTAACGTTCATGATTGATTTTACCATTCATGATTCATATTATCATTTATGATTCGATTTAACATTCATATTTTAATTTACCGTCCATGATTTGTATTATCATTCACGATTAATATTATCATTCAAGATTAGTTTTAACATTCAAGATTCCATTTAACATTTTTATGATTCATGATAAATATTTTTCATTCAGGATTCATTTTCATCATTCGTGATTTATTTTACCAATCATGATTCATATCATTCACGATTGATTTTACCATTCGATTCATTTTACCATTCATTATTCATATTATCATTCATGATTCATTTTATCATACACGAATGATTTAAAGTTAATGATTAGTTTTTAACTTCCACGATTCATTTTACCACTCATGATGCAGCTTTCCATTCATGATTCATTTTAATATTCGAGCTTAATTTTTATTATTCATGAATCATATTCCCATTCATATTTCTTATTATCATTCACGTATCCATTTTATCATTCAAGATTAATTTTTATTATTCATGATTCATTTTACCATGCATGATTCATTTTTTCATTAATGATTAATTTTATCATTCATGATTTATTTTATCATTCATTATTCATTTTATCTCTCATGATTATTCTTATCATTCAAGATTCATATTCTAATTCACGATTCATTTTACCATTCATGATTCATTTTTATCATCCACGATTCATTTAAACATTTATTATTAAATTTTAAACTTCGTGATTCACATTATCATTCATGATACTTTTTTTCATCGATGATTCATTTTATCATTCATGAATAATATTTATCATTCAGGATTAATTTTTATCATTCACAATTCATTTACCATTCATGATTCATTTTAGATTCATGATTCAATCTATCATTCATGATTAAATTTTCCAATCAGGAATCATTTTTATCATTCGTGATTCTTTTTACTTACATGACTCATGTTATGCATGATTGTTTTCATCATTCGATTCATTTAACCATTCATGATTCATATCATTCATGATTCATTTTTTCATTCACTATTGATTTAACGTTCATGATTTATTTTACCATTCATGATTCATATTATCATTTATTATTCGATTTAACATTCATATTTTAATTTACCGTCCATGTTTTGTATTATCATTCACTATTTATATTATCATTCAAGATTAGTTTTAACATTCAAGATTCCATTTACCAATCATGATTCATTTTCACATTCATGATTCACTTTTATGATTCATGATTAATATTTTTCATTCAGGATTCATTTTTATCATTCGTGTTTTATTTTACCAATCATGATTCATATCATTCACGATTGATTTTACCATTCGATTCATTTTACAATTCATTATTTATATGATTCATTTTATCATACACGATTGATTTAAAGTTCATGATTCATTTTAACTTTCACGATTCATTTCACCACTCATTATGCATCTTTCCATTCATGATTCATTTTAATATTCGTGCTAAATTTTTAATATTCATGAATCATATTACCATTCATATTTCTTACTATCATTCACGATTCCATTTTATCATTCATGATTAATTTTTATCATTCATGATTCATTTTTATCATTTATGGTTAATTTTCATCATTCATGATTCCGTTTATCATTCATTGATAATTTTTTCATTCATTAATCATTTTACCATTCAAGATTTATTTTATCATTCATGCGTGAGTATCAGTTATGGTTAATTGTTACCATTAATGATTAATTTTACCATTCATGATTCATTTTATAAATTAATGATTTATTCTATCATTCATGATTCATTTTACCATTCACGTTTCATTATGCCATGCTCTTCCATTCATGATTAATTTTTATTATTCAGCAATCATATTACTATTCATGATTCTTATTATCATTCAAAATTTACATTATCATTCCCGATTCACTTTTATCATTCATGAGTAATTTTTATCATTCATTATTCATTTTTATGATTCATGATTCATTTTTATCATTTACGATTAATTTTGATTATTCATGATTCCGTTTATCATTCATTGTTCATTTTATCATTCATCAATCATTTTACCATTCAAGATTTATTTTATCATTCATGATGGAGTCTATCATTTATGGTTAGTTGTTATCATTAATGATTCATTTTATAATTCATGATTCATTTTATCATTCATGACACATTTTATCTTTCATTATTCAGTTTAATCAACCATGTTTCATTTTACCATTCATGATTCATTTTATAAATTAATGATTTATTCTATCATTCATGATTCATTTTACCATTTAAGTTTCATTCTGCCATGCTCTTCCATTCATGATTAATTTTTATTATTCAGGAATCATATTACTATTCATGATTCTTATTATCATTCACGCTTCACATTTTCATTCCCGATTCACTTTTATCATTCATGAGTAATTTTTATCATTCATTATTAATTTTTATCATTCATGATTCATTTTATCATTTTCGATTAATTTTCATCATTCATGATTCCGTTTATCATTCATTGTTCATTTTTATCATTCATCAATCATTTTACCATTCAAGATATATTTTATCATTCATGATTGAGTCTATCATTTATGGTTAGTTGTTATCATTAATGATTCATTTTATCATTCATGATTCATTTTATCTTTCATTATTCAGTTTTATCAACCATGATTCATTTTAACATTCATTATTAATTTTATCATTCATGATTCATTCTATCTTTCATGATTCATCTTACCATTCCTGATTAATTTTTATTATTCATGATTCATTTTACCATGCATGATTCATTTTTATCATTAATGATTCATTTTTTCATTAATGATTAATTTTATCATTCATGATTTATTTTATCATTCATTATTCATTTTATCTCTCATGATTCTTCTTATCATTCATGATTCATATTCTAATTCACGATTGATTTTACCATTCATGATACATTTTTATCATCAACGATTCATTTAAACATTTATTATTAAATTTTAAGCTTCGTGATTCACATTATCATTTATGATACTTTTTTTCATTGATGATTCATTTTATCATTCACGATCGATTTAATGTTCATGATTCATTTTACCTTTCACGATTCATTTTGCCACTCACGATGCATCTTTCCATTCATGATTCATTTTAATATTCATGATTAATTTTTATTATTCATGAAACATTTTACCATTCATGATTCTTATGATTCAAGATTCATGTTATCATTCATGATTCTATCATTCATGGTTAAATTTTATCATTCATTTTATCATTTATGAGTCTTTTTATGAGTCATGATTGCAATTATCATTCACGATTCATTTTACCATTCATGATTCGTTTTTATCATCCACGATTCATTTTAACATTTATTATTAAATTTTAAACTTCGTGATTCACATTATCATTCATGATACTTTTTTTCATTGATGAATTATTTTATCATTCATGATTAATATTTTTTTTTTCTTTTTTTTCAGGATTAATTTTTATCATTCACAATTCATTTACCATTCATGATTCATTTTACATTCATGATTCAATCTATCATTCATGATTAATTTTTCCAATCAGGAGTCATTTTTATCATTCGTGATTCTTTTTACATACATGACTCATGTTATGCATGATTGTTTTCATCATTCGATTCATTTAACCATTCATGATTCATATCATTCATGATTCATTTTATCATTCACTATTAATTTAACGTTCATGATTCATTTTACCATTCATGTTTCATTTTTATCATCCGCGGTTCATTTTCAGATTCATTATTAAATTTTATCATCCACGGTTCATTTTAACATTCATTATTCAATTTTTAACTTCGTGATTTACATTATCATTCATGATGCTTTTTTTCAATCATGATTCATTTTATCATTCTTGATTAATATTTATCATTCAGGATTCATTTTATCATTCACGATTAATTTACCATTCCGGATTCAGTTTACATTTATGACTCATTCTATCATTCATGATTTATTTTTTCCTTCAGGATTTTTATCATTCATGATTCATATCATTCACGATTCTTTTTATCATTCTATTCATTTTACCACTCATGATTCATATTATCATTCGTGATTCATTCTATCATTTACGATTGATTTAACTTTCATGATACATTTTGCCTTTCACGATTCACTTTTATTTTGTCAGTCATGATTCATTTCACCATTCATGTTTCATTTTCTTATTCACGATTAATTATGCCACTCATTCTACATCTTACCCTTCTGATTAGTTTTTATTATTCATGATTCTTATTATCATTCACGATTCATATTATCATTCGTGATTCATTTTTCCATTCATGATTCACTTTTATCATTCATGATTGATTCTATCATTCAAGGTTAATTTTTATCATTAAGGATTCATTTTATCATTCATTATTCATTTCTTCTTTCATGATTCTTTTTATCATTCATGATTCATCCTATCATTCACAATAGCTTTAAAAATCATGATTCAGTTTGGCATTCATGATTCATATATGATTCCATTTAACATTCATGAATCATTTTAATGTTCATAATTCATATTATAAGTCATGATTCATATTATCAGTCATGATTCATATTATCAATCATTATTCTTTTTATCATTCATGATTAGTTTTATCGTTCATTAATTTTACCATTCGAGATTCATTTTTATCATTCATGATTCATTTTACCATTGACCATTCATTTTATCATTCATGATTAATATTTATCATACAGGATTCATTTTTATCATTCGTGATTTATTTTACCAATCATGATTCATATCATTCACGATTCATTTTACCATTCGATTCATTTTACCATTCATTATTCATATTATCATTCATGACTCATTTTATCATACACGACTGATTTAACGTTCATGATTGATTTTACCATTCATGATTCATATTATCATTTATGATTCGATTTAACATTCATATTTTAATTTACCGTCCATGATTTGTATTATCATTCACGATTTATATTATCATTCACGATTAGTTTTAACATTCAAGATTCCATTTACCATTCATGATTCAATTTCACATTCATGATTCAATTTCACATTCATGATTCATTTTTATGATTCATGATTAATATTTTTCATTCAGGATTCATTTTTATCATTCGTGATTTATTTTACCAATCATGATTCATATCATTCACGATTGATTTTACCATTCGATTCACTTTACCATTCATTATTCATATTATCATTCATGATTCATTTTATCATTCACGATTGATTTAAAGTTCATGATTCATTTTAACTTTCACGATTCATTTTACCACTCATGATGCAGCATTCCATTCATGATTCATTTTAATATTCGAGCTTAATTTTTATTATTCATGAATCATATTCCCATTCATATTTCTTATCATTCACGATTCCATTTTATCATTCATGATTAATTTTTATCATTCATGATTCATTTTTATCATTTATGATAAATTTCATCATTCATGATTCCGTTTATCATTCATTGTTATTTTTTTCATTCATTAATCATTTTACCATTCAAGATTTATTTTATCATTCATGATTGAGTCTATCATTTATGGTTAATTGTTATCATTATTGATTCATTTTATCATTCATGACTGATTTTATCATTCTTGACTCATTTATCTTTCATTATTCAGGTTAATCAACCATGATTCATTTTACCATTCATAATTCATTTTATAAATTAATGATTTATTCTATCATTCATGATCTTTTTACCATTCCATCATTTACCATTCACGTTTCAATTTGCCTCTCATGCGCTTCCATTCATGATTAATTTTTATTATTCAGGAATCATATTACCATTCATGATTCTTATTGTCATTCACGATTCATATTATCATTCACGATGCACTCTTATAATTCATGATTAATTTTTATTATTCATGATTCATTTTTATCATTTACGATTAATTTTGATCATTCATGATTCCGTTTATCATTCATTGTTCATTTTTATCATTCATCAATCATTTTACCATTCAAGATTTATTTTATCATTCATGATTGAGTCTATCATTTATGGTAAGTTGCTATCAGTAATGATTCATTTTATCATTCATGATTCATTTTATCATTCATGATTCATTTTATCTTTCATTATTCAGTTTTATCAACCATGATACATTTTAACATTCATTATTAATTTTATCATTCATGATTCATTCTATCTTTCATGATTCATCTTGCCATTCATGATTAATTTTTATTATTCATGATTCATTTTACCATGCATGATTCATTTGTATCATTAATGATTCATTTTTTCATTAATGATTAATTTTCATCATTCAATCATTCATGATTTATTTTATCATTCAATTTTCTTTTTATCTCTCATGATTCTTCTTATCATTCTTGATTCATATTCTAATTCACGATTGATTTTACCATTCATGATTAATTTTTATCATCCACGATTCATTTAAACATTTATTATTAAATTTTAAACATCGTGATTCACATTATCATTCATGATACTTTTTTATCAAATAGAAAGCAAAGAGTGAGAATAGATAACGAGTTTAGCAGTTTTGTTAATATAGATATTGGGGTTCCCCAGGGCTCTGTTTTGGGGCCTATTCTCTTTCTAATATACATAAACTCTATTTTTGATCAGCATTTTTTGAGTAATACGATAGCTTTTGCGGACGATATGGCATGAACTTTTATCAATGATTCTGCTTTAAAGGTACATTGCGATATAAATCACGATTTAGAAATTTTAAGGCATTGGTTCTCATCACACAAACTAATTTTGAGTGATAAAACCAAAATTATGTACTTCAGTGTAGGAGGTGTTGATTTAAGTCTAGGCAATTTTACCTTTCATAGTGCAGGATGTAAAAAATACTTAATTTGTAAAGATATATGTAATTATTCGTGTCATTCAAATACATTTTACGATTCTAATAATTGCTCTTGCAAAAGTTTTTCTATTGACTGCGTTAAATCATTTAAATATCTCGGGCTACTTCTTGATTGGAAAATGAACTGGGTGGATCATACATTCGCCCTGAAAAGGTACCTCATGGGTGCTATTAGACATGTATATCTTCTTAAACCGTACTGCTCCTCAAAACTACTTTTGTGTATCTACCATGGTATTTTTCACTCAAAACTGCAGTATGGGATAGTTTGTTAGGGTAGTACACATGCTTATAAAATTAATTCTTTGCTTATCGCCCAAAAACATGTAGTTCGAACTATCTGTAACAAAACACGATTTGAAAGTAGCTTTCCATTGTTCAAAAACTTAAACATTTTACCCATTAAACATTTTTATTTTTTTAGAGTCTTAAAAGTTTTCTTTATTATATCCGGTTATTTATTAATAAGAAATAATTCTAGTCACAATTTGAGGGTAAATACTCAAAATTTTGCCAAGATTCCGCCCCACAACTTGAATCATTACTTTTCCTTTTATACATGTACGGCACCCAGACTCTTTAATAGTTTACCATATTGTGTTCGTTGTTTGCGTAACAAAAATGTGTTTTTTCTAAAGTGAAGTCATGGTTGTTCAATAAGGATTTCAATGTAATTGATACCGTTCTAACTGTTTCCTTATAATTTTTAATTTTTATATAATTCTTTTTAAATTAATTAATATGCATTGTCACCCTTTAATTATCACATCATTTTCAACAAATTTTCTTAATTTATAAATATTTGTAAAACCCTTCTACCCTTCGAATTTTAAGTTTAATGATTATAAATATTTGTAAGACCCCACACCTTACCTCTATTTACTTTGTATTTATATTAGTGAAACTGCATTCGACACTTGTTCGTATCGAACAACAGAATGTAGTATTTACTTATCATATCTGTATGTTATTTTTAAGTGTATTTTTAAAATATGTTAACTTTTATACATGTATGATTGGTAAATAAATTTATTATTCAAAATTATTATTCAAATTCTTTGATGAATTATTTTATCATTCATTATCAATATTTGTCATTCAGGATTAATTTTTATCATTCACAATTCATTTACCATTCATGATTCATTTTACATTCATGATTCAATCTATCATTCATGATTAATTTTTCCAATCAGGAATCATTTTTATCATTCGTGATTCTTTTTACATACATGACTCATGTCATGCATGATTGTTTTCATCATTCGATTCATTTAACCATTCATGATTCATATCATGCATAATTCATTTTATCATTCACTATTGATTTAATGTTCATGATTCATTTTACCATTCATGATTCATTTTTATCATCCGCGGTTCATGTTCACATTCATTATTAAATTTTATCATTCACGGTTCATTTTAACATTCATTATTCAATTTTGATTCACATTATCATTCATGATGCTTTTCTTCAATCATGATTCATTTTATCATTCTTGATTAATATTTATCATTCAGGATTCATTTTATCATTCACGATTGATTTACCATTCAGGATTCAGTTTACATTTATGACTATGACATTCTATCATTCATGATTTATTTTTTCATTCAGGATTCATTTTTATCATTCATGATTCATATCATTCACGATTGTTTTTATCATTCTATTCATTTTACCACTCATGATTCATATTATCATTCATGATTCATTTTATCATTTACGATTGATTTAACTTTCATGATACATTTTGCGTTTCACGATTCAATTTTATTTTGTCAGTCATGATTCATTTCACCATTCATGTTTCATTTTCTTATTCACGATTAATTATGCCACTCATTCTGCATCTTACCCTTACTGATTAGTTTTTATTATTCATGAATCATTCATGATTCTTACTATCATTCACGATTCATATTATCATTCGTGATTCATTTTTCCATTCATGATTCACTTTTATCATTCATGATTGATTCTATCATTCAATGTTAATGTTTATCATTAAGGATTCATTTTATCATTAATTATTAATTTTATCATTCATGATTCATTTTATCATTCATTATTCATTTCTTCTTTCATGATTCTTTTTATCATTCATGATTCATATTATCATTCGCGACTCACTTTACCATTCATGATTCATTTTTATAATCCATGATTCATTTTACCATTCATTTTTATCATTCATGATTCATTTTATCACTAATGATCAATTTTTTTGATTCATGATTCATTTTATCATTCATGATTCATCCTATCATTCACGATATCTTTAAAAATCATGATTCATTTTGGCTTTCATGACTCATTTATGATTCCATTTAACACTCATGAATCATTTTAATATTCATGATTCATATTATCAGTCATGATTCATATTATCAGTCATGATTCATATTATCAGTCATGATTCTCTTTATCATTCATTAATTTTACCATTCGAGATTCATTTTTATAATTCATGATTCATTTTACCATTGACCATTTATTTTATCATTCATGATTAATATTTATCATTCTGGATTCATTTTTATCATTCGTGATTTATTTTAGCAATCATGATTCATATCATTCACGATTGATTTTACCATTCGATTCATTTTACCATGCATTATTCATATTATCATTCATGATTCATTTTATCATACACGATTGATTTAACGTTCATGATTGATTTTACCATTCATGATTCATATTATCATTTATGATTCGATTTAACATTCATATTTTAATTTACCGTCCATGATTTGTATTATCATTCACGATTAATATTATCATTCAAGATTAGTTTTAACATTCAAGATTCCATTTACCATTTTTATGATTCATGATAAATATTTTTCATTCAGGATTCATTATCATCATTCGTGATTTATTTTACCAATCATGATTCATATCATTCACGATTGATTTTACCATTCAATTCATTTTACCATTCATTATTCATATTATCATTCATGATTCATTTTATCATACACGAATGATTTAAAGTTCATGATTAGTTTTTAACTTCCACGATTCATTTTACCACTCATGATGCAGCTTTCCATTCATGATTCATTTTAATATTCGAGCTTAATTTTTATTATTCATGAATCATATTCCCATTCATATTTCTTATTATCATTCACGTATCCATTTTATCATTCATGATTAATTTTTATTATTCATGATTCATTTTACCATGCATGATTCATTTGTATCATTAATGATTCATTTTTTCATTAATGATTAATTTTCATCATTCAATCATTCATGATTTATTTTATCATTCAATTTTCTCTTTATCTCTCATGATTATTCTTATCATTCATGATTCATATTCTAATTCACGATTCATTTTACCATTCATGATTCATTTTTATCATCCACGATTCATTTAAACATTTATTATTAAATTTTAAACTTCGTGATTCACATTATTATTCATGATACTTTTTTTCATCGATGATTCATTTTATCATTCATGAATAATATTTATCATTCAGGATTAATTTTTATCATTCACAATTCATTTACCATTCATGATTCATTTTAGATTCATGATTCAATCTATCATTCATGATTAAATTTTCCAATCAGGAATCATTTTTATCATTCGTGATTCTTTTTACTTACATGACTCATGTTATGCATGATTGTTTTCATCATTCGATTCATTTAACCATTCATGATTCATATCATTCATGATTCATTTTTTCATTCACTATTGATTTAACGTTCATGATTCATTTTTCCATTCATGATTCATATTATCATTTATTATTCGATTTAACATTCATATTTTAATTTACCGTCCATGTTTTGTATTATCATTCACGATTTATATTATCATTCAAGATTAGTTTTAACATTCAAGATTCCATTTACCAATCATGATTCATTTTCACATTCATGATTCACTTTTATGATTCATGATTAATATTTTTCATTCAGGATTCATTTTTATCATTCGTGTTTTATTTTACCAATCATGATTCATATCATTCACGATTGATTTTACCATTCGATTCATTTTACCATTCATTATTTATATGATTCATTTTATCATACACGATTGATTTAAAGTTCATGATTCATTTTAACTTTCACGATTCATTTCACCACTCATTATGCATCTTTCCATTCATGATTCATTTTAATATTCGTGCTAAATTTTTGTTATTCATGAATCATATTACCAATCATATTTCTTACTATCATTCACGATTCCATTTTATCCTTCATGATTAATTTTTATCATTCATGATTAATTTTTATCATTTATGGTTAATTTTCATCATTCATGATTCCGTTTATCATTCATTGATAGTTTTTTCATTCATTAATCATTTTACCATTCAAGATTTATTTTATCATTCATGCGTGAGTCTATCAGTTATGGTTAATTGTTACCATTAATGATTCATTTTACCATTCATGATTCATTTTATAAATTAATGATTTATTCTATCATTCATGATTCATTTTACCATTCACGTTTCATTATGCCATGCTCTTCCATTCATGATTAATTTTTATTATTCAGGAATCATATTACTATTCATGATTCTTATTATCATTCAAAATTTACATTATCATTCCCGATTCACTTTTATCATTCATGAGTAATTTTTATCATTCATTATTCATTTTTATCATTCATGATTCATTTTTATCATTTACGATTAATTTTGATTATTCATGATTCCGTTTATCATTCATTGTTCATTTTTATCATTCATCAATCATTTTACCATTCAAGATTTATTTTATCATTCATGATGGAGTCTATCATTTATGGTTAGTTGTTATCATTAATGATTCATTTTATCATTCATGATTCATTTTATCATTCATGATTCATTTTATCTTTCATTATTCAGTTTTATCAACCATGATTCATTTTAACATTCATTATTAATTTTATCATTCATGATTCATTCTATCTTTCATGCTTCATCTTAACATTCATGATTAATTTTTATTATTCATGATTCATTTTACCATGCATGATTCATTTTTATCATTAATTATTCATTTTTTCATTAATGATTAATTTAATCATTCATGATTTATTTTATCATTCATTATTCTTTTTATCTCTCATGATTCTTCTTATCATTCATGATTCATATTCTAACTCACGATTGATTTTACCATTCATGATTCATTTTTATCATCCACGATTCATTTAAACATTTATTATTAAATATTAAATTTCGTGATTCACATTATCATTCATGATACTTTTTTTCATTGATGATTCATTTTATCATTCACGATCGATTTAATGTTCATGATTCATTTTACCTTTCATGATATATTTTGCCACTCACGATGCATCTTTCCATTCATGATTCATTTTAATATTCATGATTAATTTTTATTATTCATGACACATTTTACCATTCATGATTCTTATGATTCAAGATTCATGTTATCATTCATGATTCTATCATTCATGGTTAAATTTTATCATTCATTTTATCATTTATGAGTCTTTTTATGAGTCATGATTGCAATTATCATTCACGATTCATTTTACCATTCATGATTCATTTTTATCATCCACGATTCATTTTAACATTTATTATTAAATATTAAATTTCGTGATTCACATTATCATTCATGATACTTTTTTTCATTGATAAATTATTTTATCATTCATGATTAATATTTATCATTCAGGATTCATTTTTATCATTCACAATTCATTTACGATTCATGATTCATTTTACATTCATGATTCAATCTATCATTCATGATTAATTTTTCCAATCAGGAATGAGTTTTATCATTCGTGATTCTTTTTACATACATGACTCATGTCATGCATGATTGTTTTCATCATTCGATTCATTTAACCATTCATGATTCATATCATACATGATTCATTTTATCATTCACTATTGATTTAACGTTCATGATTCATTTTACCATTCATGATTCATATTTATCATCCGCGGTTCATTTTCACATTCATTAATAAATTTTATCATCCACGGTTCATTTTAACATTCATTATTCAATTTTAAACTTCGTGATTTAATTATCATTCATGATGCTTTTTTTCAATCATGATTCATTTTATCATTCTTGATTAATATTTATCATTCAGGATTCATTTTATCATTCACGATTGATTTACCATTTTGGATTCAGTTTACATTTATGACTCATTCTATCATTCATGATTTATTTTTTCCTTCAGGATTTTTATCATTCATGATTTATATCATTCACGATTGTTTTTATCATTCTATTCATTTTACCACTCATGATTCATATTATCATTCATGATTCATTTTATCATTTACGATTGATTTAACTTTCATGATACATTTTGCCTTTCACAATTCACGTTTATTTTGTCAGTCATGATTCATTTCACCATTCATGTTTCATTTTCTTATTCACGATTAATTATGCCACTCATTCTACATCTTACCCATTCTGATTAGTTTTTATTATTCATGAATCATTCATGATTCTTATTATCATTCACGATTCATATTATCATTCGTGATTCATTTTTCCATTCATGATTCACTTTTATCATTCATGATTGATTCTATAATTCAAGGTTAATGTTTATCATTAACGATTCATTTTATCATAAATTATTAATTTTATCATTCATGATTCATTTTATCGTTCATTATTCATTTCTTCTTTCATGATTCTTTTTATCATTCATGATTCATATTATCATTCGCGATTCACTTTACCATTCATGATTCATTTTTATAATCCATGATTCATTTTACCATTCATTTTTATCATTCATGATTCATTTGATCACTAATGATACATTTTTTGATTTATGATTCTTTTTATCATTCATGATTCATCCTATCATTCACGATAGCTTTAAAAATCATGATTCATTTTGGCATTCATGATTCATTTATGATTCCATTTAACATTCATGAATCATTTTAATATTTATAATTCATATTTTCAGTCATGATTCATATTATCAGTCATGATTCATATTATCAGTCATTATTCTTTTTATCATTCATGATTAGTTTTATCGTTCATTAATTTTACCATTCGAGATTCATTTTTATCATTCATGATTCATTTTACCATTGACCATTCATTTTATCATTCATGATTAATATTTATCATACAGGATTCATTTTTATCATTCGTGATTTATTTTACCAATCATGATTCATATCATTCACGATTCATTTTACCATTCGATTCATTTTAGCATTCATTATTCCTATCATTCATGACTCATTTTATCATACACGACTGATTTAACGTTCATGATTGATTTTACCATTCATGATTCATATTATCATTTATGATTCGATTTAACATTCATATTTTAATTTACCGTCCATGATTTGTATTATCATTCACGATTTATATTATCATTCACGATTAGTTTTAACATTCAAGATTCCATTTACCATTCATGATTCAATTTCACATTCATGATTCAATTTCACATTCATGATTCATTTTTATGTTTCATGATTAATATTTTTCATTCAGGATTCATTTTTATCATTCGTGATTTATTTTACCAATCATGATTCATATCATTCACGATTGATTTTACCATTCGATTCATTTTATCATTCATTATTCATATTATCATTCATGATTCATTTTATCATTCACGATTGATTTAAAGTTCATGATTCATTTTAACTTTCACGATTCATTTTACCACTCATGATGCAGCTTTCCATTTATGATTCATTTTAATATTCGAGCTTAATTTTTATTATTCATAAATCATATTCCCATTCATATTTCTTATTATCATTCACGATTCCATTTTATCATTCATGATTCATTTTTATCATTTATGTTTCATTTTCATCATTCATGATTCCGTTTATCATTCATTGTTAATTTTTTCATTCATTAACCATTTTACCATTCAAGATTTATTTTATCATTCATGATTGATTGTTAATTGTTATCATTATTGATTCATTTTATCATTCATGACTGATTTTATCATTCTTGACTCATTTATCTTTCATTATTCAGTTTATTCAACCATGATTCATTTTACCATTCATGATTCATTTTATAAATTAATGATTTATTCTATCATTCATGATTCATTTTACCATTCACGTTTCAATTTGCCTCTCATGCTCTTCCATTCATGATTAATTTTTATTATTCAGGAATCATATTACCATTCATGATTCTTATTGTCATTCACGATTCATATTATCATTCACGATGCACTCTTATCATTCATGATTAATTTTTATTATTCATGATTCATTTTTATCATTTACGATTAATTTTGATCATTCATGATTCCGTTTATCATTCATTGTTCATTTTTATCATTCATCAATCATTTTACCATTCAAGATTTATTTTATCATCCATGATTGAGTCTATCATTTATGGTTAGTTGCTATCAGTAATGATTCATTTTATCATTCATGATTCATTTTATCATTCATGATTCATTTTATCTTTCATTATTCAGTTTTATCAACCATGATTCATTTTAACATTCATTATTAATTTTATCATTCATGATTCATTCTATCTTTCATGATTCATCTTGCCATTCATGATTAATTTTTATTATTCATGATTCATTTTACCATGCATGATTCATTTTTATCATTAATGATTCATTTTTTCATTAATGATTAATTTTATCATTCATGATTTATTTTATCATTCATTATTCTTTTTATCTCTCATGATTCTTCTTATTCATGATTCATATTCTTATTCACGATTGATTTTACCATTCATGATTCATTTTTATCATCCACGATTCATTTAAACATTTATTATTAAATTTTAAACTTCGTGATTCATATTATCATTCATGATACTTTTTTTCATTGATGAATTATTTTATCATTCATTATTAATATTTATCATTCAGGATTAATTTTTATCATTCACAATTCATTTACCATTCATGATTCATTTTACATTCATGATTCAATCTATCATTCATGATTAATTTTTCCAATCAGGAATCATTTTTATCATTCGTGATTCTTTTTAGATACATTACTCATGTCATGCATGATTGTTTTCATCATTCGATTCATTTACCCATTCATAATTCATATCATTCATGATTCATTTTATCATTCACTATTGATTTAACGTTCATGATTCATTTTACCCTTCATGATTCATTTTTATCATCCGCGGTTCATTTTCACATTCATTATTAAATTTTATCATTCACGGTTCATTTTAACATTCATTATTCAATTTTGAACTTCATGATTTACATTATCATTCAAAATGCTTTTTTTCAATCATGATTCATTTTATCATTCTTGATTAATATTTATCATTCAGGATTCATTTTATCATTCACGATTGATTTACCATTCTGGATTCAGTTTACATTTATGACTCATTCTATCATTCATGATTTATTTTTTCCTTCAGGATTTTTATCATTCATGATTTATATCATTCACGATTGTTTTTATCATTCTATTCATTTTACCACTCATGATTCATATTATCATTCATGATTCATTTTATCATTTACGATTGATTTAACTTTCATGATACATTTTGCCTTTCACGATTCACTTTTATTTTGTCAGTCATGATTCA
Source organism: Clusia tigrina (assembly GCA_920105625.2). Taxonomy (NCBI): domain Eukaryota; kingdom Metazoa; phylum Arthropoda; class Insecta; order Diptera; family Clusiidae; genus Clusia; species Clusia tigrina. The sequence continues at coordinate 138,902,061 of OV050030.1, read as the reverse complement.
TTTCACCATTCATGTTTCATTTTCTTATTCACGATTAATTATGCCACTCATTCTGCATCTTACCCTTACTGGTTAGTTTTTATTATTCATGAATCATTCATGATTCTTACTATCATTCACGATTCATTTTATCATTCGTGATTCACTTTTACATTCATGATTCACTTTTATCATTCATGATTGATTCTATCATTCAAGGTTAATGTTTATCATTAAGGATTCATTTTATCATTAATTATTAATTTTATCATTCATGATTCATTTTATCGTTCATTATTCATTTCTTCTTTCATGATTCTTTTTATCATTCATGATTCATATTATCATTCGCGATTCACTTTACCATTCATGATTCATTTTTATAATCCATGATTCATTTTACCATTCATTTTTATCATTCATGATTCATTTTATCACTAATGATAAATTTTTTTGATTCATGATTCATTTTATCATTCATGATTCATCCTATCATTCACGATATCTTAAAAAATCATGATTCATTTTGGCATTCATGATTCATTTATGATTCCATTTAACAATCATGAATCATTTTAATATTCATGATTCATATTATCAGTCATGATTCTTTTTATCATTCATGATTAGTTTTATCGTTCATTAATTTTACCATTCGAGATTCATTTTTATCATTCATGATTCATTTTACCATTGACCATTTATTTTATCATTCATGATTAATATTTATCATTCTGGATTCATTTTTATCATTCGTGATTTATTTTAGCAATCATGATTCATATCATTCACGATTTATTTTACCATTCGATTCATTTTACCATTCATTATTCAAATTATCATTCATGACTCATTTTATCATACACGATTGATTTAACGTTCATGATTGATTTTACCATTCATGATTCATATTATCATTTATGATTCGATTTAACATTCATATTTTAATTTACCGTCCATGATTTGTATTATCATTCACGATTAATATTATCATTCAAGATTAGTTTTAACATTCAAGATTTCATTTAACATTTTTATGATTCATGATAAATATTTTTCATTCAGGATTCATTTTCATCATTCGTGATTTATTTTACCAATCATGATTCATATCATTCACGATTGATTTTACCATTCGATTCATTTTACCATTCATTATTCATATTATCATTCATGATTCATTTTATCATACACGAATGATTTAAAGTTCATGATTAGTTTTTAACTTCCACGATTCATTTTACCACTCATGATGCAGCTTTCCATTCATGATTCATTTTAATATTCGAGCTTAATTTTTATTATTCATGAATCATATTCCCATTCATATTTCTTATTATCATTCACGTATCCATTTTATCATTCAAGATTAATTTTTATTATTCATGATTCATTTTACCATGCATGATTCATTTTTTCATTAATGATTAATTTTATCATTCATGATTTATTTTATCATTCATTATTCATTTTATCTCTCATGATTATTCTTATCATTCAAGATTCATATTCTAATTCACGATTCATTTTACCATTCATGATTCATTTTTATCATCCACGATTCATTTAAACATTTATTATTAAATTTTAAACTTCGTGATTCACATTATCATTCATGATACTTTTATTCATCGATGATTCATTTTATCATTCATGAATAATATTTATCATTCAGGATTAATTTTTATCATTCACAATTCATTTAACATTCATGATTCATTTTAGATTCATGATTCAATCTATCATTCATGATTAAATTTTCCAATCAGGAATCATTTTTATCATTCGTGATTCTTTTTACTTACATGACTCATGTTATGCATGATTGTTTTCATCATTCGATTCATTTAACCATTCATGATTCATATCATTCATGATTCATTTTTTCATTCACTATTGATTTAACGTTCATGATTTATTTTACCATTCATGATTCATATTATCATTTATTATTCGATTTAACATTCATATTTTAATTTACCGTCCATGTTTTGTATTATCATTCACTATTTATATTATCATTCAAGATTAGTTTTAACATTCAAGATTCCATTTACCAATCATGATTCATTTTCACATTCATGATTCACTTTTATGATTCATGATTAATATTTTTTCATTCAGGATTCATTTTTATCATTCGTGTTTTATTTTACCAATCATGATTCATATCATTCACGATTGATTTTACCATTCGATTCATTTTACCATTCATTATTTATATGATTCATTTTATCATACACGATTGATTTAAAGTTCATGATTCATTTTAACTTTCACGATTCATTTCACCACTCATTATGCATCTTTCCATTCATGATTCATTTTAATATTCGTGCTAAATTTTTAATATTCATGAATCATATTACCATTCATATTTCTTACTATCATTCACGATTCCATTTTATCATTCATGATTAATTTTTATCATTCATGATTCATTTTTATCATTTATGGTTAATTTTCATCATTCATGATTCCGTTTATCATTCATTGATAATTTTTTCATTCATTAATCATTTTACCATTCAAGATTTATTTTATCATTCATGCGTGAGTATCAGTTATGGTTAATTGTTACCATTAATGATTAATTTTACCATTCATGATTCATTTTATAAATTAATGATTTATTCTATCATTCATGATTCATTTTACCATTCACGTTTCATTATGCCATGCTCTTCCATTCATGATTAATTTTTATTATTCAGGAATCATATTACTATTCATGATTCTTATTATCATTCAAAATTTACATTATCATTCCCGATTCACTTTTATCATTCATGAGTAATTTTTATCATTCATTATTCATTTTTATCATTCATGATTCATTTTTATCATTTACGATTAATTTTGATTATTCATGATTCCGTTGATCATTCATTGTTCATTTTTATCATTCATCAATCATTTTACCATTCAAGATTTATTTTATCATTCATGATGGAGTCTATCATTTATGGTTAGTTGTTATCATTAATGATTCATTTTATAATTCATGATTCATTTTATCATTCATGACACATTTTATCTTTCATTATTCAGTTTAATCAACCATGTTTCATTTTACCATTCATGATTCATTTTATAAATTAATGATTTATTCTATCATTCATGATTCATTTTACCATTTAAGTTTCATTCTGCCATGCTCTTCCATTCATGATTAATTTTTATTATTCAGGAATCATATTACTATTCATGATTCTTATTATCATTCACGCTTCACATTTTCATTCCCGATTCACTTTTATCATTCATGAGTAATTTTTATCATTCATTATTAATTTTTATCATTCATGATTCATTTTATCATTTTCGATTAATTTTCATCATTCATGATTCCGTTTATCATTCATTGTTCATTTTTATCATTCATCAATCATTTTACCATTCAAGATTTATTTTATCATTCATGATTGAGTCTATCATTTATGGTTAGTTGTTATCATTAATGATTCATTTTATCATTCATGATTCATTTTATCTTTCATTATTCATTTTTATCAACCATGATTCATTTTAACATTCATTATTAATTTTATCATTCATGATTCATTCTATCTTTCATGATTCATCTTACCATTCCTGATTAATTTTTATTATTCATGATTCATTTTACCATGCATGATTCATTTTTATCATTAATGATTCATTTTTTCATTAATGATTAATTTTATCATTCATGATTTATTTTATCATTCATTATTCATTTTATCTCTCATGATTCTTCTTATCATTCATGATTCATATTCTAATTCACGATTGATTTTACCATTCATGATACATTTTTATCATCCACGATTCATTTAAACATTTATTATTAAATTTTAAGCTTCGTGATTCACATTATCATTTATGATACTTTTTTTCATTGATGATTCATTTTATCATTCACGATCGATTTAATGTTCATGATTCATTTTATCATTCATTTTATCATTTATGAGTCTTTTTATGAGTCATGATTGCAATTATCATTCACGATTCATTTTACCATTCATGATTCGTTTTTATCATCCACGATTCATTTTAACATTTATTATTAAATTTTAAACTTCGTGATTCACATTATCATTCATGATACTTTTTTTCATTGATGAATTATTTTATCATTCATGATTAATATTTTTTTTTTCTTTTTTTTCAGGATTAATTTTTATCATTCACAATTCATTTACCATTCATGATTCATTTTACATTCATGATTCAATCTATCATTCATGATTAATTTTTCCAATCAGGAGTCATTTTTATCATTCGTGATTCTTTTTACATACATGACTCATGTTATGCATGATTGTTTTCATCATTCGATTCATTTAACCATTCATGATTCATATCATTCATGATTCATTTTATCATTCACTATTAATTTAACGTTCATGATTCATTTTACCATTCATGTTTCATTTTTATCATCCGCGGTTCATTTTCAGATTCATTATTAAATTTTATCATCCACGGTTCATTTTAACATTCATTATTCAATTTTTAACTTCGTGATTTACATTATCATTCATGATGCTTTTTTTCAATCATGATTCATTTTATCATTCTTGATTAATAATTATCATTCAGGATTCATTTTATCATTCACGATTAATTTACCATTCCGGATTCAGTTTACATTTATGACTCATTCTATCATTCATGATTTATTTTTTCCTTCAGGATTTTTATCATTCATGATTCATATCATTCACGATTCTTTTTATCATTCTATTCATTTTACCACTCATGATTCATATTATCATTCGTGATTCATTCTATCATTTACGATTGATTTAACTTTCATGATACATTTTGCCTTTCACGATTCACTTTTATTTTGTCAGTCATGATTCATTTCACCATTCATGTTTCATTTTCTTATTCACGATTAATTATGCCACTCATTCTACATCTTACCCTTCTGATTAGTTTTTATTATTCATGATTCTTATTATCATTCACGATTCATATTATCATTCGTGATTCATTTTTCCATTCATGATTCACTTTTATCATTCATGATTGATTCTATCATTCAAGGTTAATTTTTATCATTAAGGATTCATTTTATCATTCATTATTCATTTCTTCTTTCATGATTCTTTTTATCATTCATGATTCATCCTATCATTCACAATAGCTTTAAAAATCATGATTCAGTTTGGCATTCATGATTCATATATGATTCCATTTAACATTCATGAATCATTTTAATGTTCATAATTCATATTATAAGTCATGATTCATATTATCAGTCATGATTCATATTATCAATCATTATTCTTTTTATCATTCATGATTAGTTTTATCGTTCATTAATTTTACCATTCGAGATTCATTTTTATCATTCATGATTCATTTTACCATTGACCATTCATTTTATCATTCATGATTAATATTTATCATACAGGATTCATTTTTATCATTCGTGATTTATTTTACCAATCATGATTCATATCATTCACGATTCATTTTACCATTCGATTCATTTTACCATTCATTATTCATATTATCATTCATGACTCATTTTATCATACACGACTGATTTAACGTTCATGATTGATTTTACCATTCATGATTCATATTATCATTTATGATTCGATTTAACATTCATATTTTTATTTACCGTCCATGATTTGTATTATCATTCACGATTTATATTATCATTCACGATTAGTTTTAACATTCAAGATTCCATTTACCATTCATGATTCAATTTCACATTCATGATTCAATTTCACATTCATGATTCATTTTTATGATTCATGATTAATATTTTTCATTCAGGATTCATTTTTATCATTCGTGATTTATTTTACCAATCATGATTCATATCATTCACGATTGATTTTACCATTCGATTCACTTTACCATTCATTATTCATATTATCATTCATGATTCATTTTATCATTCACGATTGATTTAAAGTTCATGATTCATTTTAACTTTCACGATTCATTTTACCACTCATGATGCAGCATTCCATTCATGATTCATTTTAATATTCGAGCTTAATTTTTATTATTCATGAATCATATTCCCATTCATATTTCTTATCATTCACGATTCCATTTTATCATTCATGATTAATTTTTATCATTCATGATTCATTTTTATCATTTATGATAAATTTCATCATTCATGATTCCGTTTATCATTCATTGTTATTTTTTTCATTCATTAATCATTTTACCATTCAAGATTTATTTTATCATTCATGATTGAGTCTATCATTTATGGTTAATTGTTATCATTATTGATTCATTTTATCATTCATGACTGATTTTATCATTCTTGACTCATTTATCTTTCATTATTCAGGTTAATCAACCATGATTCATTTTACCATTCATAATTCATTTTATAAATTAATGATTTATTCTATCATTCATGATTCATTTTACCATTCACGTTTCAATTTGCCTCTCATGCGCTTCCATTCATGATTAATTTTTATTATTCAGGAATCATATTACCATTCATGATTCTTATTGTCATTCACGATTCATATTATCATTCACGATGCACTCTTATAATTCATGATTAATTTTTATTATTCATGATTCATTTTTATCATTTACGATTAATTTTGATCATTCATGATTCCGTTTATCATTCATTGTTCATTTTTATCATTCATCAATCATTTTACCATTCAAGATTTATTTTATCATTCATGATTGAGTCTATCATTTATGGTAAGTTGCTATCAGTAATGATTCATTTTATCATTCATGATTCATTTTATCATTCATGATTCATTTTATCTTTCATTATTCAGTTTTATCAACCATGATACATTTTAACATTCATTATTAATTTTATCATTCATGATTCATTCTATCTTTCATGATTCATCTTGCCATTCATGATTAATTTTTATTATTCATGATTCATTTTACCATGCATGATTCATTTGTATCATTAATGATTCATTTTTTCATTAATGATTAATTTTCATCATTCAATCATTCATGATTTATTTTATCATTCAATTTTCTTTTTATCTCTCATGATTCTTCTTATCATTCTTGATTCATATTCTAATTCACGATTGATTTTACCATTCATGATTAATTTTTATCATCCACGATTCATTTAAACATTTATTATTAAATTTTAAACATCGTGATTCACATTATCATTCATGATACTTTTTTATCAAATAGAAAGCAAAGAGTGAGAATAGATAACGAGTTTAGCAGTTTTGTTAATATAGATATTGGGGTTCCCCAGGGCTCTGTTTTGGGGCCTATTCTCTTTCTAATATACATAAACTCTATTTTTGATCAGCATTTTTTGAGTAATACGATAGCTTTTGCGGACGATATGGCATGAACTTTTATCAATGATTCTGCTTTAAAGGTACATTGCGATATAAATCACGATTTAGAAATTTTAAGGCATTGGTTCTCATCACACAAACTAATTTTGAGTGATAAAACCAAAATTATGTACTTCAGTGTAGGAGGTGTTGATTTAAGTCTAGGCAATTTTACCTTTCATAGTGCAGGATGTAAAAAATACTTAATTTGTAAAGATATATGTAATTATTCGTGTCATTCAAATACATTTTACGATTCTAATAATTGCTCTTGCAAAAGTTTTTCTATTGACTGCGTTAAATCATTTAAATATCTCGGGCTACTTCTTGATTGGAAAATGAACTGGGTGGATCATACATTCGCCCTGAAAAGGTACCTCATGGGTGCTATTAGACATGTATATCTTCTTAAACCGTACTGCTCCTCAAAACTACTTTTGTGTATCTACCATGGTATTTTTCACTCAAAACTGCAGTATGGGATAGTTTGTTGGGGTAGTACACATGCTTATAAAATTAATTCTTTGCTTATCGCCCAAAAACATGTAGTTCGAACTATCTGTAACAAAACACGATTTGAAAGTAGCTTTCCATTGTTCAAAAACTTAAACATTTTACCCATTAAACATTTTTATTTTTTTAGAGTCTTAAAAGTTTTCTTTATTATATCCGGTTATTTATTAATAAGAAATAATTCTAGTCACAATTTGAGGGTAAATACTCAAAATTTTGCCAAGATTCCGCCCCACAACTTGAATCATTACTTTTCCTTTTATACATGTACGGCACCCAGACTCTTTAATAGTTTACCATATTGTGTTCGTTGTTTGCGTAACAAAAATGTGTTTTTTCTAAAGTGAAGTCATGGTTGTTCAATAAGGATTTCAATGTAATTGATACCGTTCTAACTGTTTCCTTATAATTTTTAATTTTTATATAATTCTTTTTAAATTAATTAATATGCATTGTCACCCTTTAATTATCACATCATTTTCAACAAATTTTCTTAATTTATAAATATTTGTAAAACCCTTCTACCCTTCGAATTTTAAGTTTAATGATTATAAATATTTGTAAGACCCCACACCTTACCTCTATTTACTTTGTATTTATATTAGTGAAACTGCATTCGACACTTGTTCGTATCGAACAACAGAATGTAGTATTTACTTATCATATCTGTATGTTATTTTTAAGTGTATTTTTAAAATATGTTAACTTTTATACATGTATGATTGGTAAATAAATTTATTATTCAAAATTATTATTCAAATTCTTTGATGAATTATTTTATCATTCATTATCAATATTTGTCATTCAGGATTAATTTTTATCATTCACAATTCATTTACCATTCATGATTCATTTTACATTCATGATTCAATCTATCATTCATGATTAATTTTTCCAATCAGGAATCATTTTTATCATTCGTGATTCTTTTTACATACATGACTCATGTCATGCATGATTGTTTTCATCATTCGATTCATTTAACCATTCATGATTCATATCATGCATGATTCATTTTATCATTCACTATTGATTTAATGTTCATGATTCATTTTACCATTCATGATTCATTTTTATCATCCGCGGTTCATGTTCACATTCATTATTAAATTTTATCATTCACGGTTCATTTTAACATTCATTATTCAATTTTGATTCACATTATCATTCATGATGCTTTTCTTCAATCATGATTCATTTTATCATTATTGATTAATATTTATCATTCAGGATTCATTTTATCATTCACGATTCATTTACCATTCAGGATTCAGTTTACATTTATGACTATGACATTCTATCATTCATGATTTATTTTTTCATTCAGGATTCATTTTTATCATTCATGATTCATATCATTCACGATTGTTTTTATCATTCTATTCATTTTACCACTCATGATTCATATTATCATTCATGATTCATTTTATCATTTACGATTGATTTAACTTTCATGATACATTTTGCGTTTCACGATTCAATTTTATTTTGTCAGTCATGATTCATTTCACCATTCATGTTTCATTTTCTTATTCACGATTAATTATGCCACTCATTCTGCATCTTACCCTTACTGATTAGTTTTTATTATTCATGAATCATTCATGATTCTTACTATCATTCACGATTCATATTATCATTCGTGATTCATTTTTCCATTCATGATTCACTTTTATCATTCATGATTGATTCTATCATTCAAGGTTAATGTTTATCATTAAGGATTCATTTTATCATTAATTATTAATTTTATCATTCATGATTCATTTTATCATTCATTATTCATTTCTTCTTTCATGATTCTTTTTATCATTCATGATTCATATTATCATTCGCGACTCACTTTACCATTCATGATTCATTTTTATAATCCATGATTCATTTTACCATTCATTTTTATCATTCATGATTCATTTTATCACTAATGATCAATTTTTTTGATTCATGATTCATTTTATCATTCATGATTCATCCTATCATTCACGATATCTTTAAAAATCATGATTCATTTTGGCTTTCATGACTCATTTATGATTCCATTTAACACTCATGAATCATTTTAATATTCATGATTCATATTATCAGTCATGATTCATATTATCAGTCATGATTCATATTATCAGTCATGATTCTCTTTATCATTCATTAATTTTACCATTCGAGATTCATTTTTATAATTCATGATTCATTTTACCATTGACCATTTATTTTATCATTCATGATTAATATTTATCATTCTGGATTCATTTTTATCATTCGTGATTTATTTTAGCAATCATGATTCATATCATTCACGATTGATTTTACCATTCGATTCATTTTACCATGCATTATTCATATTATCATTCATGATTCATTTTATCATACACGATTGATTTAACGTTCATGATTGATTTTACCATTCATGATTCATATTATCATTTATGATTCGATTTAACATTCATATTTTAATTTACCGTCCATGATTTGTATTATCATTCACGATTAATATTATCATTCAAGATTAGTTTTAACATTCAAGATTCCATTTACCATTTTTATGATTCATGATAAATATTTTTCATTCAGGATTCATTATCATCATTCGTGATTTATTTTACCAATCATGATTCATATCATTCACGATTGATTTTACCATTCGATTCATTTTACCATTCATTATTCATATTATCATTCATGATTCATTTTATCATACACGAATGATTTAAAGTTCATGATTAGTTTTTAACTTCCACGATTCATTTTACCACTCATGATGCAGCTTTCCATTCATGATTCATTTTAATATTCGAGCTTAATTTTTATTATTCATGAATCATATTCCCATTCATATTTCTTATTATCATTCACGTATCCATTTTATCATTCATGATTAATTTTTATTATTCATGATTCATTTTACCATGCATGATTCATTTGTATCATTAATGATTCATTTTTTCATTAATGATTAATTTTCATCATTCAATCATTCATGATTTATTTTATCATTCAATTTTCTTTTTATCTCTCATGATTATTCTTATCATTCATGATTCATATTCTAATTCACGATTCATTTTACCATTCATGATTCATTTTTATCATCCACGATTCATTTAAACATTTATTATTAAATTTTAAACTTCGTGATTCACATTATTATTCATGATACTTTTTTTCATCGATGATTCATTTTATCATTCATGAATAATATTTATCATTCAGGATTAATTTTTATCATTCACAATTCATTTACCATTCATGATTCATTTTAGATTCATGATTCAATCTATCATTCATGATTAAATTTTCCAATCAGGAATCATTTTTATCATTCGTGATTCTTTTTACTTACATGACTCATGTTATGCATGATTGTTTTCATCATTCGATTCATTTAACCATTCATGATTCATATCATTCATGATTCATTTTTTCATTCACTATTGATTTAACGTTCATGATTCATTTTACCATTCATGATTCATATTATCATTTATTATTCGATTTAACATTCATATTTTAATTTACCGTCCATGTTTTGTATTATCATTCACGATTTATATTATCATTCAAGATTAGTTTTAACATTCAAGATTCCATTTACCAATCATGATTCATTTTCACATTCATGATTCACTTTTATGATTCATGATTAATATTTTTCATTCAGGATTCATTTTTATCATTCGTGTTTTATTTTACCAATCATGATTCATATCATTCACGATTGATTTTACCATTCGATTCATTTTACCATTCATTATTTATATGATTCATTTTATCATACACGATTGATTTAAAGTTCATGATTCATTTTAACTTTCACGATTCATTTCACCACTCATTATGCATCTTTCCATTCATGATTCATTTTAATATTCGTGCTAAATTTTTGTTATTCATGAATCATATTACCAATCATATTTCTTACTATCATTCACGATTCCATTTTATCCTTCATGATTAATTTTTATCATTCATGATTAATTTTTATCATTTATGGTTAATTTTCATCATTCATGATTCCGTTTATCATTCATTGATAGTTTTTTCATTCATTAATCATTTTACCATTCAAGATTTATTTTATCATTCATGCGTGAGTCTATCAGTTATGGTTAATTGTTACCATTAATGATTCATTTTACCATTCATGATTCATTTTATAAATTAATGATTTATTCTATCATTCATGATTCATTTTACCATTCACGTTTCATTATGCCATGCTCTTCCATTCATGATTAATTTTTATTATTCAGGAATCATATTACTATTCATGATTCTTATTATCATTCAAAATTTACATTATCATTCCCCTTCACTTTTATCATTCATGAGTAATTTTTATCATTCATTATTCATTTTAATCATTCATGATTCATTTTTATCATTTACGATTAATTTTGATTATTCATGATTCCGTTTATCATTCATTGTTCATTTTTATCATTCATCAATCATTTTACCATTCAAGATTTATTTTATCATTCATGATGGAGTCTATCATTTATGGTTAGTTGTTATCATTAATGATTCATTTTATCATTCATGATTCATTTTATCATTCATGATTCATTTTATCTTTCATTATTCAGTTTTATCAACCATGATTCATTTTAACATTCATTATTAATTTTATCATTCATGATTCATTCTATCTTTCATGCTTCATCTTAACATTCATGATTAATTTTTATTATTCATGATTCATTTTACCATGCATGATTCATTTTTATCATTAATTATTCATTTTTTCATTAATGATTAATTTAATCATTCATGATTTATTTTATCATTCATTATTCTTTTTATCTCTCATGATTCTTCTTATCATTCATGATTCATATTCTAACTCACGATTGATTTTACCATTCATGATTCATTTTTATCATCCACGATTCATTTAAACATTTATTATTAAATATTAAATTTCGTGATTCACATTATCATTCATGATACTTTTTTTCATTGATGATTCATTTTATCATTCACGATCGATTTAATGTTCATGATTCATTTTACCTTTCATGATATATTTTGCCACTCACGATGCATCTTTCCATTCATGATTCATTTTAATATTCATGATTAATTTTTATTATTCATGAAACATTTTACCATTCATGATTCTTATGATTCAAGATTCATGTTATCATTCATGATTCTATCATTCATGGTTAAATTTTATCATTCATTTTATCATTTATGAGTCTTTTTATGAGTCATGATTGCAATTATCATTCACGATTCATTTTACCATTCATGATTCATTTTTATCATCCACGATTCATTTTAACATTTATTATTAAATATTAAATTTCGTGATTCACATTATCATTCATGATACTTTTTTTCATTGATAAATTATTTTATCATTCATGATTAATATTTATCATTCAGGATTCATTTTTATCATTCACAATTCATTTACGATTCATGATTCATTTTACATTCATGATTCAGTCTATCATTCATGATTAATTTTTCCAATCAGGAATGAGTTTTATCATTCGTGATTCTTTTTACATACATGACTCATGTCATGCATGATTGTTTTCATCATTCGATTCATTTAACCATTCATGATTCATATCATACATGATTCATTTTATCATTCACTATTGATTTAACGTTCATGATTCATTTTACCATTCATGATTCATATTTATCATCCGCGGTTCATTTTCACATTCATTAATAAATTTTATCATCCACGGTTCATTTTAACATTCATTATTCAATTTTAAACTTCGTGATTTAATTATCATTCATGATGCTTTTTTTCAATCATGATTCATTTTATCATTCTTGATTAATATTTATCATTCAGGATTCATTTTATCATTCACGATTGATTTACCATTTTGGATTCAGTTTACATTTATGACTCATTCTATCATTCATGATTTATTTTTTCCTTCAGGATTTTTATCATTCATGATTTATATCATTCACGATTGTTTTTATCATTCTATTCATTTTACCACTCATGATTCATATTATCATTCATGATTCATTTTATCATTTACGATTGATTTAACTTTCATGATACATTTTGCTCTTTCACAATTCACGTTTATTTTGTCAGTCATGATTCATTTCACCATTCATGTTTCATTTTCTTATTCACGATTAATTATGCCACTCATTCTACATCTTACCCATTCTGATTAGTTTTTATTATTCATGAATCATTGATGATTCTTATTATCATTCACGATTCATATTATCATTCGTGATTCATTTTTCCATTCATGATTCACTTTTATCATTCATGATTGATTCTATAATTCAAGGTTAATGTTTATCATTAACGATTCATTTTATCATAAATTATTAATTTTATCATTCATGATTCATTTTATCGTTCATTATTCATTTCTTCTTTCATGATTCTTTTTATCATTCATGATTCATATTATCATTCGCGATTCACTTTACCATTCATGATTCATTTTTATAATCCATGATTCATTTTACCATTCATTTTTATCATTCATGATTCATTTGATCACTAATGATACATTTTTTGATTTATGATTCTTTTTATCATTCACGATAGCTTTAAAAATCATGATTCATTTTGGCATTCATGATTCATTTATGATTCCATTTAACATTCATGAATCATTTTAATATTTATAATTCATATTTTCAGTCATGATTCATATTATCAGTCATGATTCATATTATCAGTCATTATTCTTTTTATCATTCATGATTAGTTTTATCGTTCATTAATTTTACCATTCGAGATTCATTTTTATCATTCATGATTCATTTTACCATTGACCATTCATTTTATCATTCATGATTAATATTTATCATACAGGATTCATTTTTATCATTCGTGATTTATTTTACCAATCATGATTCATATCATTCACGATTCATTTTACCATTCGATTCATTTTAGCATTCATTATTCCTATCATTCATGACTCATTTTATCATACACGACTGATTTAACGTTCATGATTGATTTTACCATTCATGATTCATATTATCATTTATGATTCGATTTAACATTCATATTTTAATTTACCGTCCATGATTTGTATTATCATTCACGATTTATATTATCATTCACGATTAGTTTTAACATTCAAGATTCCATTTACCATTCATGATTCAATTTCACATTCATGATTCAATTTCACATTCATGATTCATTTTTATGTTTCATGATTAATATTTTTCATTCAGGATTCATTTTTATCATTCGTGATTTATTTTACCAATCATGATTCATATCATTCACGATTGATTTTACCATTCGATTCATTTTATCATTCATTATTCATATTATCATTCATGATTCATTTTATCATTCACGATTGATTTAAAGTTCATGATTCATTTTAACTTTCACGATTCATTTTACCACTCATGATGCGGCTTTCCATTTATGATTCATTTTAATATTCGAGCTTAATTTTTATTATTCATAAATCATATTCCCATTCATATTTCTTATTATCATTCACGATTCCATTTTATCATTCATGATTCATTTTTATCATTTATGTTTCATTTTCATCATTCATGATTCCGTTTATCATTCATTGTTAATTTTTTCATTCATTAACCATTTTACCATTCAAGATTTATTTTATCATTCATGATTGATTGTTAATTGTTATCATTATTGATTCATTTTATCATTCATGACTGATTTTATCATTCTTGACTCATTTATCTTTCATTATTCAGTTTATTCAACCATGATTCATTTTACCATTCATGATTCATTTTATAAATTAATGATTTATTCTATCATTCATGATTCATTTTACCATTCACGTTTCAATTTGCCTCTCATGCTCTTCCATTCATGATTAATTTTTATTATTCAGGAATCATATTACCATTCATGATTCTTATTGTCATTCACGATTCATATTATCATTCACGATGCACTCTTATCATTCATGATTAATTTTTATTATTCATGATTCATTTTTATCATTTACGATTAATTTTGATCATTCATGATTCCGTTTATCATTCATTGTTCATTTTTATCATTCATCAATCATTTTACCATTCAAGATTTATTTTATCATCCATGATTGAGTCTATCATTTATGGTTAGTTGCTATCAGTAATGATTCATTTTATCATTCATGATTCATTTTATCATTCATGATTCATTTTATCTTTCATTATTCAGTTTTATCAACCATGATTCATTTTAACATTCATTATTAATTTTATCATTCATGATTCATTCTATCTTTCATGATTCATCTTGCCATTCATGATTAATTTTTATTATTCATGATTCATTTTACCATGCATGATTCATTTTTATCATTAATGATTCATTTTTTCATTAATGATTAATTTTATCATTCATGATTTATTTTATCATTCATTATTCTTTTTATCTCTCATGATTCTTCTTATTCATGATTCATATTCTTATTCACGATTGATTTTACCATTCATGATTCATTTTTATCATCCACGATTCATTTAAACATTTATTATTAAATTTTAAACTTCGTGATTCATATTATCATTCATGATACTTTTTTTCATTGATGAATTATTTTATCATTCATTATTAATATTTATCATTCAGGATTAATTTTTATCATTCACAATTCATTTACCATTCATGATTCATTTTACATTCATGATTCAATCTATCATTCATGATTAATTTTTCCAATCAGGAATCATTTTTATCATTCGTGATTCTTTTTACATACATTACTCATGTCATGCATGATTGTTTTCATCATTCGATTCATTTACCCATTCATAATTCATATCATTCATGATTCATTTTATCATTCACTATTGATTTAACGTTCATGATTCATTTTACCCTTCATGATTCATTTTTATCATCCGCGGTTCATTTTCACATTCATTATTAAATTTTATCATTCACGGTTCATTTTAACATTCATTATTCAATTTTGAACTTCATGATTTACATTATCATTCAAAATGCTTTTTTTCAATCATGATTCATTTTATCATTCTTGATTAATATTTATCATTCAGGATTCATTTTATCATTCACGATTGATTTACCATTCTGGATTCAGTTTACATTTATGACTCATTCTATCATTCATGATTTATTTTTTCCTTCAGGATTTTTATCATTCATGATTTATATCATTCACGATTGTTTTTATCATTCTATTCATTTTACCACTCATGATTCATATTATCATTCATGATTCATTTTATCATTTACGATTGATTTAACTTTCATGATACATTTTGCCTTTCACGATTCACTTTTATTTTGTCAGTCATGATTCATTTCACCATTCATGTTTCATTTTCTTATTCACGATTAATTATGCCACTCATTCTGCATCTTACCCTTACTGGTTAGTTTTTATTATTCATGAATCATTCATGATTCTTACTATCATTCACGATTCATTTTATCATTCGTGATTCACTTTTACATTCATGATTCACTTTTATCATTCATGATTGATTCTATCATTCAAGGTTAATGTTTATCATTAAGGATTCATTTTATCATTAATTATTAATTTTATCATTCATGATTCATTTTATCGTTCATTATTCATTTCTTCTTTCATGATTCTTTTTATCATTCATGATTCATATTATCATTCGCGATTCACTTTACCATTCATGATTCATTTTTATAATCCATGATTCATTTTACCATTCATTTTTATCATTCATGATTCATTTTATCACTAATGATAAATTTTTTTGATTCATGATTCATTTTATCATTCATGATTCATCCTATCATTCACGATATCTTAAAAAATCATGATTCATTTTGGCATTCATGATTCATTTATGATTCCATTTAACAATCATGAATCATTTTAATATTCATGATTCATATTATCAGTCATGATTCTTTTTATCATTCATGATTAGTTTTATCGTTCATTAATTTTACCATTCGAGATTCATTTTTATCATTCATGATTCATTTTACCATTGACCATTTATTTTATCATTCATGATTAATATTTATCATTCTGGATTCATTTTTATCATTCGTGATTTATTTTAGCAATCATGATTCATATCATTCACGATTTATTTTACCATTCGATTCATTTTACCATTCATTATTCAAATTATCATTCATGACTCATTTTATCATACACGATTGATTTAACGTTCATGATTGATTTTACCATTCATGATTCATATTATCATTTATGATTCGATTTAACATTCATATTTTAATTTACCGTCCATGATTTGTATTATCATTCACGATTAATATTATCATTCAAGATTAGTTTTAACATTCAAGATTTCATTTAAAATTTTTATGATTCATGATAAATATTTTTCATTCAGGATTCATTTTCATCATTCGTGATTTATTTTACCAATCATGATTCATATCATTCACGATTGATTTTACCATTCGATTCATTTTACCATTCATTATTCATATTATCATTCATGATTCATTTTATCATACACGAATGATTTAAAGTTCATGATTAGTTTTTAACTTCCACGATTCATTTTACCACTCATGATGCAGCTTTCCATTCATGATTCATTTTAATATTCGAGCTTAATTTTTATTATTCATGAATCATATTCCCATTCATATTTCTTATTATCATTCACGTATCCATTTTATCATTCAAGATTAATTTTTATTATTCATGATTCATTTTACCATGCATGATTCATTTTTTCATTAATGATTAATTTTATCATTCATGATTTATTTTATCATTCATTATTCATTTTATTTCTCATGATTATTCTTATCATTCAAGATTCATATTCTAATTCACGATTCATTTTACCATTCATGATTCATTTTTATCATCCACGATTCATTTAAACATTTATTATTAAATTTTAAACTTCGTGATTCACATTATCATTCATGATACTTTTTTTCATCGATGATTCATTTTATCATTCATGAATAATATTTATCATTCAGGATTAATTTTTATCATTCACAATTCATTTACCATTCATGATTCATTTTAGATTCATGATTCAATCTATCATTCATGATTAAATTTTCCAATCAGGAATCATTTTTATCATTCGTGATTCTTTTTACTTACATGACTCATGTTATGCATGATTGTTTTCATCATTCGATTCATTTAACCATTCATGATTCATATCATTCATGATTCATTTTTTCATTCACTATTGATTTAACGTTCATGATTCATTTTACCATTCATGATTCATATTATCATTTATTATTCGATTTAACATTCATATTTTAATTTACCGTCCATGTTTTGTATTATCATTCACGATTTATATTATCATTCAAGATTAGTTTTAACATTCAAGATTCCATTTACCAATCATGATTCATTTTCACATTCATGATTCACTTTTATGATTCATGATTAATATTTTTCATTCAGGATTCATTTTTATCATTCGTGTTTTATTTTACCAATCATGATTCATATCATTCACGATTGATTTTACCATTCGATTCATTTTACCATTCATTATTTATATGATTCATTTTATCATACACGATTGATTTAAAGTTCATGATTCATTTTAACTTTCACGATTCATTTCACCACTCATTATGCATCTTTCCATTCATGATTCATTTTAATATTCGTGCTAAATTTTTGTTATTCATGAATCATATTACCAATCATATTTCTTACTATCATTCACGATTCCATTTTATCCTTCATGATTAATTTTTATCATTCATGATTAATTTTTATCATTTATGGTTAATTTTCATCATTCATGATTCCGTTTATCATTCATTGATAGTTTTTTCATTCATTAATCATTTTACCATTCAAGATTTATTTTATCATTCATGCGTGAGTCTATCAGTTATGGTTAATTGTTACCATTAATGATTCATTTTACCATTCATGATTCATTTTATAAATTAATGATTTATTCTATCATTCATGATTCATTTTACCATTCACGTTTCATTATGCCATGCTCTTCCATTCATGATTAATTTTTATTATTCAGGAATCATATTACTATTCATGATTCTTATTATCATTCAAAATTTACATTATCATTCCCGATTCACTTTTATCATTCATGAGTAATTTTTATCATTCATTATTCATTTTTATCATTCATGATTCATTTTTATCATTTACGATTAATTTTGATTATTCATGATTCCGTTTATCATTCATTGTTCATTTTTATCATTCATCAATCATTTTACCATTCAAGATTTATTTTATCATTCATGATGGAGTCTATCATTTATGGTTAGTTGTTATCATTAATGATTCATTTTATCATTCATGATTCATTTTATCATTCATGATTCATTTTATCTTTCATTATTCAGTTTTATCAACCATGATTCATTTTAACATTCATTATTAATTTTATCATTCATGATTCATTCTATCTTTCATGCTTCATCTTAACATTCATGATTAATTTTTATTATTCATGATTCATTTTACCATGCATGATTCATTTTTATCATTAATTATTCATTTTTTCATTAATGATTAATTTAATCATTCATGATTTATTTTATCATTCATTATTCTTTTTATCTCTCATGATTCTTCTTATCATTCATGATTCATATTCTAACTCACGATTGATTTTACCATTCATGATTCATTTTTATCATCCACGATTCATTTAAACATTTATTATTAAATATTAAATTTCGTGATTCACATTATCATTCATGATACTTTTTTTCATTGATGATTCATTTTATCATTCACGATCGATTTAATGTTCATGATTCATTTTACCTTTCATGATATATTTTGCCACTCACGATGCATCTTTCCATTCATGATTCATTTTAATATTCATGATTAATTTTTATTATTCATGAAACATTTTACCATTCATGATTCTTATGATTCAAGATTCATGTTATCATTCATGATTCTATCATTCATGGTTAAATTTTATCATTCATTTTATCATTTATGAGTCTTTTTATGAGTCATGATTGCAATTATCATTCACGATTCATTTTACCATTCATGATTCATTTTTATCATCCACGATTCATTTTAACATTTATTATTAAATATTAAATTTCGTGATTCACATTATCATTCATGATACTTTTTTTCATTGATAAATTATTTTATCATTCATGATTAATATTTATCATTCAGGATTCATTTTTATCATTCACAATTCATTTACGATTCATGATTCATTTTACATTCATGATTCAGTCTATCATTCATGATTAATTTTTCCAATCAGGAATGAGTTTTATCATTCGTGATTCTTTTTACATACATGACTCATGTCATGCATGATTGTTTTCATCATTCGATTCATTTAACCATTCATGATTCATATCATACATGATTCATTTTATCATTCACTATTGATTTAACGTTCATGATTCATTTTACCATTCATGATTCATATTTATCATCCGCGGTTCATTTTCACATTCATTAATAAATTTTATCATCCACGGTTCATTTTAACATTCATTATTCAATTTTAAACTTCGTGATTTAATTATCATTCATGATGCTTTTTTTCAATCATGATTCATTTTATCATTCTTGATTAATATTTATCATTCAGGATTCATTTTATCATTCACGATTGATTTACCATTTTGGATTCAGTTTACATTTATGACTCATTCTATCATTCATGATTTATTTTTTCCTTCAGGATTTTTATCATTCATGATTTATATCATTCACGATTGTTTTTATCATTCTATTCATTTTACCACTCATGATTCATATTATCATTCATGATTCATTTTATCATTTACGATTGATTTAACTTTCATGATACATTTTGCTCTTTCACAATTCACGTTTATTTTGTCAGTCATGATTCATTTCACCATTCATGTTTCATTTTCTTATTCACGATTAATTATGCCACTCATTCTACATCTTACCCATTCTGATTAGTTTTTATTATTCATGAATCATTGATGATTCTTATTATCATTCACGATTCATATTATCATTCGTGATTCATTTTTCCATTCATGATTCACTTTTATCATTCATGATTGATTCTATAATTCAAGGTTAATGTTTATCATTAACGATTCATTTTATCATAAATTATTAATTTTATCATTCATGATTCATTTTATCGTTCATTATTCATTTCTTCTTTCATGATTCTTTTTATCATTCATGATTCATATTATCATTCGCGATTCACTTTACCATTCATGATTCATTTTTATAATCCATGATTCATTTTACCATTCATTTTTATCATTCATGATTCATTTGATCACTAATGATACATTTTTTGATTTATGATTCTTTTTATCATTCACGATAGCTTTAAAAATCATGATTCATTTTGGCATTCATGATTCATTTATGATTCCATTTAACATTCATGAATCATTTTAATATTTATAATTCATATTTTCAGTCATGATTCATATTATCAGTCATGATTCATATTATCAGTCATTATTCTTTTTATCATTCATGATTAGTTTTATCGTTCATTAATTTTACCATTCGAGATTCATTTTTATCATTCATGATTCATTTTACCATTGACCATTCATTTTATCATTCATGATTAATATTTATCATACAGGATTCATTTTTATCATTCGTGATTTATTTTACCAATCATGATTCATATCATTCACGATTCATTTTACCATTCGATTCATTTTAGCATTCATTATTCCTATCATTCATGACTCATTTTATCATACACGACTGATTTAACGTTCATGATTGATTTTACCATTCATGATTCATATTATCATTTATGATTCGATTTAACATTCATATTTTAATTTACCGTCCATGATTTGTATTATCATTCACGATTTATATTATCATTCACGATTAGTTTTAACATTCAAGATTCCATTTACCATTCATGATTCAATTTCACATTCATGATTCAATTTCACATTCATGATTCATTTTTATGTTTCATGATTAATATTTTTCATTCAGGATTCATTTTTATCATTCGTGATTTATTTTACCAATCATGATTCATATCATTCACGATTGATTTTACCATTCGATTCATTTTATCATTCATTATTCATATTATCATTCATGATTCATTTTATCATTCACGATTGATTTAAAGTTCATGATTCATTTTAACTTTCACGATTCATTTTACCACTCATGATGCGGCTTTCCATTTATGATTCATTTTAATATTCGAGCTTAATTTTTATTATTCATAAATCATATTCCCATTCATATTTCTTATTATCATTCACGATTCCATTTTATCATTCATGATTCATTTTTATCATTTATGTTTCATTTTCATCATTCATGATTCCGTTTATCATTCATTGTTAATTTTTTCATTCATTAACCATTTTACCATTCAAGATTTATTTTATCATTCATGATTGATTGTTAATTGTTATCATTATTGATTCATTTTATCATTCATGACTGATTTTATCATTCTTGACTCATTTATCTTTCATTATTCAGTTTATTCAACCATGATTCATTTTACCATTCATGATTCATTTTATAAATTAATGATTTATTCTATCATTCATGATTCATTTTACCATTCACGTTTCAATTTGCCTCTCATGCTCTTCCATTCATGATTAATTTTTATTATTCAGGAATCATATTACCATTCATGATTCTTATTGTCATTCACGATTCATATTATCATTCACGATGCACTCTTATCATTCATGATTAATTTTTATTATTCATGATTCATTTTTATCATTTACGATTAATTTTGATCATTCATGATTCCGTTTATCATTCATTGTTCATTTTTATCATTCATCAATCATTTTACCATTCAAGATTTATTTTATCATCCATGATTGAGTCTATCATTTATGGTTAGTTGCTATCAGTAATGATTCATTTTATCATTCATGATTCATTTTATCATTCATGATTCATTTTATCTTTCATTATTCAGTTTTATCAACCATGATTCATTTTAACATTCATTATTAATTTTATCATTCATGATTCATTCTATCTTTCATGATTCATCTTGCCATTCATGATTAATTTTTATTATTCATGATTCATTTTACCATGCATGATTCATTTTTATCATTAATGATTCATTTTTTCATTAATGATTAATTTTATCATTCATGATTTATTTTATCATTCATTATTCTTTTTATCTCTCATGATTCTTCTTATTCATGATTCATATTCTTATTCACGATTGATTTTACCATTCATGATTCATTTTTATCATCCACGATTCATTTAAACATTTATTATTAAATTTTAAACTTCGTGATTCATATTATCATTCATGATACTGTTTTTCATTGATGAATTATTTTATCATTCATTATTAATATTTATCATTCAGGATTAATTTTTATCATTCACAATTCATTTACCATTCATGATTCATTTTACATTCATGATTCAATCTATCATTCATGATTAATTTTTCCAATCAGGAATCATTTTTATCATTCGTGATTCTTTTTACATACATTACTCATGTCATGCATGATTGTTTTCATCATTCGATTCATTTACCCATTCATAATTCATATCATTCATGATTCATTTTATCATTCACTATTGATTTAACGTTCATGATTCATTTTACCCTTCATGATTCATTTTTATCATCCGCGGTTCATTTTCACATTCATTATTAAATTTTATCATTCACGGTTCATTTTAACATTCATTATTCAATTTTGAACTTCATGATTTACATTATCATTCAAAATGCTTTTTTTCAATCATGATTCATTTTATCATTCTTGATTAATATTTATCATTCAGGATTCATTTTATCATTCACGATTGATTTACCATTCTGGATTCAGTTTACATTTATGACTCATTCTATCATTCATGATTTATTTTTTCCTTCAGGATTTTTATCATTCATGATTTATATCATTCACGATTGTTTTTATCATTCTATTCATTTTACCACTCATGATTCATATTATCATTCATGATTCATTTTATCATTTACGATTGATTTAACTTTCATGATACATTTTGCCTTTCACGATTCACTTTTATTTTGTCAGTCATGATTCATTTCACCATTCATGTTTCATTTTCTTATTCACGATTAATTATGCCACTCATTCTGCATCTTACCCTTACTGGTTAGTTTTTATTATTCATGAATCATTCATGATTCTTACTATCATTCACGATTCATTTTATCATTCGTGATTCACTTTTACATTCATGATTCACTTTTATCATTCATGATTGATTCTATCATTCAAGGTTAATGTTTATCATTAAGGATTCATTTTATCATTAATTATTAATTTTATCATTCATGATTCATTTTATCGTTCATTATTCATTTCTTCTTTCATGATTCTTTTTATCATTCATGATTCATATTATCATTCGCGATTCACTTTACCATTCATGATTCATTTTTATAATCCATGATTCATTTTACCATTCATTTTTATCATTCATGATTCATTTTATCACTAATGATAAATTTTTTTGATTCATGATTCATTTTATCATTCATGATTCATCCTATCATTCACGATATCTTAAAAAATCATGATTCATTTTGGCATTCATGATTCATTTATGATTCCATTTAACAATCATGAATCATTTTAATATTCATGATTCATATTATCAGTCATGATTCTTTTTATCATTCATGATTAGTTTTATCGTTCATTAATTTTACCATTCGAGATTCATTTTTATCATTCATGATTCATTTTACCATTGACCATTTATTTTATCATTCATGATTAATATTTATCATTCTGGATTCATTTTTATCATTCGTGATTTATTTTAGCAATCATGATTCATATCATTCACGATTTATTTTACCATTCGATTCATTTTACCATTCATTATTCAAATTATCATTCATGACTCATTTTATCATACACGATTGATTTAACGTTCATGATTGATTTTACCATTCATGATTCATATTATCATTTATGATTCGATTTAACATTCATATTTTAATTTACCGTCCATGATTTGTATTATCATTCACGATTAATATTATCATTCAAGATTAGTTTTAACATTCAAGATTTCATTTAAAATTTTTATGATTCATGATAAATATTTTTCATTCAGGATTCATTTTCATCATTCGTGATTTATTTTACCAATCATGATTCATATCATTCACGATTGATTTTACCATTCGATTCATTTTACCATTCATTATTCATATTATCATTCATGATTCATTTTATCATACACGAATGATTTAAAGTTCATGATTAGTTTTTAACTTCCACGATTCATTTTACCACTCATGATGCAGCTTTCCATTCATGATTCATTTTAATATTCGAGCTTAATTTTTATTATTCATGAATCATATTCCCATTCATATTTCTTATTATCATTCACGTATCCATTTTATCATTCAAGATTAATTTTTATTATTCATGATTCATTTTACCATGCATGATTCATTTTTTCATTAATGATTAATTTTATCATTCATGATTTATTTTATCATTCATTATTCATTTTATTTCTCATGATTATTCTTATCATTCAAGATTCATATTCTAATTCACGATTCATTTTACCATTCATGATTCATTTTTATCATCCACGATTCATTTAAACATTTATTATTAAATTTTAAACTTCGTGATTCACATTATCATTCATGATACTTTTTTTCATCGATGATTCATTTTATCATTCATGAATAATATTTATCATTCAGGATTAATTTTTATCATTCACAATTCATTTACCATTCATGATTCATTTTAGATTCATGATTCAATCTATCATTCATGATTAAATTTTCCAATCAGGAATCATTTTTATCATTCGTGATTCTTTTTACTTACATGACTCATGTTATGCATGATTGTTTTCATCATTCGATTCATTTAACCATTCATGATTCATATCATTCATGATTCATTTTTTCATTCACTATTGATTTAACGTTCATGATTTATTTTACCATTCATGATTCATATCATTTATTATTCGATTTAACATTCATATTTTAATTTACCGTCCATGTTTTGTATTATCATTCACTATTTATATTATCATTCAAGATTAGTTTTAACATTCAAGATTCCATTTACCAATCATGATTCATTTTCACATTCATGATTCACTTTTATGATTCATGATTAATATTTTTCATTCAGGATTCATTTTTATCATTCGTGTTTTATTTTACCAATCATGATTCATATCATTCACGATTGATTTTACCATTCGATTCATTTTACCATTCATTATTTATATGATTCATTTTATCATACACGATTGATTTAAAGTTCATGATTCATTTTAACTTTCACGATTCATTTCACCACTCATTATGCATCTTTCCATTCATGATTCATTTTAATATTCGTGCTAAATTTTTAATATTCATGAATCATATTACCATTCATATTTCTTACTATCATTCACGATTCCATTTTATCATTCATGATTAATTTTTATCATTCATGATTCATTTTTATCATTTATGGTTAATTTTCATCATTCATGATTCCGTTTATCATTCATTGATAATTTTTTCATTCATTAATCATTTTACCATTCAAGATTTATTTTATCATTCATGCGTGAGTATCAGTTATGGTTAATTGTTACCATTAATGATTAATTTTACCATTCATGATTCATTTTATAAATTAATGATTTATTCTATCATTCATGATTCATTTTACCATTCACGTTTCATTATGCCATGCTCTTCCATTCATGATTAATTTTTATTATTCAGGAATCATATTACTATTCATGATTCTTATTATCATTCAAAATTTACATTATCATTCCCGATTCACTTTTATCATTCATGAGTAATTTTTATCATTCATTATTCATTTTTATGATTCATGATTCATTTTTATCATTTACGATTAATTTTGATTATTCATGATTCCGTTTATCATTCATTGTTCATTTTATCATTCATCAATCATTTTACCATTCAAGATTTATTTTATCATTCATGATGGAGTCTATCATTTATGGTTAGTTGTTATCATTAATGATTCATTTTATAATTCATGATTCATTTTATCATTCATGACACATTTTATCTTTCATTATTCAGTTTAATCAACCATGTTTCATTTTACCATTCATGATTCATTTTATAAATTAATGATTTATTCTATCATTCATGATTCATTTTACCATTTAAGTTTCATTCTGCCATGCTCTTCCATTCATGATTAATTTTTATTATTCAGGAATCATATTACTATTCATGATTCTTATTATCATTCACGCTTCACATTTTCATTCCCGATTCACTTTTATCATTCATGAGTAATTTTTATCATTCATTATTCATTTTTATCATTCATGATTCATTTTATCATTTTCGATTAATTTTCATCATTCATGATTCCGTTTATCATTCATTGTTCATTTTTATCATTCATCAATCATTTTACCATTCAAGATTTATTTTATCATTCATGATTGAGTCTATCATTTATGGTTAGTTGTTATCATTAATGATTCATTTTATCATTCATGATTCATTTTATCTTTCATTATTCAGTTTTATCAACCATGATTCATTTTAACATTCATTATTAATTTTATCATTCATGATTCATTCTATCTTTCATGATTCATCTTACCATTCCTGATTAATTTTTATTATTCATGATTCATTTTACCATGCATGATTCATTTTTATCACTAATGATTCATTTTTTCATTAATGATTAATTTTATCATTCATGATTTATTTTATCATTCATTATTCATTTTATCTCTCATGATTCTTCTTATCATTCATGATTCATATTCTAATTCACGATTGATTTTACCATTCATGATACATTTTTATCATCCACGATTCATTTAAACATTTATTATTAAATTTTAAGCTTCGTGATTCACATTATCATTTATGATACTTTTTTTCATTGATGATTCATTTTATCATTCACGATCGATTTAATGTTCATGATTCATTTTACCTTTCACGATTCATTTTGCCACTCACGATGCATCTTTCCATTCATGATTCATTTTAATATTCATGATTAATTTTTATTGTTCATGAAACATTTTACCATTCATGATTCTTATGATTCAAGATTCATGTTATCATTCATGATTCTATCATTCATGGTTAAATTTTATCATTCATTTTATCATTTATGAGTCTTTTTATGAGTCATGATTGCAATTATCATTCACGATTCATTTTACCATTCATGATTCCTTTTTATCATCCACGATTCATTTTAACATTTATTATTAAATTTTAAACTTCGATATTCTCATTATCATTCATGATACTTTTTTTCATTGATGATTCATTTTATCATTCATGATTAATATTTATCATTCAGGATTAATTTTTATCATTCACAATTCATTTACCATTCATGATTCATTTTACATTCATGATTCAATCTATCATTCATGATTAATTTTTCCAATCCGGAATCATTTTTATCATTCGTGATTCTTTTTACATACATGACTCATGTCATGCATGATTGTTTTCGTCATTCGATTCAATTAACCATTCATGATTCATTTCATTCATGATTCATTTTATCAATCACTATTGATTTAACGTTCATGATTCATTTTACCATTCATGATTCATTTTTATCATCCGCGGTTCATTTTCACATTCATTATTAAATTTTATCATTCACGGTTCATTTTAACATTCATTATTCAATTTTAAACTTCGTGATTCACATTATAATTCATGATTCTTTTTTCAATCATGATTCATTTTATCATTCTTGATTAATATTTATCATTCAGGATTCATTTTATCATTCACGATTGATTTACCATTCAGGATTCAGTTTACATTTATGACTCATTCTATCATTCATGATTTATTTTTTCATTCAGGATTCATTTTTATCATTCATGATTTATATCATTCACGATTGTTTTTATCATTCTATTCATTTTACCACTCATGATTCATATTATCATTCATGATTCATTTTATCATTTACGATTGATTTAACTTTCATGATACATTTTGCCTTTCACGATTCACTTTTATTTTGTCAGTCATGATTCATTTCACCATACATGTTTCATTTTCTTATTCACGATTAATTATGCCACTCATTCTGCATCTTACCCTTACTGATTAATTTTTATTATTCATGAATCATTCATGATTCTTACTATCATTCACGATTCATATTATCATTTGTGATTCATTTTTCCTTTCATGATTCTATTTTATCATTCGTGATTGATTCTATCATTCAAGGTTAATGTTTATCATTAAGGATTCATTTTATCATTAATTATTAATTTTATCATTCATGATTCATTTTATCATTCATTATTCATTTCTTCTTTCATGATTCTTTTTATCATTCATGATTCATATTATCATTCGCGATTCACTTTACCATTCATGATTCATTTTTATAATCCATGATTAATTTTACCATTCATTTTTATCATTCATGAATCATTTTATCACTAATGATACATTTTTTTGATTTATGATTCATTTTATCATTCATGATTCATCCTATCATTCACGATAGCTTTAACAATCATGATTCATTCATTCATTCATTTTGGCATTCATGATTCATTTATGATTCCATTTAACATTCATGAATCATTTTAATATTCATGATTCATATTATCAGTCATGATTCATATTATCAGTCATGATTCATATTATCAGTCATGATTCTTTTTATCATTCATGATTAGTTTTATCGTTCATTAATTTTACCATTCGAGATTCATTTTTATCATTCATGATTCATTTTACCATTGACCATTCATTTTATCATTCCTGATTAATATTTAGCATTCAGGATTCATTTTTATCATTCGTGATATATTTTACCAATCATGATTCATATCATTCACGATTGTTTTTACCATTTGTTTCGTTTTACCATTCAGTATTAATGTTATCATTCATGACTCATTTTATCATACACGATTGATTTAACGTTCATGATTGATTTTACAATTCATGATTCATATTATCATTTATGATTCGATTTAACATTCATATTTTAATTTACCATCCATGATTTGTATTATCATTCACGATTTATATTATCATTCAAGATTAGTTTTAACATTCAAGATTCCATTTACCATTTTTATGATTCATGATTAATATTTTTCATTCAGGATTCATTTTCATCATTCGTGATATATTTTACCAATCATGATTCATATCATTCACGATTGATTTTACCATTCGATTCATTTTACCATTCATTATTCATATCATTCATGAATCATTTTATCATACACGAATGATTTAAAGTTCATGATTAGTTTTTAACTTTCACGATTCATTTTACAGCTCATGATGCAGCTTTCCATTCATGATTCATTTTAACATTCTAGCTTAATTTTTATTATTCATGAATCATATTCCCATTCATAATTCTTATTATCATTCACGATTCCATTTTATCATTCATGATTAATTTTTATTATTCATGATTCATTTTACCATGCATGATTCATTTTTTCATTAATGATTAATTTTATCATTCGTGATTTATTTTATCATTCATTATTCATTTTATCTCTCATGATTATTCTTATCATTCATGATTCATATTCTAATTCACGATTCATTTTACCATTCATGATTCATTTTTATCATCCACGATTCATTTTTATTATTAAATTTTAAACTTCGTGATTCACATTATCATTCATGATACTTTTTTTCATTCACTATTGATTTAACGTTCATGATTCATTTTACCATTCATGATTCATATTATCATTTATGATTCGATTTAACATTCATATTTCAATTTAACGTCCATGATTTGTATTATCATTCACGATTTATATTATCATTCACGATTAGTTTTAAGATTCAAGATTCCATTTACTATTCATGATTCTTTTTTCAATCATGATTCATTTTATCATTCTTGATTAATATTTATCATTCAGGATTCATTTTATCATTCACGATTGATTTACCATTCAGGATTCAGTTTACATTTATGACTCTTTCTATCATTCATGATTTATTTTTTCATTCAGGATTCATTTTTATCATTCATGATTTATATCATTCACGATTGTTTTTATCATTCTATTCATTTTACCACTCATGATTCATATTATCATTCATGATTCATTTTATCATTTACGATTGATTTAACTTTCATGATACATTTTGCCTTTCACGATTCACTTTTATTTTGTCAGTCATGATTCATTTCACCATACATGTTTCATTTTCTTATTCACGATTAATTATGCCACTCATTCTGCATCTTACCCTTACTGATTAATTTTTATTATTCATGAATCATTCATGATTCTTACTATCATTCACGATTCATATTATCATTTGTGATTCATTTTTCCTTTCATGATTCTATTTTATCATTCGTGATTGATTCTATCATTCAAGGTTAATGTTTATCATTAAGGATTCATTTTATCATTAATTATTAATTTTATCATTCATGATTCATTTTATCATTCATTATTCATTTCTTCTTTCATGATTCTTTTTATCATTCATTATTCATATTATCATTCGCGATTCACTTTACCATTCATGATTCATTTTTATAATCCATGATTAATTTTACCATTCATTTTTATCATTCATGAATCATTTTATCACTAATCATACATTTTTTTGATTTATGATTCATTTTATCATTCATGATTCATCCTATCATTCACGATAGCTTTAACAATCATGATTCATTCATTCATTCATTTTGGCATTCATGATTCATTTATGATTCCATTTAACATTCATGAATCATTTTAATATTCATGATTCATATTATCAGTCATGATTCATATTATCAGTCATGATTCATATTATCAGTCATGATTCTTTTTATCATTCATGATTAGTTTTATCGTTCATTAATTTTACCATTCGAGATTCATTTTTATCATTCATGATTCATTTTACCATTGACCATTCATTTTATCATTCCTGATTAATATTTAGCATTCAGGATTCATTTTTATCATTCGTGATATATTTTACCAATCATGATTCATATCATTCACGATTGTTTTTACCATTTGTTTCGTTTTACCATTCAGTATTCATGTTATCATTCATGACTCATTTTATCATACACGATTGATTTAACGTTCATGATTGATTTTACAATTCATGATTCATATTATCATTTATGATTCGATTTAACATTCATATTTTAATTTACCATCCATGATTTGTATTATCATTCACGATTTATATTATCATTCAAGATTAGTTTTAACATTCAAGATTCCATTTACCATTTTTATGATTCATGATTAATATTTTTCATTCAGGATTCATTTTCATCATTCGTGATATATTTTACCAATCATGATTCATATCATTCACGATTGATTTTACCATTCGATTCATTTTACCATTCATTATTCATATCATTCATGAATCATTTTATCATACACGAATGATTTAAAGTTCATGATTAGTTTTTAACTTTCACGATTCATTTTACAGCTCATGATGCAGCTTTCCATTCATGATTCATTTTAACATTCTAGCTTAATTTTTATTATTCATGAATCATATTCCCATTCATAATTCTTATTATCATTCACGATTCCATTTTATCATTCATGATTAATTTTTATTATTCATGATTCATTTTACCATGCATGATTCATTTTTTCATTAATGATTAATTTTATCATTCGTGATTTATTTTATCATTCATTATTCATTTTATCTCTCATGATTATTCTTATCATTCATGATTCATATTCTAATTCACGATTCATTTTACCATTCATGATTCATTTTTATCATCCACGATTCATTTTTATTATTAAATTTTAAACTTCGTGATTCACATTATCATTCATGATACTTTTTTTCATTCACTATTGATTTAACGTTCATGATTCATTTTACCATTCATGATTCATATTATCATTTATGATTCGATTTAACATTCATATTTCAATTTAACGTCCATGATTTGTATTATCATTCACGATTTATATTATCATTCACGATTAGTTTTAAGATTCAAGATTCCATTTACTATTCATGATTCATTTTCACATTCATGATTCACTTTTATGATTCATGATTAATATTTTTCATTCAGGATTCATTTTATCATTCGTGTTTTATTTTACCAATCATGATTCATATCATTCAGGATTGAATTTACCATTCGATTCATTTTACCATTCATTATTTATATAATTCATTTTATCATACACGATTGATTTAAAGTTCATGATTCATTTTAACTTTCACGATTCATTTCACCACTCATTATGCATCTTTCCATTCATGATTCATTTTAATATTCGTGCTAAATTTTTGTTATTCATGAATCATATTACCATTCATATTTCTTACTATCATTCACGATTCCATTTTATCATTCATGATTAATTTTTATCATTCATGATTCATTTTTATCATTTATGGTTAATTTTCATCATTCATGATTCCGTTTATCATTCATTGATAATTTTTTCATTCATTAATCATTTTACCATTCAAGATTTATTTTATCATTCATGCGTGAGTATCAGTTATGGTTAATTGTTACCATTAATGATTAATTTTACCATTCATGATTCATTTTATAAATTAATGATTTATTCTATCATTCATGATTCATTTTACCATTCACGTTTCATTATGCCATGCTCTTCCATTCATGATTAATTTTTATTATTCAGGAATCATATTACTATTCATGATTCTTATTATCATTCAAAATTTACATTATCATTCCCGATTCACTTTTATCATTCATGAGTAATTTTTATCATTCATTATTCATTTTTATCATTCATGATTCATTTTTATCATTTACGATTAATTTTGATTATTCATGATTCCGATTATCATTCATTGTTCATTTTTATCATTCATCAATCATTTTACCATTCAAGATTTATTTTATCATTCATGATGGAGTCTATCATTTATGGTTAGTTGTTATCATTAATGATTCATTTTATCATTTATGATTCATTTTATCATTCATGACACATTTTATCTTTCATTATTCAGTTTAATCAACCATGTTTCATTTTACCATTCATGATTCATTTTATAAATTAATGATTTATTCTATCATTCATGATTCATTTTACCATTTAAGTTTCATTCTGCCATGCTCTTCCATTCATGATTAATTTTTATTATTCAGGAATCATATTACTATTCATGATTCTTATTATCATTCACGCTTCACATTTTCATTCCCGATTCACTTTTATCATTCATGAGTAATTTTTATCATTCATTATTCATTTTTATCATTCATGATTCATTTTATCATTTTCGATTAATTTTCATCATTCATGATTCCGTTTATCATTCATTGTTCATTTTTATCATTCATCAATCATTTTACCATTCAAGATTTATTTTATCATTCATGATTGAGTCTATCATTTATGGTTAGTTGTTATCATTAATGATTCATTTTATCATTCATGATTCATTTTATCTTTCATTATTCAGTTTTATCAACCATGATTCATTTTAACATTCATTATTAATTTTATCATTCATGATTCATTCTATCTTTCATGATTCATCTTACCATTCCTGATTAATTTTTATTATTCATGATTCATTTTACCATGCATGATTCATTTTTATCATTAATGATTCATTTTTTCATTAATGATTAATTTTATCATTCATGATTTATTTTATCATTCATTATTCATTTTATCTCTCATGATTCTTCTTATCATTCATGATTCATATTCTAATTCACGATTGATTTTACCATTCATGATACATTTTTATCATCCACGATTCATTTAAACATTTATTATTAAATTTTAAGCTTCGTGATTCACATTATCATTTATGATACTTTTTTTCATTGATGATTCATTTTATCATTCACGATCGATTTAATGTTCATGATTCATTTTACCTTTCACGATTCATTTTGCCACTCACGATGCATCTTTCCATTCATGATTCATTTTAATATTCATGATTAATTTTTATTATTCATGAAACATTTTACCATTCATGATTCTTATGATTCAAGATTCATGTTATCATTCATGATTCTATCATTCATGGTTAAATTTTATCATTCATTTTATCATTTATGAGTCTTTTTATGAGTCATGATTGCAATTATCATTCACGATTCATTTTACCATTCATGATTCATTTTTATCATCCACGATTCATTTTAACATTTATTATTAAATTTTAAACTTCGATATTCTCATTATCATTCACGATACTTTTTTTCATTGATGATTCATTTTATCATTCATGATTAATATTTATCATTCAGGATTAATTTTTATCATTCACAATTCATTTACCATTCATGATTCATTTTACATTCATGATTCAATCTATCATTCATGATTAATTTTTCCAATCCGGAATCATTTTTATCATTCGTGATTCTTTTTACATACATGACTCATGTCATGCATGATTGTCTTCGTCATTCGATTCAATTAACCATTCATGATTCATTTCATTCATGATTCATTTTATCAATCACTATTGATTTAACGTTCATGATTCATTTTACCATTCATGATTCATTTTTATCATCCGCGGTTCATTTTCACATTCATTATTAAATTTTATCATTCACGGTTCATTTTAACATTCATTATTCAATTTTAAACTTCGTGATTCACATTATAATTCATGATTCTTTTTTCAATCATGATTCATTTTATCATTCTTGATTAATATTTATCATTCAGGATTCATTTTATCATTCACGATTGATTTACCATTCAGGATTCAGTTTACATTTATGACTCATTCTATCATTCATGATTTATTTTTTCATTCAGGATTCATTTTTATCATTCATGATTTATATCATTCACGATTGTTTTTATCATTCTATTCATTTACCACTCATGATTCATATTATCATTCATGATTCATTTTATCATTTACGATTGATTTAACTTTCATGATACATTTTGCCTTTCACGATTCACTTTTATTTTGTCAGTCATGATTCATTTCACCATACATGTTTCATTTTCTTATTCACGATTAATTATGCCACTCATTCTGCATCTTACCCTTACTGATTAGTTTTTATTATTCATGAATCATTCATGATTCTTACTATCATTCACGATTCATATTATCATTTGTGATTCATTTTTCCTTTCATGATTCTATTTTATCATTCGTGATTGATTCTATCATTCAAGGTTAATGTTTATCATTAAGGATTCATTTTATCATTAATTATTAATTTTATCATTCATGATTCATTTTATCATTCATTATTCATTTCTTCTTTCATGATTCTTTTTATCATTCATGATTCATATTATCATTCGCGATTTACTTTACCATTCATGATTCATTTTTATAATCCATGATTAATTTTACCATTCATTTTTATCATTCATGAATCATTTTATCACTAATGATACATTTTTTTGATTTATGATTCATTTTATCATTCATGATTCATCCTATCATTCACGATAGCTTTAACAATCATGATTCATTCATTCATTCATTTTGGCATTCATGATTCATTTATGATTCCATTTAACATTCATGAATCATTTTAATATTCATGATTCATATTATCAGTCATGATTCATATTATCAGTCATGATTCATATTATCAGTCATGATTCTTTTTATCATTCATGATTAGTTTTATCGTTCATTAATTTTACCATTCGAGATTCATTTTTATCATTCATGATTCATTTTACCATTGACCATTCATTTTATCATTCCTGATTAATATTTAGCATTCAGGATTCATTTTTATCATTCGTGATATATTTTACCAATCATGATTCATATCATTCACGATTGTTTTTACCATTTGTTTCGTTTTACCATTCAGTATTCATGTTATCATTCATGACTCATTTTATCATACACGATTGATTTAACGTTCATGATTGATTTTACAATTCATGATTCATATTATCATTTATGATTCGATTTAACATTCATATTTTAATTTACCATCCATGATTTGTATTATCATTCACGATTTATATTATCATTCAAGATTAGTTTTAACATTCAAGATTCCATTTACCATTTTTATGATTCATGATTAATATTTTTCATTCAGGATTCATTTTCATCATTCGTGATATATTTTACCAATCATGATTCATATCATTCACGATTGATTTTACCATTCGATTCATTTTACCATTCATTATTCATATCATTCATGAATCATTTTATCATACACGAATGATTTAAAGTTCATGATTAGTTTTTAACTTTCACGATTCATTTTACAGCTCATGATGCAGCTTTCCATTCATGATTCATTTTAATATTCGTGCTTAATTTTTATTATTCATGAATCATATTACCAGTCATATTTCTTATTATCATACACGATTCCATTTTATCATTCATGATTAATTTTTATTATTCATGATTCATTTTACCATGCATGATTCATTTTTTCATTAATGATTAATTTTATCATTCGTGATTTATTTTATCATTCATTATTCATTTTATCTCTCATGATTATTCTTATCATTCATGATTCATATTCTAATTCACGATTCATTTTACCATTCATGATTCATTTTTATCATCCACGATTCATTTTTATTATTAAATTTTAAACTTCGTGATTCACATTATCATTCATGATACTTTTTTTCATTCACTATTGATTTAACGTTCATGATTCATTTTACCATTCATGATTCATATTATCATTTATGATTCGATTTAACATTCATATTTCAATTTAACGTCCATGATTTGTATTATCATTCACGATTTATATTATCATTCACGATTAGTTTTAAGATTCAAGATTCCATTTACTATTCATGATTCATTTTCACATTCATGATTCACTTTTATGATTCATGATTAATATTTTTCATTCAGGATTCATTTTATCATTCGTGTTTTATTTTACCAATCATGATTCATATCATTCAGGATTGAATTTACCATTCGATTCATTTTACCATTCATTATTTATATAATTCATTTTATCATACACGATTGATTTAAAGTTCATGATTCATTTTAACTTTCACGATTCATTTCACCACTCATTATGCATCTTTCCATTCATGATTCATTTTAATATTCGTGCTAAATTTTTGTTATTCATGAATCATATTACCATTCATATTTCTTACTATCATTCACGATTCCATTTTATCATTCATGATTAATTTTTATCATTCATGATTCATTTTTATCATTTATGGTTAATTTTCATCATTCATGATTCCGTTTATCATTCATTGATAATTTTTTCATTCATTAATCATTTTACCATTCAAGATTTATTTTATCATTCATGCGTGAGTATCAGTTATGGTTAATTGTTACCATTAATGATTAATTTTACCATTCATGATTCATTTTATAAATTAATGATTTATTCTATCATTCATGATTCATTTTACCATTCACGTTTCATTATGCCATGCTCTTCCATTCATGATTAATTTTTATTATTCAGGAATCATATTACTATTCATGATTCTTATTATCATTCAAAATTTACATTATCATTCCCGATTCACTTTTATCATTCATGAGTAATTTTTATCATTCATTATTCATTTTTATCATTCATGATTCATTTTTATCATTTACGATTAATTTTGATTATTCATGATTCCGTTTATCATTCATTGTTCATTTTTATCATTCATCAATCATTTTACCATTCAAGATTTATTTTATCATTCATGATGGAGTCTATCATTTATGGTTAGTTGTTATCATTAATGATTCATTTTATCATTTATGATTCATTTTATCATTCATGATTCATTTTATCTTTCATTATTCAGTTTTATCAACCATGATTCATTTTAACATTCATTATTAATTTTATCATTCATGATTCATTCTATCTTTCATGCTTCATCTTAACATTCATGATTAATTTTTATTATTCATGATTCATTTTACCATGCATGATTCATTTTTATCATTAATTATTCATTTTTTCATTAATGATTAATTTAATCATTCATGATTTATTTTATCATTCATTATTCTTTTTATCTCTCATGATTCTTCTTATCATTCATGATTCATATTCTAACTCACGATTGATTTTACCATTCATGTTTCATTTTTATCATCCACGATTCATTTAAACATTTATTATTAAATTTTAAACTTCGTGATTCATATTATCATTCATGATACTTTTTTTCATTGATGATTCATTTTATCATTCACGATCGATTTAATGTTCATGATTCATTTTACCTTTCACGATACATTTTGCCACTCACGATGCATCTTTCCATTCATGATTCATTTTAATATTCATGACTAATTTTTATTATTCATGAAACATTTTACCATTCATGATTCTTATGATTCAAGATTCATGTTATCATTCATGTATCTATCATTCATGGTTAAATTTTATCATTCATTTTATCATTTATGAGTCTTTTTATGAGTCATGATTGCAATTATCATTCACGATTCATTTTACCATTCATGATTCATTTTTATCATCCACGATTCATTTTAACATTTATTATTAAATATTAAATTTCGTGATTCACATTATCATTCATGATACTTTTTTTCATTGATAAATTATTTTATCATTCATGATTAATATTTATCATTCAGGATTCATTTTTATCATTCACAATTCATTTACGATTCATGATTCATTTTACATTCATGATTCAATCTATCATTCATGATTAATTTTTCCAATCAGGAATGAGTTTTATCATTCGTGATTCTTTTTACATACATGACTCATGTCATGCATGATTGTTTTCATCATACGATTCATTTAACCATTCATGATTCATATCATACATGATTCATTTTATCATTCACTATTGATTTAACGTTCATGATTCATTTTACCATTCATGATTCATATTTATCATCCGCGGTTCATTTTCACATTCATTATTAAATTTTATCATCCACGGTTCATTTTAACATTCATTATTCAATTTTAAACTTCGTGATTTACATTATCATTCATGATGCTTTTCTTCAATCATGATTCATTTTATCATTCTTGATTAATATTTATCATTCAGGATTCATTTTATCATTCACGATTGATTTACCATTCTGGATTCAGTTTACATTTATGACTCATTCTATCATTCATGATTTATTTTTTCCTTCAGGATTTTTATCATTCATGATTTATATCATTCACGATTGTTTTTATCATTCTATTCATTTTACCACTCATGATTCATATTATCATTCATGATTCATTTTATCATTTACGATTGATTTAACTTTCATGATACATTTTGCCTTTCACAATTCACTTTTATTTTGTCAGTCATGATTCATTTCACCATTCATGTTTCATTTTCTTATTCACGATTAATTATGCCACTCATTCTACATCTTACCCATTCTGATTAGTTTTTATTATTCATGAATCATTCATGATTCTTATTATCATTCACGATTCATATTATCATTCGTGATTCATTTTTCCATTCATGATTCACTTTTATCATTCATGATTGATTCTATCATTCAAGGTTAATTTTTATCATTAAGGATTCATTTTATCATTAATTATTAATTTTATCATTCATGATTCATTTTATCATTAATTATTCATTTCTGCTTTCATGATTCTTTTTATCATTCATGATTCATATTATCATTCGCGATTCACTTTACCATTCATGATTCATTTTTATAATCCATGATTCATTTTACCATTCATTTTTATCATTCATGATTCATTTGATCACTAATGATACATTTTTTTATTTATGATTCTTTTTATCATTCATGATTCATCCTATCATTCACGATAGCTTTAAAAATCATGATTCATTTTGGCATTCATGATTCATTTATGATTCCATTTAACATTCATGAATCATTTTAATATTTATAATTCATATTTTCAGTCATGATTCATATTATCAGTCATGATTCATATTATCAGTCATTATTCTTTTTATCATTCATGATTAGTTTTATCGTTCATTAATTTTACCATTCGAGATTCATTTTTATCATTCATGATTCATTTTACCATTGACCATTCATTTTATCATTCCTGATTAATATTTAGCATTCAGGATTCATTTTTATCATTCGTGATTTATTTTACCAATCATGATTCATATCATTCACGATTCATTTTACCATTCGATTCATTTTACCATTCATTATTCATATCATTCATGACTCATTTTATCATACACGACTGATTTAACGTTCATGATTGATTTTACCATTCATGATTCATATTATCATTTATGATTCGATTTAACATTCATATTTTAATTTACCGTCCATGATTTATATTATCATTCACGATTTATATTATCATTCACGATTAGTTTTAACATTCAAGATTCCATTTACCATTCATAATTCAATTTCACATTCATGATTCAATTTCACATTCATGATTCATTTTTATGTTTCATGATTAATATTTTTCATTCAGGATTCATTTTTATCATTCGTGATTTATTTTGCCAATCATGATTCATATCATTCACGATTGATTTTACCATTCGATTCATTTTATCATTCATTATTCATATTATCATTCATGATTCATTTTATCATTCACGATTGATTTAAAGTTCATGATTCATTTTAACTTTCACGATTCATTTTACCACTCATGATGCAGCTTTCCATTTATGATTCATTTTAATATTCGAGCTTAATTTTTATTATTCATAAATCATATTCCCATTCATATTTCTTATTATCATTCACGATTCCATTTTATCATTCATGATTAATTTTTATCATTCATGATTCATTTTTATCATTTATGTTTCATTTTCATCATTCATGATTCCGTTTATCATTCATTGTTAATTTTTTCATTCATTAACCATTTTACCATTCAAGATTTATTTTATCATTCATGATTGATTGTTAATTGTTATCATTATTGATTCATTTTATCATTCATGACTGATTTTATCATTCTTGACTCATTTATCTTTCATTATTCAGTTTATTCAACCATGATTCATTTTACCATTCATGATTCATTTTATAAATTAATGATTTATTCTATCATTCATGATTCATTTTACCATTCACGTTTCAATTTGCCTCTCATGCTCTTCCATTCATGATTAATTTTTATTATTCAGGAATCATATTACCATTCATGATTCTTATTGTCATTCACGATTCATATTATCATTCACGATGCACTCTTATCATTCTTGATTCCGTTTATCATTCATTGTTCATTTTTATCATTCATCAATCATTTGACCATTCAAGATTTATTTTATCATTCATGATTGAGTTTATCATTTATGGTTAGTTGCTATCATTAATGATTCATTTTATCATTCATGATTCATTTTATCATTCATGATTCATTTTATCTTTCATTATTCAGTTTTATCAACCATGATTCATTTTAACATTCATTATTAATTTTATCATTCATGATTCATTCCATCTTTCATGATTCATCTTACCATTCATGATTAATTTTTATTATTCATGATTCATTTTACCATGCATGATTCATTTTTATCATTAATGATTCATTTTTTCATTAATGATTAATTTTATCATTCATGACTTATTTTATCATTCATTATTCTTTTTATCTCTCATGATTCTTCTTATCATTCATGATTCATATTCTAATTCACGATTGATTTTACCATTCATGATTCATTTTTATCATCCACGATTCATTTAAACATTTATTATAAAATTTTAAACTTCGTGATTCACATTATCATTCATGATACTTTTTTTCATTGATGATTCATTTTATCATTCACGAGCGATTCAATGTTCATGATTCATTTTACCTTTCAGGATTCAATTTGCCACTCACGATGCATCTTTCCATTCATGATTCATTTTAATATTCATGATTAATTTTTATTATTCATGAAACATTTTACCATTCATGATTCTTATGATTCAAGATTCATGTTATCATTCATGATTCTATCATTCATGGTTAAATTTTATCATTCATTTTATCATTTATGAGTCTTTTTATGAGTCATGATTGCAATTATCATTGACGATTCATTTTACCATTCATGATTCGTTTTTATCATCCACGATTCATTTTAACATTTAT
This sequence comes from Clusia tigrina, assembly GCA_920105625.2. Classification (NCBI taxonomy): domain Eukaryota; kingdom Metazoa; phylum Arthropoda; class Insecta; order Diptera; family Clusiidae; genus Clusia; species Clusia tigrina. The sequence goes on along the minus strand of OV050030.1, from coordinate 138,858,261 downwards.
TATTAAATTTTAAACTTCGTGATTCACATTATCATTCATGATACTTCTTTTCATTGATGAATTATTTTATCATTCATAATTAATATTTATCATTCAGGATTCATTTTTATCATTCACAATTCATTTACCATTCATGATTCATTTTACATTCATGATTCAATCTATCATTCATGATTAATTTTTCCAATCAGGAATCATTTTTATCATTCGTGATTCTTTTTACTTACATGACTCATGTTATGCATGATTGTTTTCATCATTCGATTCATTTAACCATTCATGATTCATATCATTCGTGATTCATTTTTTCATTCACTATTGATTTAACGTTCATGATTCATTTTACCATTCATGATTCATATTATCATTTATTATTCGATTTAACATTCATATTTTAATTTACCGTCCATGTTTTGTATTATCCTTCACGATTTATATTATCATTCATGATTAGTTTTAACATTCAAGATTCCATTTACCAATCATGATTCATTTTCACATTCATGATTCACTTTTATGATTCATGATTAATATTTTTCATTCAGGATTCATTTTTATCATTCGTGTTTTATTTTACCAATCATGATTCATATCATTCACGATTGATTTTACCATTCGATTTATTTTACCATTCATTATTTATATGATTCATTTTATCATACACGATTGATTTAAAGTTCATGATTCATTTTAACTTTCACGATTCATTTTACCACTCATTATGCATCTTTCCATTCATGATTCATTTTAATATTCGTGCTAAATTTTTATTATTCATGAATCATATTACCATTCATATTTCTTACTATCATTCACGATTCCATTTTATCATTCATGATTAATTTTGATCATTCATGATTCATTTTTATCATTTATGGTTAATTTTCATCATTCATGATTCCGTTTATCATTCATTGTTAATTTTTTCGTTCATTAATCATTTTACCATTCAAGATTTATTTTATCATTCATGCTTGAGTCTATCAGTTATGGTTAATTGTTACCATTAATGATTCATTTTATAATTCATGATTCATTTTACCATTCACGTTTCATTATGCCATGCTCTTCCATTCATGATTAATTTTTATTATTCAGGAATCATATTACTATTCATGATTCTTAATATCATTCAAAATAGACATTATCATTCCCGATTCACTTTTAGCATTCATGAGTAATTTTTATCATTCATTATTCATTTTTATCATTCATGATTCATTTTTATCATTTACGATTAATTTTGATCATTCATGATTCCGTTTATCATTCATTGTTCATTTTTATCATTCATCAATCATTTTACCATTCAAGATTTATTTTGTCCTTCATGATTAAGTCTATCATTTATGGTTAGTTGCTATCAATAATGATTCATTTTATCATTCATGATTCATTTTATCATTCATGATTCATTTTATCTTTCATTATTCATTTTTATCAACCATGATTCATTTTAACATTCATTATTAATTTTATCATTCATGATTCATTCCATCTTTCATGATTCATCTTACCATTCATGATTAATTTTTATTATTCATGATTCATTTTACCATGCATGATTCATTTTTATCATTAATGATTCATTTTTTCATTCATGATTAATTTTATCATTCATGATTTATTTTATCATTCATTATTCTTTTTATCTCTCATGATTCTTCTTATCATTCATGATTCATATTCTAATTCACGATTGATTTTGCCATTCATGATTCATTTTTATCATCCAAGATTCATGTAAACATTTATTATTAAATTTTAAACTTCGTGATTCACATTATCATTCATGATACTTTTTTTCATTGATGATTCATTTTATCATTCACGATCGATTCAATGTTCATGATTCATTTTACCTTGCACGATTCATTTTGCCACTCACGATGCATCTTTCCATTCATGATTCATTTTAATATTCATGATTAATTTTTATTTTTCATGAAACATTTTACCATTCATGATTCTTATGATTCAAGATTCATGTTGTCATTCATGATTCTATCATTCATGGTTAAATTTTATCATTCATTTTATCATTTATGAGTCTTTTTATGGGTCATGATTGCAATTATCATTCACGATTCATTTTACCATTCATGATTCATTTTTATCATCCACGATTCATTTTAACATTTATTATTAAATTTTAAACTTCGTGATTCACATTATCATTCATGATACTTTTTTTCATTGATGAATTATTTTATCATTCATGATTAATATTTATCATTCAGGATTAATTTTTATCATTCACAATTCATTTACCATTCATGATTCATTTTACATTCATGATTCAATCTATCATTCATGATTAATTTTTCCAATCAGGAATCATTTTTATCATTCGTGATTCTTTTTACTTACATGACTCATGGTATGCATGATTGTTTTCATCATTCGATTCATTTAACCATTCATGATTCATATCATTCATGATTCTTTTTATCATTCACTATTGATTTAACGTTCATGATTCATTTTACCATTCATGATTCATTTTTATCATCCACGGTTCATTTTAACATTCATTATTCAATTTTAAACTTCGTGATTTACATTATCATTCATGATGATTTTTTTCAATCATGATTCATTTTATCATTCTTGATTAATATTTATCATTCAGGATTCATTTTATCATTCACGATTAATTTACCATTCAGGATTCAGTTTACATTTATGAGTCATTCTATCATTCATGATTTATTTTTTCCTTCAGGATTTTTATCATTCATGATTCATATCATTCACGATTGTTTTTATCATTCTATTCATTTTACCACTCATGATTTATATGATCATTCATGATTCATTTTATCATTTACGATTGATTTAACTTTCATGATACATTTTGCCATTCACGATTCACTTTTATTTTGTCAGTCATGATTCATTTCACCATTCATGTTTCATTTTCGTATTCACGATTAATTATGCCACTCATTCTACATCTTACCCATTCTGATTAGTTTTTATTATTCATGAATCATTCATGATTCTTATTATCATTCACGATTCATATTATCATTCGTGATTCATTTTTCCATTCATGATTCACTTTTATCATTCATGATTGATTCTATCATTCAAGTTTAATTTTTATCATTAAGGATTCATTTTATCATTAATTATTAATTTTATCATTCATGATTCATTTTATCATTCATTATTAATTTCTTCTTTCCTGATTCTTTTTATCATTCATGATTCATATTATCATTCGCGATTCACTTTACCATTCATGATTCATTTTTTTAATCCATGATTTATTTTACCATTCATTTTTATCATTCATGATTAATTTGATCACTAATGATACATTTTTTGATTCATGATTCTTTTTATCATTCATAATTCATCCTATCATTCACGATAGCTTTAAAAATCATGATTCATTTTGGCATTCATGATTCATTTATGATTCCATTTAACATTCATGAATCATTTTAATATTCATAATTCATATTATCAGTCATGATTCATATTATCAGTCATGATTCATATTATCAGTCATTATTCTTTTTATCATTCATGATTAGTTTTATCGTTCATTAATTTTACCATTCGAGACTCATTTTTATCATTCATGATTCATTTTACCATTGACCATTCATTTTATCATTCATGATTAATAGTTATCATTCAGGATTCATTTTTATCATTCGTGATTTATTTTACCAATCATGATTCATATCATTCACGATTCATTTTACCATTCGATTCATTTTACCATTCATTATTCATATTATCATTCATGACTCATTTTATCATACACGACGGATTTAACGTTCATGATTGATTTTACCATTCATGATTCATATTATCATTTATGATTCGATTTAACATTCATATTTTAATTTACCGTCCATGATTTGTATTATCATTCACGATTTATATTATCATTCAAGATTAGTTTTAACATTCAAGATTCCATTTACCATTCATGATTCAATTTCACATTCATGATTCAATTTCACATTCATGATTCATTTTTATGATTCATGATTAATATTTTTCATTCAGAATTCATTTTTATCTTTCGTGATTTATTTTACCAATCATGATTCATATCATTCACGATTGATTTTACCATGCGATTCATTTTACCATTCATTATTCATATTATCATTCATGATTCATTTTATCATTCACGATTGATTTAAAGTTCATGATTCATTTTAGCTTTCACGATTCATTTTACCACTCATGATGCAGCTTTCCATTCATGATTCATTTTAATATTCGAGCTTAATTTTTATTATTCATGAATCATATTCCCATTCATATTTCTTATTATCATTCACGATTCCATTTTATCATTCATGATTCATTTTTATCATTTATGATTAATTTTCATCATTCATGATTCCGTTTATCATTCATTGTTAATTTTTTCATTCATTAATCATTTTACCATTCAAGATTTATTTTGTCATTCATGCGTGAGTCTATCAGTTATGGTTAATTGTTACCATTAATAATTCATTTTACCATTCATGATTCATTTTATAAATTAATGATTTATTCTATTATTTATGATTCATTTTACCATTCACGTTTCATTATGCCATGCTCTTCCATTCATGATTAATTTTTATTATTCAGGAATCATATTACTATTCATGATTCTTATTATCATTCAAAATTCACATTATCATTCCCGATTCACTTTTATCATTCATGAATAATTTTTATCATTCAAAATTCACATTATCATTCCCGATTCACTTTTATCATTCATGAATAATTTTTATCATTCATTATTCATTTTTATCATTCATGATTCATTTTTATCATTTACGATTAATTTTGATTATTCTTGATTCCGTTTATCATTCATTGTTAATTTTTTCATTCATTAATCATTTTACCATTCAAGATTTATTTTATCATTCATGATTGAGTCTATCATTTATGGTTAATTGTTATTATTAATGATTCATTTTATCATTCATGATTAATTTTATCATTCTTGATTCATTTTATATTTCATTATTCAGTTTAATCAACCATGATTCATTTACCATTCATGATTCATTTTATAAATTAATGATTTATTCTATCATTCATGTTTCATTTTACCATTCACGTTTCATTCTGCCACTCATTCTCTTCCATTCATGATTAATTTTTATTATTCAGGAATCATATTACCATTCATGATTCTTATTCACGATTCATATTATCATTCACGATGCACTCTTATCATTCATGATTAATTTTTATTATTCATGATTCATTTTTATCATTTACGATTAATTTTGATCATTCATGATTCCGTTTATCATTCATTGTTCATTTTTATCATTCATCAATCATTTCACCATTCAAGATTTATTTTATCATTCATGATTGAGTTTATCATTTATGGTTAGTTGCTATCATTAATGATTCATTTTATCATTCATGATTCATTTTATCATTCATGATTCATTTTATCTTTCATTATTCAGTTTTATCAACCATGATTCATTTTAACATTCATTATTAATTTTATCATTCATGATTCATTCCATCTTTCATGATTCATCTTACCATTCATGATTAATTTTTATTATTCATGATTCATTTTGCCATGCATGATTCATTTTTATCATTAATGATTCATTTTTTCATTAATGATTAATTTTATCATTCATGATTTATTTTATCATTCATTATTCTTTTTATCTCTCATGATTCTTCTTATCATTCATGATTCATATTCTAATTCACGATTGATTTTACCATTCATGATTCATTTTTATCATCCACGATTCATTTAAACATTTATTATAAAATTTTAAACTTCGTGATTCACATTATCATTCATGATACTTTTTTTCATTGATGATTCATTTTATCATTCACGAGCGATTCAATGTTCATGATTCATTTTACCTTTCAGGATTCATTTTGCCACTCACGATGCATCTTTCCATTCATGATTCATTTTAATATTCATGATTAATTTTTATTATTCATGAAACATTTTACCATTCATGATTCTTATGATTCAAGATTCATGTTATCATTCATGATTCTATCATTCATGGTTAAATTTTATCATTCATTTTATCAATTATGAGTATTTTTATGAGTCATGATTGCAATTATCATTCACGATTCATTTTACCATTCATGATTCATTTTTATCATCCACGATTCATTTTAACATTTATTATTAAATTTTAAACTTCGTGATTCACATTATCATTCATGATACTTTTTTTCATTGATGAATTATTTTATCATTCATGATTAATATTTATCATTCAGGATTCATTTTTATCATTCACAATTCATTTACCATTCATGATTCATTTTACATTCATGATTCAATCTATCATTCATGATTAATTTTTCCAATCAGGAATCATTTTTATCATTCGTGATTTTTTTTACTTACATGACTCATGTTATGCATGATTGTTTTCATCATTCGATTCATTTAACCATTCATGATTCATATCATTCATGATTCATTTTATCATTCACTATTGATTTAACGTTCATGATTCATTTTACCATTCATGATTCATTTTTATCATCCGCGGTTCATTTTCACATTCATTATTAAATTTTATCATTCACGGTTCATTTTAACATTCATTATTCAATTTTGAACTTCATGATTCACATTATCATTCATGATGCTTTTTTTCAGTCATGATTCATTTTATCATTCTTGATTAATATTTATCATTCAGGATTCATTTTATCATTCACGATTGATTTACCATTCAGGATTCAGTTTACATTTATGACTATGGCATTCTATCATTCATGATTTATTTTTTCATTCAGGATTCATTTTTATCATTCATGATTTATATCATTCACGATTGTTTTTATCATTCTATTCATTTTACCACTCATGATTCATATTATCATTCATGATTCATTTTATCATTTACGATTGATTTAACTTTCATGATACATTTTGCCTTTCACGATTCACTTTTATTTTGTCAGTCATGATTCATTTCACCATTCATGTTTCATTTTCTTATTCACGATTAATTATGCCACTCATTCTGCATCTTACCCTTACTGATTAGTTTTTATTATTCATGAATCATTCATGATTCTTACTATCATTCACGATTCATATCATCATTCGTGATTCATTTTTCCATTCATGATTCACTTTTATAATTCATGATTGATTTTATCTTTCAAGGTTAATGTTTATCATTAAGGATTCATTTTATCATTAATTAATAATTTTATCATTTATGATTCATTTTATCATTCATTATTCATTTCTTCTTTCATGATTCTTTTTATCATTCATGATTCATATTATCATTCGCGATTCACTTTACCATTCATGATTCATTTTTATAATCCATGATTCATTTTACCATTCATTTTTATCATTCATGATTCATTTTATCACTAATGATAAATTTTTTTGATTAATTATTCATTTTATCATTCATGATTCATCCTATCATTCACGATATCTTTAAAAACCATGATTCATTTTGGCATTCATGATTCATTTATGATTCCATTTAACAATCATGAATCATTTTATTATTCATGATTCATATTATCAGTCATAATTCATATTATCAGTCATGATTCATATTATCAGTCATGATTCTTTTTATCATTCATGATTAGTTTTATCGTTCATTAATTTTACCATTAGAGATTCATTTTTATCATTCATGATTCACTTTACCATTGACCATTCATTTTATCATTCATGATTAATATTTATCATTCTGGATTCATTTTTATCATTCGTGATTTATTTTAGCAATCATGATTCATATCATTCACGATTGATTTTACCATTCGATTCATTTTACCATTCATTATTCATATTATCATTCATGACTCATTTTATCATACACGATTGATTTAACGTTCATGATTGATTTTACCATTCATGATTCATATTATCATTTATAATTCGATTTAACATTCATATTTTAATTTACCGTCCATGATTTGTATTAGCATTCACGATTAATATTATCATTCAAGATTAGTTTTAACATTCAAGATTCCATTTACCATTTTTATGATTCATTATAAATATTTTTCATTCAGGATTCATTTTCATCATTCGTGATTTATTTTACCAATCATGATTCATATCATTCACGATTGATTTTACCATTCGATTCATTTATCATTCATTATTCATATTATCATTCATGATTCATTTTATCATACACGATTGGTTTAAAGTTCATGATTAGTTTTTAACTTTCACTATTCATTTTACCACTCATGATGCAGCTTTCCATTCATGATTCATTTTAATATTCGAGCTTAATTTTTATTATTCATGACTCATATTCCTATTCATATTTCTTATTATCATTCACGTATCCATTTTATCATTCATGATTAATTTTTATTATTCATGATTCATTTTACCATGCATGATTCATTTTTTCATTAATGATTAATTTTATCATTCATGATTTATTTTATCATTCATTATTCATTTTATCTCTCATGATTATTCTTATCATTCATGATTCATATTCTAATTCACGATTCATTTTACCATTCATGATTCATTTTTATCATCCACGATTCATTTAAACATTTATTATTAAATTTTAAACTTCGTGATTCACATTATCATTCATGATACTTTTTTTCATCGATGATTCATTTTATCATTCATGAATAATTTTTATCATTCACAATTCATTTACCATTCATGATTCATTTTAGATTCATGATTCAATCTATCATTCATAATTAAATTTTCCAATCAGGAATCATTTTTATCATTCGTGATTCTTTTTACTTACATGACTCATGTTATGCATGATTGTTTTCATCATTCGATTCATTTAACCATTCATGATTCATATCATTCATGATTCATTTTTTCATTCACTATTGATTTAACGTTCATGATTCATTTTACCATTCATGATTCATATTATCATTTATTATTCGTTTTAACATTCATATTTTAATTTACCGTCCATGTTTTGTATTATCATTCACGATTTATATTATCATTCAAGATTAGTTTTAACATTCAAGATTCCATTTACCAATCATGATTCATTTTCACATCCATGATTCACTTTTATGATTCATGATGAATATTTTTCATTCAGGATTCATTTTTATCATTCGTGTTTTATTTTACCAATCATGATTCATATCATTCACGATTGATTTTACCATTCGATTCATTTTACCATTCATTATTTATATGATTCATTTTATCATACACGATTGATTTAAAGTTCATGATTCATTTTAACTTTCACGATTCATTTTACCACTCATTATGCATCTTTCCATTCATGATTCATTTTAATATTCGTGCTAAATTTTTATTATTCATGAATCATATTACCATTCATATTTCTTACTATCATTCACGATTCCATTTTATCATTCATGATTAATTTTTATCATTCATGATTCATTTTTATCATTTATGGTTAATTTTCATCATTCATGATTCCGTTTATCATTCATTGTTAATTTTTTCATTCATTAATCATTTTACCATTCAAGATTTATTTTATCATTCATGCTTGAGTCTATCAGTTATGGTTAATTGTTACCATTAATGATTCATTTTATAATTCATGATTAATTTTATCATTCATGACTCATTTTATCTTTCATTATTCAGTTTAATCAACCATGATTCATTTTACCATTCATGATTCATTTTATAAATTAATGATTTATTCTATCATTCATGATTCATTTTACCATTCACGTTTCAATTTGCCTCTCATGCTCTTCAACTCATGATTAATTTTTATTATTCAGGAATCATATTACCATTCATGATTCTTATTCAAGATTCATATTATCATTCACGATGCACTCTTATCATTCATTCTTAATTTTTATTATTCATGATTCATTTTTATCATTTACGATTAATTTTGATCATTCATGATTCCGTTTATCATTCATTGTTCATTTTTATCATTCATCAATCATTTTACCATTCAAGATTTATTTTATCATTTATGATTGAGTCTATCGTTTATGGTTAGTTGCTATCATTAATGATTCATTTTTACATTCATGATTCATTTTATCATTCATGATTCATTTTATCTTTCATTATTCAGTTTTATCAACCATGATTCATTTTAACATTCATTATTAATTTTATCATTCATGATTCATTCTATCTTGCATGCTTCATCTTAACATTCATGATTAATTTTTATTATTCATGATTCATTTTACCATGCATGATTCATTTTTATCATTAATGATTCATTTTTTCATTAATGATTAATTTAATCATTCATGATTTATTTTATCATTCATTATTCTTTTTATCTCTCATGATTCTTCCTATCATTCATGATTCATATTCTAATTCGCGATTGATTTTACCATTCATGATTCATTTTTATCATCCACGATTCATTTAAACATTTATTATTAAATTTTAAACTTCGTGATTCACATTATCATTCATAATACTTTTTTTCATTGATGATTCATTTTATCATTCACGATCGATTTAATGTTCATGATTCATTTTACCTTTCACGATACAATTTGCCACTCACGATGCATCTTTCCATTCATGATTCATTTTAATATTCATGATTAATTTTTATTATTCATGAAACATTTTACCATTCATGATTCTTATGATTCAAGATTCATGTTATCATTCATGATTCTATCATTCATGGTTAAATTTTATCATTCATTTTATCATTTATGAGTCTTTTTATGAGTCATGATTGCAATTATCATTCACGATTCATTTTACCATTCATGATTCATTTTTATCATCCACGATTCATTTTAACATTTATTATTAAATTTTAAACTTCGTGATTCACATTATCATTCATGATACTTTTTTTCATTGATGAATTATTTTATCATTCATGATTAATATTTATCATTCAGGATTCATTTTTATCATTCACAATTCATTTACCATTCATGATTCATTTTATATTCATGATTCAATCTATCATTCATGATTAATTTTTCCAATCAGGAATCATTTTTATCATTCGTGATTCTTTTTACATACATGACTCATGTCATGCATGATTGTTTTCATCATTCGATTCATTTAACCATTCACGATTCATATCATACATGATTCATTTTATCATTCACTATTGATTTAACGTTCATGATTCATTTTACCATTCATGATTCATTTTTATCCTCCGCGGTTCATTTTCACATTCATTATTAAATTTTATCATCCACGGTTCATTTTAACATTCATTACTCAATTTTAAACTTCGTGATTTACTTTATCATTCATGATGCTTTTTTTCAATCATGATTCATTTTATCATTCTTGATTAATATTTACCATTCAGGATTCATTTTATCATTCACGATTGATTTACCATTCTGGATTCAGTTTACATTTATGACTCATTCTATCATTCATGATTTATTTTTTCCTTCAGGATTTTTATCATTCATGATTTATATCTTTCACGATTGTTTTTATCATTCTATTCATTTTACCACTCTTCATATTATCATTCATGATTCATTTTATCATTTACGTTTGATTTAACTTTCATGATACATTTTGCCTTTCACGATTCACTTTTATTTTGTCAGTCATGATTCATTTCACTATTCATGTTTCATTTTCTTATTCACGATTAATTATGCCACTCATTCTACATCTTACCCATTCTGATTAGTTTTTATTATTCATGAATCATTCATGATTCTTATTATCATACACGATTCATATTATCATTCGTGATTCATTTTTCCATTCATGATTCACTTTTATCATTCATGATTGATTCTATCATTCAAGTTTAATTTTTATCATTAAGGATTCATTTTATCATTAATTATTAATTTTATCATTCATGATTCATGTTATCATTCATTATTAATTTCTTCTTTCATGATTCTTTTTATCATTCATGATTCATATTATCATTCGCGATTCACTTTACCATTCATGATTCATTTTTATAATCCATGATTCATTTTACCATTCATTTTTATCATTCATGATTAATTTGATCACTAATGATACATTTTTGATTCATGATTCTTTTTATCATTCATAATTCATCCTATCCTTCACGATAGCTTTAAAAATCATGATTTATTTTGGCATTCATGATTCATTAATGATTCCATTTAACAATCATGAATCATTTTAATATTCATAATTCATATTATCAGTCATGATTCATATTATCAGTCATGATTCATATTATCAGTCATTATTCTTTTTATCATTCATGATTAGTTTTATCGTTCATTAATTTTACCATTCGAGATTCATTTTTATCATTCATGATTCATTTTACCATTGACCATTCATTTTATCATTCATGATTAATATTTATCATACAGGATTCATTTTTATCATTCGTGATTTATTTTACCAATCATGATTCATATCATTCACGATTCATTTTACCATTCGATTCATTTTACAATTCATTATTCAGATTATCATTCATGACTCATTTTATCATACACGACTGATTTAACGTTCATGATTGATTTTACCATTCATGATTCATATTATCATTTATGATTCGATTTAACATTCATATTTTAATTTACCGTCCATGATTTGTATTATCATTCACGATTAATATTATCATTCAAGATTAGTTTTAACATTCAAGATTCCATTTACCATTTTTATGATTCATGATAAATATTTTTCATTCAGGATTCATTTTCATCATTCGTGATTTATTTTACCAATCATGATTCATATCATTCACGATTGATTTTACCATTCGATTCATTTTACCATTCATTATTCATATTATCATTCATGATTCATTTTATCATACACGAATGATTTAAAGTTCATGATTAGTTTTTAACTTTCACGATTCATTTTACCACTCATGATGCAGCTTTCCATTCATGATTCATTTTAATATTCGAGCTTAATTTTTATTATTCATGAATCATATTCCCATTCATATTTCTTATTATCACTCACGTATCCATTTTATCATTCATGATTAATTTTTATTATTCATGATTCATTTTACCATGCATGATTCATTTTTTCATTAATGATTAATTTTCATCATTCATGATTCCGTTTATCATTCATTGTAAATTTTTTCATTCATTAATCATTTTACCATTCAAGATTTATTTTATCATTCATGATTGAGTCTATCATTTATGGTTAATTGTTATCATTATTGATTCGTTTTCTAATTTATGACTGATTTTATCATTCTTGACTCATTTATCTTTCATTATTCAGTTTAATCAACCATGATTCATTTTACCATTCATGATTCATTTTATAAATTAATGATTTATTCTATCATTCATGTTTCATTTTACCATTCACGTTTCATTCTGCCACTCATTCTCTTCCATTCATGATTAATTTTTATTATTCAGGAATCATATTACCATTCATGATTCTTATTCACGATTCATATTATCATTCACGATGCACTCATCATTCATGATTAATTTTTATTATTCATGATTCATTTTTATCATCCACGATTCATTTAAACATTTATTATAAAATTTTAAACTTCGTGATTCACATTATCATTCATGATACTTTTTTTCATTGATGATTCATTTTATCATTCACGAGCGATTCAATGTTCATGATTCATTTTACCTTTCAGGATTCATTTTGCCACTCACGATGCATCTTTCCATTCATGATTCATTTTAATATTCATGATTAATTTTTATTATTCATGAAACATTTTACCATTCATGATTCTTATGATTCAAGATTCATGTTATCATTCATGATTCTATCATTCATGGTTAAATTTTATCATTCATTTGATCATTTATGAGTCTTTTTATGAGTCATGATTGCAATTAACATTCACGATTCATTTTACCATTCATGATTCATTCCATCTTTCATGATTCATCTTACCATTCATGATTAATTTTTATTATTCATGATTCATTTTACCATGCATGATTCATTTTTATCATTAATGATTCATTTTTTCATTAATGATTAATTTTATCATTCATGATTTATTTTATCATTCATTATTCTTTTTATCTCTCATGATTCTTCTTATCATTCATGATTCATATTCTAATTCACGATTGATTTTACCATTCATGATTCATTTTTATCATCCACGATTCATTTAAACATTTATTATAAAATTTTAAACTTCGTGATTCACATTATCATTCATGATACTTTTTTTCATTGATGAATTATTTTATCATTCATGATTAATATTTATCATTCAGGATTAATTTTTATCATTCACAATTCATTTACTATTCATAATTCATTTTACATTCATGATTCAATCTATCATTCATGATTAATTTTTCCAATCAGGAATCATTTTTATCATTCGTGATTCTTTTTACATACATGACTTATGTCAGGCATGATTGTTTTCATCATTCGATTCATTTAACCATTCATGATTCATATCATTCATGATTCATTTTATCATTAACTATTGATTTAACGTTCATGATTCATTTTACCATTCATGATTCATTTTTATCATCCACGGTTCATTTTAACTTTCATTATTCAATTTTAAACTTCGTGATTTACATTATCATTCATGATGCTTTTTTTCAATCATGATTCATTTTATCATTCTTGATTAATATTTATCATTCAGGATTCATTTTATCATTCACGATTGATTTACCATTCAGGATTCAGTTTACATTTATGACTCATTCTATCATTCATGATTTATTTTTTCCTTCAGGATTTTTATCATTCATGATTCATATCATTCACGATTATTTTTATCATTCTATTCATTTTACCACTCATGATTCATATTATCATTCATGATTCATTTTATCATTTACGATTGATTTAACTTTCATGATACATTTTGCCATTCACGATTCACTTTTATTTTGTCAGTCATGATTCATTTCACCATTCATGTTTCATTTTCGTATTCACGATTAATTATGCCACTCATTCTACATCTTACCCATTCTGATTAGTTTTTATTATTCATGAATCATTCATGATTCTTATTATCATTCACGATTCATATTATCATTCGTGATTCATTTTTCCAATCATGATTCACTTTTATCATTCATGATTGATTCTATCATTCAAGGTTAATGTTTATCATTAAGGATTCATTTTATCATTAATTATTAATTTTATCATTCATGATTCATTTTATCATTCATTATTCATTTCTTCTTTCATGATTCTTTTTATTATTCATGATTCATATTATCATTCGCGATTCACTTTACCATTCATGATTCATTTTTATAATCCATGATTCATTTTACCATTCATTTTTATCATTCATGATTCATTTGATCACTAATGATACATTTTTTTGATTCATGATTCTTTTTATCATTCATGATTCATCCTATCATTCACGATAGCTTTAAAAATCATGATTCATTTTGGCATTCATGATTCGTTTATGATTCCATTTAACATTCATGAATCATTTTAATATTCATAATTCATATTATCAGTCATGATTCATATTATCAGTCATGATTCATATAATCAGTCATTATTATTTTTATCATTCATGATTAGTTTTATCGTTCATTAATTTTACCATTCGAGATTCATTTTTATCATTCATGATTCATTTTACCATTGACCATTCATTTTATCATTCATGATTAATAGTTATCATTCAGGATTCATTTTTATCATTCGTGATTTATTTTACCAATCATGATTCATATCATTCACGATTCATTTTACCATTCGATTCATTTTACCATTCATTATTCATACTATCATTCATGACTCATTTTATCATACACGACTGATTTAACGTTCATGATTGATTTTACCATTCATGATTCATATTATCATTTATGATTCGATTTAACATTCATATTTTAATTTACCGTCCATGATTTGTATTATCATTCACGATTAATATTATCATTCAAGATTAGTTTTAACATTCAAGATTCCATTTACCATTTTTATGATTCATGATAAATATTTTTCATTCAGGATTCATTTTCATCATTCGTGATTTATTTTACCAATCATGATTCATATCATTCACGATTGATTTTACCATTCCATTCATTTTACCATTCATTATTCATATTATCATTCATGATTCATTTTATCATACACGAATGATTTAAAGTTCATGATTAGTTTTTAACTTTCGCGATTCATTTTACCACTCATGATGCAGCTTTCCATTCATGATTCATTTTAATATTCGAGCTTAATTTTTATTATTCATGAATCATATTCCCATTCATATTTCTTATTATCATTCACGTATCCATTTTATCATTCATGATTAATTTTTATTATTCATGATTCATTTTACCATGCATGATTCATTTTTTCATTAATGATTAATTTTCATCATTCATGATTCCGTTTATCATTCATTGTAAATTTTTTCATTCATTAATCATTTTACCATTCAAGATTTATTTTATCATTCATGATTGAGTCTATCATTTATGGTTAATTGTTATCATTATTGATTCATTTTCTAATTTATGACTGATTTTATCATTCTTGACTCATTTATCTTTCATTATTCAGTTTAATCAACCATGATTCATTTTACCATTCATGATTCATTTTATAAATTAATGATTTATTCTATCATTCATGTTTCATTTTACCATTCACGTTTCATTCTGCCACTCATTCTCTTCCATTCATGATTAATTTTTATTATTCAGGAATCATATTACCATTCATGATTCTTATTCACGATTCATATTATCATTCACGATGCACTCATCATTCATGATTAATTTTTATTATTCATGATTCATTTTTATCATCCACGATTCATTTAAACATTTATTATAAAATTTTAAACTTCGTGATTCACATTATCATTCATGATACTTTTTTTCATTGATGATTCATTTTATCATTCACGAGCGATTCAATGTTCATGATTCATTTTACCTTTCAGGATTCATTTTGCCACTCACGATGCATCTTTCCATTCATGATTCATTTTAATATTCATGATTAATTTTTATTATTCATGAAACATTTTACCATTCATGATTCTTATGATTCAAGATTTATGTTATCATTCATGATTCTATCATTCATGCTTAAATTTTATCATTCATTTTATCATTTATGAGTCTTTTTATGAGTCATGATTGCAATTATCATTCACGATTCATTTTACCATTCATGATTCATTTTTATCATCCACGATTCATTTTAACATTTATTATTAAATTTTAAACTTCGTGATTCACATTATCATTCATGATACTTTTTTTCATTGATGAATTATTTTATCATTCATGATATTTTAAATATTTATTTACATTTATTATTAAATTTTAAACTTCGTGATTCACATTATCATTCATGATACTTTTTTTCATTGATGAATAATTTTATCATTCATGATTAATATTTATCATTCAGGATTCATTGTTATCATTCACAATTCATTTACCATTCATGATTCATTTTACATTCATGATTCAATCTATCATTCATGATTAATTTTTCCAATCAGGAATCATTTTTATCATTCGTGATTCTTTTTACATACATGACTCATGTCATGCATGATTGTTTTCATCATTCGATTCATTTAACCATTCATGATTCATATCATACATGATTCATTTTATCATTCACTATTGATTTATCGTTCATGATTCATTTTACCATTAATGATTCATTTTTATCATCCGCGGTTCATTTTCACATTCATTATTAAATTTTATCATCCACGGTTCATTTTAACATTCATTATTCAATTTTAAACTTCGTGATTTACTTTATCGTTCATGATGCTTTTTTTCAATCATGGTTCATTTTATCATTCTTGATTAATATTTATCATTCAGGATTCATTTTATCATTCACGATTGTTTTACCATTCTGGATTCAGTTTACATTTATGACTCATTCTATCATTCATGATTTATTTTTTCCTTCAGGATTTTTATCATTCATGATTTATATCATTCACGATTGTTTTTATCATTCTATTCATTTTACCACTCTTGATTCATATTATCATTCATGATTCATTTTATCATTTACGTTTGATTTAACTTTCATGATACATTTTGCCTTTCACGATTCACTTTTATTTTGTCAGTCATGATTCATTTCACTATTCATGTTTCATTTTCTTATTCACGATTAATTATGCCACTCATTCTACATCTTACCCATTCTGATTAGTTTTTATTATTCATGAATCATTCATGATTCTTATTATCATTCACGATTCATATTATCATTCGTGATTCATTTTTCCATTCATGATTCACTTTTATCATTCATGATTGATTCAATCATTCAAGTTTAATTTTTATCATTAAGGATTCATTTTATCATTAATTATTAATTTTATCATTCATGATTCATTTTATCATTCATTATTAATTTCTTCTTTCATGATTCTTTTTATCATTCATGATTCATATTATCATTCGCGATTCACTTTACCATTCATGATTCATTTTTATAATCCATGATTCATTTTACCATTCATTTTTATCATTCATGATTAATTTGATCACTAATGATACATTTTTTGATTCATGATTCTTTTTATCATTCATAATTCATCCTATCATTCACGATAGCTTTAAAAATCATGATTCATTTTGGCATTCATGATTCATTAATGATTCCATTTAACATTCATGAATCATTTTAATATTCATAATTCATATTATCAGTCATGATTCATATTATCAGTCATGATTCATATTATCAGTCATTATTCTTTTTATCATTCATGATTAGTTTTATCGTTCATTAATTTTACCATTCGAGATTCATTTTTATCATTCATGATTCATTTTACCATTGACCATTCATTTTATCATTCATGATTAATATTTATCATACAGGATTCATTTTTATCATTCGTGATTTATTTTACCAATCATGATTCATATCATTCACGATTCATTTTACCATTCGATTCATTTTACCATTCATTATTCATATTATCATTCATGACTCATTTTATCATACACGACTGATTTAACGTTCATGATTGATTTTACCATTCATGATTCATATTATCATTTATGATTCGATTTAACATTCATATACCGTCCATGATTTGTATTATCATTCACTATTTATATTATCATTCACGATTAGTTTTAACATTCAAGACTCCATTTACCATTCATGATTCAATTTCACATTCATGATTCAATTTCACATTCATGATTCATATTTATGATTCATGATCAATATTTTTCATTCAGGATTCATTTTTACCATTCGTGATTTATTTTACCAATCATGATTCATATCATTCACGATTGATTTTACCATTCGATTCATTTTTCCATTCATTATTCATATTATCATTCATGATTCATTTTACCATTCACGATTGATTTAAAGTTCATGATTCATTTTAACTTTCACGATTCATTTTACCACTCATGATGCTGCTTTCCATTCATGATTTATTTTAATATTCGAGCTTAATTTTTATTATTCATGAATCATATTCCCATTCATATTTCTTATTATCATTCACGATTCCATTTTATCATTCATGATTAATTTTTATCATTCATGATTCATTTTTATCATTTATGATTAATTTTCATCATTCATGATTCCGTTTATCATTCATTGTAAATTTTTTCATTCATTAATCATTTTACCATTCAAGATTTATTTTATCATTCATGATTGAGTCTATCATTTATGGTTAATTGTTATCATTATTGATTCATTTTATCATTCATGACTGATTTTATCATTCTTGACTCATTTATCTTTCATTATTCAGTTTAATCAACCATGATTCATTTTACCATTCATGATTCATTTTATAAATTAATGATTTATTCTATCATTCATGTTTCATTTTACCATTCACGTTTCATTCTGCCACTCATTCTCTTCCATTCATGATTAATTTTTATTATTCAGGAATCATATTACCATTCATGATTCTTATTCACGATTCATATTATCATTCACGATGCACTCTTATCATTCATGATTAATTTTTATTATTCATGATTCATTTTTATCATTTACGATTAATTTTGATCATTCATGATTCCGTTTATCATTCATTGTTCATTTTTATCATTCATCAATCATTTTACCATTCAAGATTTATTTTATCATTCATGATTGAGTTTATCATTTATGATTAGTTGCTATCATTAATGATTCATTTTATCATTCATGATTCATTTTATCATTCATGATTCATTTTATCTTTCATTATTCAGTTTTATCAACCATGATTCATTTTAACATTCATTATTAATTTTATCATTCATGATTCATTCCATCTTTCATGATTCATCTTACCATTCATGATTAATTTTTATTATTCATGATTCATTTTACCATGCATGATTCATTTTTATCATTAATGATTCATTTTTTCATTAATGATTAATTTTATCATTCATGATTTATTTTATCATTCATTATTCTTTTTATCTCTCATGATTCTTCTTATCATTCATGATTCATATTCTAATTCACGATTGATTTTACCATTAATGATTCATTTTTATCATCCACGATTCATTTAAACATTTATTATAAAATTTTAAACTTCGTGATTCACATTATCATTCATGATACTTTTTTTCATTGATGATTCATTTTATCATTCACGAGCGATTCAATGTTCATGATTCATTTTACCTTTCACGATTCATTTTGCCACTCACGATGCATCTTTCCATTCATGATTCATTTTAATATTCATGATTAATTTTTATTATTCATGAAACATTTTACCATTCATGATTCTTATGATTCACGATTCATGTTATCATTCATGATTCTATCATTCATGGTTAAATTTTATCATTCATTTTATCATTTATGAGTCTTTTTATGAGTCATGATTGCAATTATCATTCACGAATCATTTTACCATTCATGATTCATTTTTATCATCCACGAGTCATTTTAACATTTATTATTAAATTTTAAACTTCGTGATTCACATTATCATTCATGATACTTTTTTTCATTGATGAATTATTTTATCTTTCATGATTAATATTTATCATTCAGGATTAATTTTTATCATTCACAATTCATTTACCATTCATAATTCATTTTACATTCATGATTCAATCTATCATTCATGATTAATTTTTCCAATCAGGAATCATTTTTATCATTCGTGATTCTTTTTACATACATGACTCATGTCAGGCATGATTGCTTTCATCATTCGATTCATTTAACCATTCATGATTCATATCATTCATGATTCATTTTATCATTAACTATTGATTTAACGTTCATGATTCATTTTACCATTCATGATTAATTTTTATCATCCACGGTTCATTTTAACATTCATTATTCAATTTTAAACTTCGTGATTTACAATATCATTCATGATGCTTTTTTTCAATCATGATTCATTTTATCATTCTTGATTAATATTTATCATTCAGGATTCATTTTATCATTCACGATTGATTTACCATTCAGGATTCAGTTTACATTTATGACTCATTCTATCATTCATGATTTATTTTTTCCTTCAGGATTTTTATCATTCATGATTCATATCATTCACGATTGTTTTTATCATTCTATTCATTTTACCACTCATGATTCATATTATCATTCATGATTCATTTTATCATTTACGATTGATTTAACTTTCATGATACATTTTGCCATTCACGATTCACTTTTATTTTGTCAGTCATGATTCATTTCACCATTCATGTTTCATTTTCGTATTCACGATTAATTATGCCACTCATTCTACATCTTACCCATTCTGATTAGTTTTTATTATTCATGTATCATTCATGATTCTTATTATCATTCACGATTCATATTATCATTCGTGATTCATTTTTCCAATCATGATTCACTTTTATCATTCATGATTGATTCTATCATTCAAGGTTAATGTTTATCATTAAGGATTCATTTTATCATTAATTATTAATTTTATCATTCATGATTCATTTTATCATTCATTATTCATTTCTTCTTTCATGATTCTTTTTATCATTCATGATTCATATTATCATTCGCGATTCACTTTACCATTCATGATTCATTTTTATAATCCATGATTCATTTTACCATTCATTTTTATCATTCATGATTCATTTGATCACTAATGATACATTTTTTTGATTCATGATTCTTTTTATCATTCAAGATTCATCCTATCATTCACGATAGCTTTAAAAATCATGATTCATTTTGGCATTCATGATTCATTTATGATTCCATTTAACATTCATGAATCATTTTAATATTCATAATTCATATTATCAGTCATGATTCATATTATCAGTCATGATTCATATTATCAGTCATTATTCTTTTTATCATTCATGATTAGTTTTATCGTTCATTAATTTTACCATTCGAGATTCATTTTTATCATTCATGATTCATTTTACCATTGACCATTCATTTTATCATTCATGATTAATAGTTATCATTCAGGATTCATTTTTATCATTCGTGATTTATTTTACCAATCATGATTCATATCATTCACGATTCATTTTACCATTCGATTCATTTTACCATTCATTATTCATATTATCATTCATGACTCATTTTATCATACACGACTGATTTAACGTTCATGATTGATTTTACCATTCATGATTCATATTATCATTTATGATTCGATTTAACATTCATATTTTAATTTACCGTCCATGATTTGTATTATCATTCACGATTTATATTATCATTCACGATTAGTTTTAACATTCAAGATTCCATTTACCATTCATGATTCAATTTCACATTCATGATTCAATTTCACATTCATGATTCATTTTTATGATTCATGATTAATATTTTTCATTCAGGATTCATTTTTATCTTTCGTGATTAATTTTACCAATCATGATTCATATCATTCACGATTGATTTTACCATGCGATTCATTTTACCATTCATTATTCATATTATCATTCATGATTCATTTTATCATTCACGATTGATTTAAAGTTCATGATTCATTTTAGCTTTCACGATTCATTTTACCACTCATGATGCAGCTTTCCATTCATGATTCATTTTAATATTCGAGCTTAATTTTTATTATTCATCAATCATATTCCCATTCATATTTCTTATTATCATTCACGATTCCATTTTATCATTCATGATTCATTTTTATCATTTATGATTAATTTTCATCATTCATGATTCCGTTTATCATTAATTGTTAATTTTTTCATTCATTAATCATTTTACCATTCAAGATTTGTTTTATCATTCATGATTGAGTCTATCATTTATGGTTAATTGTTATTATTAATGATTCATTTTATCATTCATGATTAATTTTATCATTCTTGATTCATTTTATATTTCATTATTCAGTTTAATCAACCATGATTCATTTTACCATTCATGATTCATTTTACAAATTAATGATTTATTCTATCATTCATGATTAATTTTACCATTCACGTTTCAATTTGCCTCTCATGCTCTTCCATTCATGATTAATTTTTATTATTCAGGAATCATATTACCATTCATGATTCTTATTCACGATTCATATTATCATTCACGATGCACTCTTATCATTCATGCTTAATTTTTATTATTCACGATTCATTTTTATCATTTACGATTAATTTTCATCATTCATGATTCCGTTTATCATTCATTGTTCATTTTTATCATTCATCAATCATTTTACCATTCAAGATTTATTTTATCATTCATGATTGAGTCTATCATTTATGGTTAGTTGCTATCATTAATGATTCATTTTATCATTCATGATTCATTTTATCAAACATGATTCATTTTATCTTTCATTATTCAGTTTTATCAACCATGATTCATTTTAACATTCATTATTAATTTTATCATTCATGATTCATTCTATCTTTCATGATTCATCTTACCATTCATGATTAATTTTCATTATTCATGATTCATTTTACCATGCATGATTCATTTTTATCATTAATGATTCATTTTTTCATTAATGATTAATTTTATCATTCATGATTTATTTTATCATTCATTATTCTTTTTATCTCTCATGATTCTTCTTATCATTCATGATTCATATTCTAATTCACGATTGATTTTACCATTCATGATTCATTTTTATCATCCACGATTCATTTAAACATTCATTATTCAATTTTGAACTTCATGATTCACATTATCATTCATGATGCTTTTTTTCAGTCATGATTCATTTTATCATTCTTGATTAATATTTATCATTCAGGATTCATTTTGTCATTCACGATTGATTTACCATTCAGGATTCAGTTTACATTTATGACTATGACATTCTATCATTCATGATTTATTTTTTCATTCACGATTGTTTTTATCATTCTATTCATTTTACCACTCATGATTCATATTATCATTCATGATTCATTTTATCATTTACGATTGATTTAACTTTCATGATACATTTTGCCTTTCACGATTCACTTTTATTTTGTCAGTCATGATTCATTTCACCATTCATGTTTCATTTTCTTATTCACGATTAATTATGCCACTCATTCTGCATCTTACCCTTACTGATTAGTTTTTATTATTCATGAATCATTCATGATTCTTACTATCATTCACGATTCATATTATCATTCGTGATTCATTTTTCCATTCATGATTCACTTTTATAATTCATGATTGATTTTATCTTTCAAGGTTAATGTTTATCATTAAGGATTCATTTTATCATTAATTATTAATTTTATCATTCATGATTCATTTTATCATTCATTATTCATTTCTTCTTTCATGATTCTTTTTATCATTCATGATTCATATTATCATTCGCGATTCACTTTTCCATTCATGATTCATTTTTATAATCCATGATTCATTTTACCATTCATTTTTATCATTCATGATTCATTTTATCACTAATGATAAATTTTTTTGATTCATGATTCATCCTATCATTCACGATATCTTTAAAAATCATGATTCATTTTGGCATTCATGATTCATTTATGATTCCATTTAACAATCATGAATCATTTTAATATTCATGATTCATATTATCAGTCATGATTCATATTATCAGTCATGATTCATATTATCAGTCATGATTCTTTTTATCATTCATGATTAGTTTTATCGTTCATTAATTTTACCATTCGAGATTCATTTTTATCATTCATGATTCACTTTACCATTGACCATTCATTTTATCATTCATGATTAATATTTATCATTCTGGATTCATTTTTATCATTCGTGATTTATTTTAGCAATCATGATTCATATCATTCACGATTGATTTTACCATTCGATTCATTTTACCATTCATTATTCATATTATCATTCATGACTCATTTTATCATACACGATTGATTTAACGTTCATGATTGATTTTACCATTCATGATTCATATTATCATTTATGATTCGATTTAACATTCATATTTTAATTTACCGTCCATGATTTGTATTAGCATTCACGATTAATATTATCATTCAAGATTAGTTTTAACATTCAAGATTCCATTTACCATTTTTATGATTCATTATAAATATTTTTCATTCAGGATTCATTTTCATCATACGTGATTTATTTTACCAATCATGATTCATATCATTCACGATTGATTTTACCATTCGATTCATTTTACCATTCATTATTCATATTATCATTCATGATTCATTTTATCATACACGAATGGTTTAAAGTTCATGATTAGTTTTTAACTTTCACTATTCATTTTACCACTCATGATGCAGCTTTCCATTCATGATTCATTTTAATATTCGAGCTTAATTTTTATTATTCATGACTCATATTCCTATTCATATTTCTTATTATCATTCACGTATCCATTTTATCATTCATGATTAATTTTTATTATTCATGATTCATTTTACCATGCATGATTCATTTTTTCATTAATGATTAATTTTATCATTCATGATTTATTTTATCATTCATTATTCATTTTATCTCTCATGATTATTCTTATCATTCATGATTAATATTCTAATTCACGATTCATTTTACCATTCATGATTCATTTTTATCATCCACGATTCATTTAATCATTTATTATTAAATTTTAAACTTCGTGATTCACATTATCATTCATGATACTTTTTTTCATCGATGATTCATTTTATCATTCATGAATAATTTTTATCATTCACAATTCATTTACCATTCATTATTCATTTTAGATTCATGATTCAATCTATCATTCATAATTAAATTTTCCAATCAGGAATCATTTTTATCATTCGTGATTCTTTTTACTTACATGACTCATGTTATGCATGATTGTTTTCATCATTCGATTCATTTAACCATTCATGATTCATATCATTCATGATTCATTTTTTCATTCACTATTGATTTAACGTTCATGATTCATTTTACCATTCATGATTCATATTATCATTTATTATTCGTTTCAACATTCATATTTTAATTTACCGTCCATGTTTTGTATTATCATTCACGATTTATATTATCATTCAAGATTAGTTTTAACATTCAAGATTCCATTTACTAATCATGATTCATTTTCACATTCATGATTCACTTTTATGATTCATGATTAATATTTTTCATTCAGGATTCATTTTTATCATTCGTGTTTTATTTTACCAATCATGATTCATATCATTCACGATTGATTTTACCATTCGATTCATTTTACCATTCATTATTTATATGATTCATTTTATCATACACGATTGATTTAAAGTTCATGATTCATTTTAACTTTCACGATTCATTTTACCACTCATTATGCATCTTTCCATTCATGATTCATTTTAATATTCGTGCTAAATTTTTATTATTCATGAATCATATTACCATTCATATTTCTTACTATCATTCACGATTCCATTTTATCATTCATGATTAATTTTTATCATTCATGATTCATTTTTATCATTTATGGTTAATTTTCATCATTCATGATTCCGTTTATCATTCATTGTTAATTTTTTCATTCATTAATCATTTTACCATTCAAGATTTATTTTATCATTCATACTTGAGTCTATCGGTTATGGTTAATTGTTACCATTAATGATTCATTTTATAATTCATGATTAATTTTATCATTCATGACTCATTTTATCTTTCATTATTCAGTATAATCAACCATGATTCATTTTACCATTCATGATTCATTTTATAAATTAATGATTTATTCTATCATTCATGATTCATTTTACCATTCACGTTTCATTATGCCATGCTCTTCATTTATGATTAATTTTTATTATTCAGGAATCATATTACTATTCATGATTCTTATTATCATTCAAAATTCACTTTATCATTCCCGATTCACTTTTATCATTCATGAGTAATTTTTATCATTCATTATTCATTTTTATCATTCATGATTCATTTTTATCATTTACGATTAATTTTGATTATTCATGATTCCGTTTATCATTCATTGTTCATTTTTATCATTCATCAATCATTTTACCATTCAAGATTTATTTTATCATTCATGATGGAGTCTATCATTTATGGTTAGTTGTTATCATTAATGATTCATTTTATCATTCATGATTCATTTTATCATTCATGATTCATTTTATCTTTCATTATTCAGTTTTATCAACCATGATTCATTTTAACATTCATGATTCATTTTATAAATTAATGATTTATTCTATCATTCATGATTCATTTTACCATTCACGTTTCAATTTGCCTCTCATGCTCTTCCATTCATGATTAATTTTTATTATTCAGGAATCATATTACCATTCATGATTCTTATTGTTATTCATATTATCATTCGCGATTCACTTTTATCATTCATGATTAATTTTTAGCATTCATGATTCATTTTTATCATTCATGATTCATTTTATCATATACGATTAATTTTCATCAGTCATGATTCCGTTTATCATTCATTGTTCATTTTTATCATTCATCAATCATTTTACCATTAAAGATTTATTTTATCATTCATGATTGAGTCTATCATTTATGGTTAATTGTTATTGTTGAAATTGTTTGCTTGTAATATAAGCTAAATATAATAATCTGGCAACATCCGTCTTAAAGTAAATTTTTCTTTTCTCTTCTTACTTCTTACTTTTGTAACATTCTGTATAATTTAGTTCTGAATAAAAACTTTAACTTCGAACATTATTAAAATCCCAACAAAGGTTATGGGCCCAGAACGCGTTTCGGTTACCTAAATACAGAAAAGTGGTTCGGAAAAAGTAAAGACATTGTTAAAGTGAATAAATCCTCAGTGAATTCAGAACAAAAGAAATAATGAGCGTGTCACACCAAATAGAAAAACTTGGTGAAGACAATTATGATGTGTGGTGTATGTCTATGCGTAGCGTACTTATAACATCGGAATTATGGAATGTCGTGTGTGGTAAATATGTACTTGTTGAAAAATCCATAAGTGAAGAAACAGAAAAATGGTCTTCAACAGATCAAAAGGCATTGGCATGCATAATATTAACCGTAAAGCCGTCACAGCTTCAGCACATAAAGTTGTGCGAAACTTCATCAGAGGCATGGAAAAAATTACGCGATGTGCATGTGTCAGTCGGACCAGTTCGTAAAGTACAGCTTTACCTAAAACTTTTGCGTCTCAATATGAAACAAGGCGAATATGTGGCTCAATATGTAAATTCCTTTACAGAAATAATAGAAAAGTTGGCAGAATTGGACATCAAAATGATTGATGAGTTAAAAACAATAATGCTTCTCTCCAGTTTGCCAAACTCATTTGAAAATTTTGTTGTTGCTATTGAGACACGGGATCAGCTACCGCTGTGTGAAACGTTAAAACTGAAACTTCTAGAAGAAGGAGCGCGCAAACAAGAAAGAGACGAACGCGAATGTTCGGTCCAAGCAGTTTACGCACACACAAAAGTACAGCAAAGCAGCAGACGTCGTGACGATGGTAACAAAAGAAGTAACGATAACCGTCGTTTTTTTGGCAAATGCTTTATGTGTGGGAAGCCAGGGCATCGTGTGTCAGAGTGTACAAGCAAGAAAAATAATACCAAACGAAACACAGGAGGAGAGCAAACAAACTGTTTGATGCATTGAAGTGTCGCCGAGCAGCGAAAAAGTACATGGTGTCTAGACAGCGGCGCAACTTCACATATGTGTTGTGACAGGAGTATGTTTATATCGTTTGCTGAGAACAAAGCAACAATTATGCTGGTGGCCGATAAATTTGTGGGATCACCTGGAATTGGAACAGTTTATTTTAAAACGGAATACTCAAACATTGAAATGCGTGAAGTTTTATATGTTCCGACATTACACATGAATTTTTTGTCAGTAAACAAAGCAGCTCAAAACGGTAATTTAACATCATTTGATGAAGCAGAGGCGCTTATCAAAAATAAACAAGGCGAAATAATGATAATAAGACAACTTGTATCTGTACACAATTCAACCAGAAAGTGCGGTTTATATGTTAAATGAAGTTTCGCTGGCAACAAAGTGGCATAATAGGTTTGGACACTTAAATTTCCAAAGCGTTAAGCAGATCAGTGAAAAAAATCTACTTCACGGGTGTCAAATCGAAAACATGCCAATAGAAATAAATTGTGATACGTGTAATCAAGCAAAATTATGTGCTTTGCCGTTCCCGCAGAAGGCTAACCGTGTTACGGAAAGTGCGCTTGAATTAATACATACAGATATTTGCGGACCGATTAACGTAAAAAGCCCTGCCGGCAATCGATATTTTGTGACATTCATTGACGATTTTTCACGCAAAATCAATGTGTACTTTATGCGCGCCAAAAGTGAGGTGTTCGAAAAGTTCAACTTGTTTAAATCGTACGTTGAGTGCCAAACGGGCAAAAAGATAAAGACGTTGCGAAGCGACAATGGCAAAGAATATATCAACAACGATTTCATAAATCATTTAAACAAGTGCGGCATTAAGAGACAGCTGACGGTTCCTTACACGCCTCAGCAAAATGGTGTGGCCGAGCGTGCAAATCGTACTATTGTCGAAATGGCTAAGTCGCTTTTAATTCATGCACAGCTGGAAGAGTTCTTGTGGGCCGAGGCGGTTAATACTGCAGTTTATCTACGCAATAGATGCCCAACAAAAGCTTTAAATGGGCAAACGCCTTTTGAAGTTTGGAAGAACCGTAAACAATCGCGCGCATTCGCCGTAGATAAGACAAGAAAAAGCGAAGGGAAAGGAGTATATATTTGTCGGCTACCCTTCTACAGCCAAGGCCTACCGCCTGTATGATCGACATAAACGGGAAATTATTGAGCGGCGAGATGTAAAATTCGTGGAAGGTGATTTCGACGCAAAGGTAACTAAAAAATGCAAAATTTCAGACAGAAACGATGACTTTATGACAAACATCATTCGCTTCGAGTCAAACGTTAAGGTTCCAGAACAAGATCCACCAACATCAGTGCCAGCTGAAGCTGACCCTATAAAACACAACAGTACTGACTCAAGTGAGGAGGAGGAAGAGTTTGTCCAAGCCATGGATTCAGATGGGCAAAGCAGGCCACAAACACCAAAGTCAGAAGAAGCTGAAATGACAAAAGATACTGAAAAGTCAGAAGCAGTTGAAAAATCAGAAGGAGTTGAAATTGGGCAAAGAAAACCACCGACACCAAAGTCAAAGCAAGTTCAACCTGGTAGACCAAAATCCATACGAATACAGGCTGCAAAGCAGCGACATATCCTAAATAATCTAAACAGCCTGGAAGACATCGAAGCCCCACAATCAGTAGCAGATGCATTAAAAGGTGAACATGGCAATGCTTGGCAAATATCAATGCAAAAGGAATACGACGCACTACTGGCAAATAATACATGGTCATTAGTCAATTTGCCATCAGGAAAAAAGGCCATTGGTTCAAAGTGGGTGTTTCGCATCAAAAGAAACAAAGAAGAGGAAATAGAAAAATTCAAATCCCGACTAGTTGCTAAAGGCTGTGGGCAACAATTCGGCATCAACTACTGGGAAACATTTTCACCAATTATACGCTATGAGACCATCCGAATGTTGTTCGCAATAGCTGCAGAAAAAGAGTTACATATGCACCCACCAGGTGGACATATCAAATGCATATTTGAACAGCAAGCTAGAAGAGGACGTCTATATGAAACAACCGGAAAATTTTGTTGATGAGCAGCATCCAAAGAAAGTACTGAAGCTTCAAAAGGCAATCTACGGGCTAAAACAATATGGTCGTGCATGGAACAACACATTAGATGAAGTTATCCAGAGTATGGGTTTCAAGAGATGCATAAATGAAGCCTGTTTGTACGTCAAACATCATCAACAACAATTCAGTTACATTGCAGTCTACAGATTTAATAATCATCAGCCCAACCGAAGATGAAATCAGCGAAATTAAGCAGATGATCGCTTCCAAGTTTGAGATGCAAGATGGTGGTCAATTAAATTTTTTTCTCGGCATGGAATTCATCGAAAAGGTAAACAAGGCACCGTTTACTTGAGCCAAAATAAATACATCAGGAGACTTCTTGACAGCTATAGTATGCAACACTGTCGTCCGGTCTCGACACCACTTGACCCAGGCTTTCAAGTGGGCTGTAGTAACAATAAATGTGTTAAGGTAAGTGTGCCACAATACCAATCGCTAATTGGTTCTCTTATGTACTTAGCAGCTTTGAGCCGCCCTGACATTATGCACGCTATAAGCACTTGCCGAGCACGAGGCTGCTGCTAAGCACGTTTTACGATACCTCTCCGGTACCATAAATCTAAGTATCGTATACCGCAAATCAAACGAGCCAGTGAACGGGTTTGCAGATGCAGATTGGGCTAATGACCAGGTAGATAGAAAATCCTACTCTGGCTACACATTTATTTTGGGAAGCAGTGCCTTTTCATGGGCATCATCGAAGCAAAGCATCGTCTCATTAAGCAGCACAGAAGCCGAATACGTTGCCTTAACGGCAGCTGCCAAAGAAGCCATTTATTTACGCAGACTAGTTGCCGAAATAGGATGGTCGAGCTCTGAACCAATGACAATCTATGGGGATAATATAAGTGCACAAAGTATAGCTCGAAGCCTAGTTTATCACAAACGCACTAAACACATAGATATTAAGTACCATTTTATAAGAGAAAAAGTTGAAACAAATTAAATTGAATTAAAATATGCATCAACGGATAATAATGTTGCCGATATTTTTCCAAAATCTTTATGTAAAAAAAAGCATAATGGATTTGTTAAAGTTCTTGGTTTAACGTAAACATACTTGTAATCATATAATAGTAGCTTAAGAAGAAGTGTTGAAATTGTTTGCTTGTAATATAAGCTAAATATAATAATCTGGCAACATCCGTCTTAAAGTAAATGATCACATTTTTCTTTTCTCTTCTTACTTCTTACTTTTGTAGCATTCTGTATAATTTAGTTCTGAATAAAAACTTTAACTTCGAACATTATTAAAATCCCAACAGTTATCATTAATGATTCATTTTATCATTCATGATTCATTTTATCTTTCATTATTCAGTTTTATCAACCATGATTCATTTTAACATTCATTATTAATTTTATCATTCATGATTCATTCTATCTTTCAAGATTCATCTTACTATTCATGATTAATTTTTATTATTCATGATTCATTTTACCATGCATGATTCATTTTTATCATTAATGATTCATTTTTTCATTAATGATTAATTTTATCATTCATGATTTATTTTATCATTCATTATTCATTTTATCTATCATGATTATTCTTATCATTCATGATTCATATTCTAATTCACGATTCATTTTACCATTCATGATTCATTTTTATAATCCACGATTCATTTAAATATTTATTATTAAATTTTAAACTTCGTGATTCACATTATCATTCATGATACTTTTTTTCATTGATGATTCATTTTATCATTCATGATTAATATTTTCCATTCAGGATTAATGTTTATCATTCACAATTCATTTACCATTCATGATTCATTTTACATTCATGATTCAATCTATCATTCATGACTAATTTTTCCAATCAGGACTCATTTTTATCATTCGTGATTCATTTTACATTCATGACTCATGTCATGCATGATTGTTTTCATCATTCGATTCATTTAACCATTCATGATTCATATCATACATGATTCATTTTATCATTCACTATTGATTTATCGTTCATGATTCATTTTACCATTCATGATTCATTTTTTATCATCCGCGGTTCATTTTCACATTCATTATTAAATTTTATCATCAACGGTTCATTTTAACATTCATTATTCAATTTTAAACTTCGTGATTTACATTATCATTCATGATGCTTTTTTTCAATCATGATTCATTTTATCATTCTTGATTAATATTTATCATTCAGGATTCATTTTATCATTCACGATTAATTTACCATTCTGGATTCAGTTTACATTTATGACTCATTCTGTCATTCATGATTTATTTTTTCCTTCAGGATTTTTATCATTCATGATTCATATCATTCACGATTGTTTTTATCATTCTATTCATTTTACCACTCATGATTCATATTATCATTCATGATTCATTTTATCATTTACGATTGATTTAACTTTCATGATACATTTTGCCATTCACGATTCACTTTTATTTTGTCAGTCATGATTCATTTCACCATTCATGTTTCATTTTCGTATTCACGATTAATTATGCCACTCATTCTACATCTTACCCATTCTGATTAGTTTTTATTATTCATGAATCATTCATGATTCTTATTATCATTCACGATTCATATTATCATTCGTGATTCATTTTTCCATTCGTGATTCACTTTTATCATTCATGATTGATTCTATCATTCAAGGTTAATGTTTATCATTAAGGATTCATTTTATCATTAATTATTAATTTTATCATTCATGATTCATTTTATCATTCATTATTCATTTTTTCTTTCATGATTCTTTTTATCATTCATAATTCATATTATCATTCGCGATTCACTTTACCATTCATGATTCATTTTTATAATCCATGATTCATTTTACCATTCATTTTTATCATTCATGATTCATTTGATCACTAATGATACATTTTTTTGATTCATGATTCTTTTTATCATTCATGATTCATCCTATCATTCACGATAGCTTTAAAAATCATGATTCATTTTGGCATTCATGATTCATTTATGAGTCCATTTAACATTCATGAATCATTTTAATATTCATAATTCATATTATCAGTCATGATTCATATTATCAGTCATGATTCATATTATCAGTCATTATTCTTTTTATCATTCATGATTAGTTTTATCGTTCATTAATTTTACCATTCGAGATTCATTTTTATCATTCATGATTCATTTTACCATTGACCATTCATTTTATCATTCATGATTAATAGTTATCATTCAGGATTCATTTTTATCATTCGTGATTTATTTTACCAATCATGATTCATATCATTCACGATTCATTTTACCATTCGATTCATTTTACCATTCATTATTCATATTATCATTCATGACTCATTTTATCATACACGACTGATTTAACGTTCATGATTGATTTTACCATTCATGATTCATATTATCATTTATGATTCGATTTAACATTCATATTTTAATTTACCGTCCATGATTTGTATTATCATTCACGATTTATATTATCATTCACGATTAGTTTTAACATTCAAGATTCCATTTACCATTCATGATTCAATTTCACTTTCATGATTCAATTTCACATTCATGATTCATTTTTATGATTCATGATTAATATTTTTCATTCAGGATTCATTTTTATCTTTCGTGATTTATTTTACCAATCATGATTCATATCATTCACGATTGATTTTACCATGCGATTCATATTACCATTCATTATTCATATTATCATTCATGATTCATTTTATCATTCACGATTGATTTAAAGTTCATGATTCATTTTAGCTTTCACGATTAATTTTACCACTCATGATGCAGCTTTCCATTCATGATTCATTTTAATATTCGAGCTTAATTTTTATTATTCATGAATCATATTCCCATTCATATTTCTTATTATCATTCACGATTCCATTTTATCATTCATGATTAATTTTTATCATTCATGATTCATTTTTATCATTTATGATTAATTTTCATCATTCATGATTCCGTTTATCATTCATTGTTAATTTTTTCATTCATTAATCATTTTACCATTCAAGATTTATTTTATCATTCATGATTGAGTCTATCATTTATGGTTAGTTGCTATCATTAATGATTCATTTTATCATTCATGATTCATTTTATCAAACATGATTCATTTTATCTTTCATTATTCAGTTTTATCAACCATGATTCATTTTAACATTCATTATTAATTTTATCATTCATGATTCATTCTATCTTTCATGATTCATCTTACCATTCATGATTAATTTTCATTATTCATGATTCATTTTACCATGCATGATTCATTTTTATCATTAATGATTCATTTTTTCATTAATGATTAATTTTATCATTCATGATTTATTTTATCATTCATTATTCTTTTTATCTCTCATGATTCTTCTTATCATTCATGATTCATATTCTAATTCACGATTGATTTTACCATTCATGATTCATTTTTATCATCCACGATTCATTTAAACATTTATTATTAAATTTTAAACTTCGTGATTCACATTATCATTCATGATACTTTTTTTCATTGATGATTCATTTTATCATTCACGATCGATTCAATGTTCATGATTCATTTTACCTTTCACGATTCATTTTGCCACTCACGATGCATCTTTCCATTCATGATTCATTTTAATATTCATGATTAATTTTTATTATTCATGAAACATTTTACCATTCATGATTCTTATGATTCAAGATTCATGTTATCATTCATGTTTCTATCATTCATGGTTAAATTTTATCATTCATTTTATCACTTATGAGTCTTTTTATGATTCATGATTGCAATTATCATTCACGATTCATTTTACCATTCATGATTCATTTTTATCATCCACGATTCATTTTAAGATTTATTATTAAATTTTAAACTTCGTGATTCACATTATCATTCATGATACTTTTTTTCATTGATGAATTATTTTATCATTCATGATTAATATTTATCATTCAGGATTAATTTTTATCATTCACAATTCCTTTACCATTCATGATTCATTTTACATTCATGATTCAATCTATCATTCATGATTAATTTTTCCAATCAGGAATCATTTTTATCATTCGTGATTTTTTTTACATACATGACTCATGTCATGCATGATTGTTTTCATCACTCGATTCATTTAACCATTCATGATTCATATCATTCATGATTCATTTTATCATTCACTATTGATTTAACGTTCATGATTCATTTTACCATTCATGATTCATTTTTATCATCCACGGTTCATTTTAACATTCATTATTCAATTTTAAACTTCGTGATTTACATTATCATTCATGATGCTTTTTTTCAATCATGATTCATTTTATCATTCTTGATTAATATTTATCATTCAGGATTCATTTTATCATTCACGATTGATTTACCATTCAGGATTCAGTTTACATTTATGACTCATTCTATCATTCATGATTTATTTTTTCCTTCAGGATTTTTATCATTCATGATTCATATCATTCACGATTGTTTTTATCATTCTATTCATTTTACCACTCATGATTCATATTATCATTCATGATTCATTTTATCATTTACGATTGATTTAACTTTCATGATACATTTTGCCATTCACGACTCATTTTTATTTTGTCAGTCATGATTCATTTCACCATTCATGTTTCATTTTCGTATTCACGATTAATTATGCCACTCATTCTACATCTTACCCATTCTGATTAGTTTTTATTGTGCATGAATCATTCATGATTCTTATTATCATTCACGATTCATATTATCATTCGTGATTCATTTTTCCATACATGATTCACTTTTATCATTCATGATTGATTCTATCATTCAAGGTTAATGTTTATCATTAAGGATTCATTTGATCATTAATTATTAATTTTATCATTCATGATTCATTTTATCATTCATTATTCATTTCTTCTTTCATGATTCTTTTTATCATTCATGATTCATATTATCATTCGCGATTCACTTTACCATTCATGATTCATTTTTATAATCCATGATTCATTTTACCATTCATTTTTATCATTCATGATTCATTTGATCACTAATGATACATTTTTTTGATTCATGATTCTTTTTATCATTCATGATTCATCCTATCATTCACGATAGCTTTAAAAATCATGATTCATTTTGGCATTCATGATTCATTTATGATTCCATTTAACATTCATGAATCATTTTAATATTCATAATTCATATTATCAGTCATGATTCATATTATCAGTCATGATTCATATTATGAGTCATTATTCTTTTTATCATTCATGATTAGTTTTATCGTTCATTAATTTTACCATTCGAGATTCATTTTTATCATTCATGATTCATTTTAGCATTGACCATTCATTTTATCATTCATGATTAATAGTTACCATTCAGGATTCATTTTTATCATTCGTGATTTATTTTACCAATCATGATTCATATCATTCACGATTCATTTTACCATTCGATTCATTTTATCATTCATGATTCATATTATCATTTATGATTCGATTTAACATTCATATTTTAATTTACCGTCCATGATTTGTATTATCATTCACGATCAATATTATCATTCAAGATTAGTTTTAACATTCAAGATTCCATTTACCTTTTTATGATTCATGATAAATATTTTTCATTCAGGATTCATTTTCATCATTCGTGATTTATTTTACCAATCATGATTCATATCATTCACGATTGATTTTACCATTCGATTCATTACCATTCATTATTCATATTATCATTCATGATTCATTTTATCATTCACGATTGATTTAAAGTTCATGATTCATTTTAACTTTCACGATTCATTTTACCACTCATGATGCAGCTTTCCATTCATGATTCATTTTAATATTCGAGCTTAATTTTTATTATTCATGAATCATATTCCCATTCATATTTCTTATTATCATTCACGATTCCATTTTATCATTCAGGATTAATTTTTATCATTCATGATTCATTTTTATCATTTATGATTAATTTTCATCATTCATGATTCCGTTTATCATTCATTGTAAATTTTTTCATTCATTAATCATTTTACCATTCAAGATTTATTTTATCATTCATTATTGAGTCTATCATTTATGGTTAGTTGCTATCATTAATGATTCATTTTATCATTCATGATTCATTTTATCAAACATGATTCATTTTATCTTTCATTATTCAGTTTTATCAACCATGATTCATTTTAACATTCATTATTAATTTTATCATTCATGATTCATTCTATCTTTCATGATTCATCTTACCATTCATGATTAATTTTCATTATTCATGATTCATTTTACCATGCATGATTCATTTTTATCATTAATGATTCATTTTTTCATTAATGATTAATTTTATCATTCATGATTTATTTTATCATTCATTATTCTTTTTATCTCTCATGATTCTTCTTATCATTCATGATTCATATTCTAATTCACGATTGATTTTACCATTCATGATTCATTTTTATCATCCACGATTCATTTAAACATTTATTATTAAATTTTAAACTTCGTGATTCACATTATCATTCATGATACTTTTTTTCATTGATGATTCATTTTATCATTCACGATCGATTCAATGTTCATGATTCATTTTACCTTTCACGATTCATTTTGCCACTCACGATGCATCTTTCCATTCATGATTCATTTTAATATTCATGATTAATTTTTATTATTCATGAAACATTTTACCATTCATGATTCTTATGATTCAAGATTCATGTTATCATTCATGTTTCTATCATTCATGGTTAAATTTTATCATTCATTTTATCACTTATGAGTCTTTTTATGATTCATGATTGCAATTATCATTCACGATTCATTTTACCATTCATGATTCATTTTTATCATCCACGATTCATTTTAAGATTTATTATTAAATTTTAAACTTCGTGATTCACATTATCATTCATGATACTTTTTTTCATTGATGAATTATTTTATCATTCATGATTAATATTTATCATTCAGGATTAATTTTTATCATTCACAATTCCTTTACCATTCATGATTCATTTTACATTCATGATTCAATCTATCATTCATGATTAATTTTTCCAATCAGGAATCATTTTTATCATTCGTGATTTTTTTTACATACATGACTCATGTCATGCATGATTGTTTTCATCACTCGATTCATTTAACCATTCATGATTCATATCATTCATGATTCATTTTATCATTCACTATTGATTTAACGTTCATGATTCATTTTACCATTCATGATTCATTTTTATCATCCACGGTTCATTTTAACATTCATTATTCAATTTTAAACTTCGTGATTTACATTATCATTCATGATGCTTTTTTTCAATCATGATTCATTTTATCATTCTTGATTAATATTTATCATTCAGGATTCATTTTATCATTCACGATTGATTTACCATTCAGGATTCAGTTTACATTTATGACTCATTCTATCATTCATGATTTATTTTTTCCTTCAGGATTTTTATCATTCATGATTCATATCATTCACGATTGTTTTTATCATTCTATTCATTTTACCACTCATGATTCATATTATCATTCATGATTCATTTTATCATTTACGATTGATTTAACTTTCATGATACATTTTGCCATTCACGACTCATTTTTATTTTGTCAGTCATGATTCATTTCACCATTCATGTTTCATTTTCGTATTCACGATTAATTATGCCACTCATTCTACATCTTACCCATTCTGATTAGTTTTTATTGTGCATGAATCATTCATGATTCTTATTATCATTCACGATTCATATTATCATTCGTGATTCATTTTTCCATACATGATTCACTTTTATCATTCATGATTGATTCTATCATTCAAGGTTAATGTTTATCATTAAGGATTCATTTGATCATTAATTATTAATTTTATCATTCATGATTCATTTTATCATTCATTATTCATTTCTTCTTTCATGATTCTTTTTATCATTCATGATTCATATTATCATTCGCGATTCACTTTACCATTCATGATTCATTTTTATAATCCATGATTCATTTTACCATTCATTTTTATCATTCATGATTCATTTGATCACTAATGATACATTTTTTTGATTCATGATTCTTTTTATCATTCATGATTCATCCTATCATTCACGATAGCTTTAAAAATCATGATTCATTTTGGCATTCATGATTCATTTATGATTCCATTTAACATTCATGAATCATTTTAATATTCATAATTCATATTATCAGTCATGATTCATATTATCAGTCATGATTCATATTATGAGTCATTATTCTTTTTATCATTCATGATTAGTTTTATCGTTCATTAATTTTACCATTCGAGATTCATTTTTATCATTCATGATTCATTTTAGCATTGACCATTCATTTTATCATTCATGATTAATAGTTACCATTCAGGATTCATTTTTATCATTCGTGATTTATTTTACCAATCATGATTCATATCATTCACGATTCATTTTACCATTCGATTCATTTTATCATTCATGATTCATATTATCATTTATGATTCGATTTAACATTCATATTTTAATTTACCGTCCATGATTTGTATTATCATTCACGATCAATATTATCATTCAAGATTAGTTTTAACATTCAAGATTCCATTTACCTTTTTATGATTCATGATAAATATTTTTCATTCAGGATTCATTTTCATCATTCGTGATTTATTTTACCAATCATGATTCATATCATTCACGATTGATTTTACCATTCGATTCATTACCATTCATTATTCATATTATCATTCATGATTCATTTTATCATTCACGATTGATTTAAAGTTCATGATTCATTTTAACTTTCACGATTCATTTTACCACTCATGATGCAGCTTTCCATTCATGATTCATTTTAATATTCGAGCTTAATTTTTATTATTCATGAATCATATTCCCATTCATATTTCTTATTATCATTCACGATTCCATTTTATCATTCAGGATTAATTTTTATCATTCATGATTCATTTTTATCATTTATGATTAATTTTCATCATTCATGATTCCGTTTATCATTCATTGTAAATTTTTTCATTCATTAATCATTTTACCATTCAAGATTTATTTTATCATTCATTATTGAGTCTATCATTTATGGTTAATTGTTATCATTATTGATTCATTTTATCATTCATGACTGATTTTATCATTCTTGACTCATTTATCTTTCATTATTCAGTTTAATCAACCATGATTCATTTTACCATTCATGATTCATTTTATAAATTAATGATTTATTCTATCATTCATGTTTCATTTTAACATTCACGTTTCATTCTGCCACTCATTCTCTTCCATTCATGATTAATTTTTATTATTCAGGAATCATATTACCATTCATGATTCTTATTGTCATTCACGCTTTATATTATCATTCGCGATTCACTCTTATCATTCATGATAAATTTTTATTATTCATGATTCATTTTTATCATTTACGATTAATTTTCATCATTCATGATTCCGTTTATCATTCATTGTTAATTTTTTCATTCATTAATCATTTTACCATTCAAGATTTATTTTATCAATCATGATTGAGTCTATCATTAATGGTTAAATGTTATTATTAATGATTCATTTTATCATTCATGATTAATTTTATCATTCTTGATTCATTTTATATTTCATTATTCAGTTTAATCAACCATGATTCATTTTACCATTCATAAATTCATTTTATAAATTAATGATTTATTCTATCATTCATGATTCATTTTACCATTCACGTTTCAATTTGCCTCTCATGCTCTTCCATTCATGATTAATTTTTATTATTCAGGAATCATATTACCATTCATGATTCTTATTGTTATTCATATTATCATTCGCGATTCACTTTTATCATTCATGATTAATTTTTAGCATTCATGATTCATTTTTATCATTCATGATTCATTTTATCATATACGATTAATTTTCATCAGTCATGATTCCGTTTATCATTCATTGTTCATTTTTATCATTCATCAATCATTTTACCATTAAAGATTTATTTTATCATTCATGATTGAGTCTATCATTTATGGTTAATTGTTATTGTTGAAATTATTTGCTTGTAATATAAGCTAAATATAATAATCTGGCAACATCCGTCTTAAAGTAAATGATCACATTTTTCTTTTCTCTTCTTACTTCTTACTTTTGTAACATTCTGTATAATTTAGTTCTGAATAAAAACTTTAACTTCGAACATTATTAAAATCCCAACAAAGGTTATGGGCCTAGAGCGCGTTTCGGTTACCTAAATACAGAAAAGTGGTTCGGAAAAAGTAAAGACATTGTTAAAGTGAATAAATCCTCAGTGAATTCAGAACAAAAGAAATAATGAGCGTGTCACACCAAATAGAAAAACTTGGTGAAGACAATTATAATGTGTGGTGTATGTCTATGCGTAGCGTACTTATAACATCGGAATTATGGAATGTCGTGTGTGGTAAATATGTACTTGTTGAAAAATCCATAAGTGAAGAAACAGAAAAATGGTCTTCAACAGATCAAAAGGCATTGGCATGCATAATATTAACCGTAAAGCCGTCACAGCTTCAGCACATAAAGTTGTGCGAAACTTCATCAGAGGCATGGAAAAAATTACGCGATGTGCATGTGTCAGTCGGACCAGTTCGTAAAGTACAGCTTTACCTAAAACTTTTGCGTCTCAATATGAAACAAGGCGAATATGTGGCTCAATATGTAAATTCCTTTACAGAAATAATGGAAAAGTTGGCAGAATTGGACATCAAAATGATTGATGAGTTAAAAACAATAATGCTTCTCTCCAGTTTGCCAAACTCATTTGAAAATTTTGTTGTTGCTATTGAGACACGGGATCAGCTACCGCTGTTTGAAACGTTAAAACTGAAACTTCTAAAAGAAGGAGCGCGCAAACAAGAAAGAGACGAACGCGAATGTTCGGTCCAAGCAGTTTACGCACACACAAAAGTACAGCAAAGCAGCAGACGTCGTGACGATGGTAACAAAAGAAGTAACGATAACCGTCGTTTTTTTGGCAAATGCTTTATGTGTGGGAAGCCAGGGCATCGTGTGTCAGAGTGTACAAGCAAGAAAAATAATACCAAACGAAACACAGGAGGAGAGCAAACAAACTGTTTGATGCATTGAAGTGTCGCCGAGCAGCGAAAAAGTACATGGTGTCTAGACAGCGGCGCAACTTCACATATGTGTTGTGACAGGAGTATGTTTATATCGTTTGCTGAGAACAAAGCAACAATTATGCTGGTGGCCGATAAATTTGTGGGATCACCTGGAATTGGAACAGTTTATTTTAAAACGGCATACTCAAACATTGAAATGCGTGAAGTTTTATATGTTCCGACATTACACATGAATTTTTTGTCAGTAAACAAAGCAGCTCAAAACGATCATTTAACATCATTTGATGAAGCAGAGGCGCTTATCAAAAATAAACAAGGCGAAATAATGATAATAAGACAACTTGTATCTGTACACAATTCAACCAGAAAGTGCGGTTTATATGTTAAATGAAGTTTCGCTGGCAACAAAGTGGCATAATAGGTTTGGACACTTAAATTTCCAAAGCCTTAAGCAGATCAGTGAAAAAAATCTAGTTCACGGGTTTCAAATCGAAAACATGCCAATAGAAATAAATTGTGATACGTGTAATCAAGCAAAATTATGTGCTTTGCCGTTCCCGCAGAAGGCTAACCGTGTTACAGAAAGTGTGCTTGAATTAATACATACAGATGAACGTAAAAAGCCCTGCCGGCAATCGATATTTTGTGACATTCATTGCCGATTTTTCACGCAAAATCAATGTGTACTTTATGCGCGCCAAAAGTGAGGTGTTCGAAAAGTTCAACTTGTTTAAATCGTACGTTGAGTGCCAAACGGGCAAAAAGATAAAGACGTTGCGAAGCGACAATGGCAAAGAATATATCAACAACGATTTCATAAATCATTTAAACAAGTGCGGCATTAAGAGACAGCTGACGGTTCCTTACACGCCTCAGCAAAATGGTGTGGCCGAGCGTGCAAATCGTACTATTGTCGAAATGGCTAAGTCGCTTTTAATTCATGCACAGCTGGAAGAGTTCTTGTGGGCCGAGGCGGTTAATACTGCAGTTTATCTACGCAATAGATGCCCAACAAAAGCTTTAAATGGGCAAACGCCTTTTGAAGTTTGGAAGAACCGTAAACAATCAGTCAAACATTTACGAGTTTTTGGATCGCGCGCATTCGCCGAAGATAAGACAAGAAAAAGCGAAGGGAAAGGAGTATATATTTGTCGGCTACCCTTCTACAGCCAAGGCCTACCGCCTGTATGATCGACATAAACGGGAAATTATTGAGCGGCGAGATGTAAAATTCGTGGAAGGTGATTTCGACGCAAAGGTAACTAAAAAATGCAAAATTTCAGACAGAAACGATGACTTTATGACAAACATCATTCGCTTCGAGTCAAACGTTAAGGTTCCAGAACAAGATCCACCAACATCAGTGCCAGCTGAAGCTGACCCTATAAAACACAACAGTACTGACTCAAGTGAGGAGGAGGAAGAGTTTGTCCAAGCCATGGATTCAGATGGGCAAAGCAGGCCACAAACACCAAAGTCAGAAGAAGCTGAAATGACAAAAGATACTGAAAAGTCAGAAGCAGTTGAAAAATCAGAAGGAGTTGAAATTGGGCAAAGCAAACCACCGACACCAAAGTCAAAGCAAGTTCAACCTGGTAGACCAAAATCCATACGAATACAGGCTGCAAAGCAGCGACATATCCTAAATAATCTAAACAGCCTGGAAGACATCGAAGCCCCACAATCAGTAGCAGATGCATTAAAAGGTGAACATGGCAATGCTTGGCAAATATCAATGCAAAAGGAATACGACGCACTACTGGCAAATAA
Source organism: Clusia tigrina (assembly GCA_920105625.2). Taxonomy (NCBI): domain Eukaryota; kingdom Metazoa; phylum Arthropoda; class Insecta; order Diptera; family Clusiidae; genus Clusia; species Clusia tigrina. The sequence goes on along the minus strand of OV050030.1, from coordinate 138,813,345 downwards.
TACATGGTCATTAGTCAATTTGCCATCAGGAAAAAAGGCCATTGGTTCAAAGTGGGTGTTTCGCATCAAAAGAAACAAAGAAGAGGAAATAGAAAAATTCAAATCCCGACTAGTTGCTAAAGGCTGTGGGCAACAATTCGGCATCAACTACTGGGAAACATTTTCACCAGTTATACGCTATGAGACCATCCGAATGTTGTTCGCAATAGCTGCAGAAAAAGAGTTACATATGCACCCACCAGGTGGACATATCAAATGCATATTTGAACAGCAAGCTAGAAGAGGACGTATATATGAAACAACCGGAAAATTTTGTTGATGAGCAGCATCCAAAGAAAGTACTGAAGCTTCAAAAGGCAATCTACGGGCTAAAACAATATGGTCGTGCATGGAACAACACATTAGATGAAGTTATCCAGAGTATGGGTTTCAAGAGATGCATAAATGAAGCCTGTTTGTACGTCAAACATCATCAACAACAATTCAGTTACATTGCAGTCTACAGATTTAATAATCATCAGCCCAACCGAAGATGAAATCAGCGAAATTAAGCAGATGATCGCTTCCAAGTTTGAGATGCAAGATGGTGGTCAATTAAATTTTTTTCTCGGCATGGAATTCATCGAAAAGGTAAACAAGGCACCGTTTACTTGAGCCAAAATAAATACATCAGGAGACTTCTTGACAGCTATAGTATGCAACACTGTCGTCCGGTCTCGACACCACTTGACCCAGGCTTTCAAGTGGGCTGTAGTAACAATAAATGTGTTAAGGTAAGTGTGCCACAATACCAATCGCTAATTGGTTCTCTTATGTACTTAGCAGCTTTGAGCCGCCCTGACATTATGCACGCTATAAGCACTTGCCGAGCACGAGGCTGCTGCTAAGCACGTTTTACGATACCTCTCCGGTACCATAAATCTAAGTATCGTATACCGCAAATCAAACGAGCCAGTGAACGGGTTTGCAGATGCAGATTGGGCTAATGACCAGGTAGATAGAAAATCCTACTCTGGCTACACATTTATTTTGGGAAGCAGTGCCTTTTCATGGGCATCATCGAAGCAAAGCATCGTCTCATTAAGCAGCACAGAAGCCGAATACGTTGCCTTAACGGCAGCTGCCAAAGAAGCCATTTATTTACGCAGACTAGTTGCCGAAATAGGATGGTCGAGCTCTGAACCAATGACAATCTATGGGGATAATATAAGTGCACAAAGTATAGCTCGAAGCCTAGTTTATCACAAACGCACTAAACACATAGATATTAAGTACCATTTTATAAGAGAAAAAGTTGAAACAAATTAAATTGAATTAAAATATGCATCAACGGATAATAATGTTGCCGATATTTTTCCAAAATCTTTATGTAAAAAAAAGCATAATGGATTTGTTAAAGTTCTTGGTTTAACGTAAACATACTTGTAATCATATAATAGTAGCTTAAGAAGAAGTGTTGAAATTGTTTGCTTGTAATATAAGCTAAATATAATAATCTGGCAACATCCGTCTTAAAGTAAATGATCACATTTTTCTTTTCTCTTCTTACTTCTTACTTTTGTAGCATTCTGTATAATTTAGTTCTGAATAAAAACTTTAACTTCGAACATTATTAAAATCCCAACAGTTATCATTAATGATTCATTTTATCATTCATGATTCATTTTATCTTTCATTATTCAGTTTTATCAACCATGATTCATTTTAACATTCATTATTCATTTTTTCATTAATGATTAATTTTCATCATTCAATCATTCATGATTTATTTTATCATTCAATTTTCTTTTTATCTCTCATGATTCTTCTTATCATTCTTGATTCATATTCTAATTCACGATTGATTTTACCATTCATGATTAATTTTTATCATCCACGATTCATTTAAATATTTATTATTAAATTTTAAACTTCGTGATTCACATTATCATTCATGATACTTTTTTTCATTGATGAATTATTTTATCATTCATGATTAATATTTTTCATTCAGGATTCATTTTTATCATTCACAATTCATTTACCATTCATGATTCATTTTACATTCATGATTCAATCTATCATTCATGATTAATTTTTCCAATCAGGAATCATTTTTATCATTCGTGATTCTTTTTACATACATGACTCATGTCATGCATGATTGTTTTCATCATTCGATTCATTTAACCATTCATGATTCATATCATACATGATTCATTTTATCATTCACTATTGATTTAACGTTCATGATTCATTTTACCATTCATGATTCATTTTTTATCATCCGCGGTTCATTTTCACATTCATTATTAAATTTTATCATCCACGGTTCATTTTAACATTCATTATTCAATTTTAAACTTCGTGATTTACATTATCATTCATGATGCTTTTTTTCAATCATGATTCATTTTATCATTCTTGATTAATATTTATCATTCAGGATTCATTTTTTCATTCACGATTAATTTACCATTCTGGATTCAGTTTACATTTATGACTCATTCTATCATTCATGATTTATTTTTTCCTTCATGATTCATATCATTCACGATTGTTTTTATCATTCTATTCATTTTACCACTCATGATTCATATTATCATTCATGATTCATTTTATCATTTACGATTGATTTAACTTTCATGATACATTTTGCCATTCACGATTCACTTTTATTTTGTCAGTCATGATTCATTTCACCATTCATGTTTCATTTTCGTATTCACGATTAATTATGCCACTCATTCTACATCTTACCCATTCTGATTAGTTTTTATTATTCATGAATCATTCATGATTCTTATTATCATTAACGATTCATATTATCATTCGTGATTCATTTTTCCATTCGTGATTCACTTTTATCATTCATGATTGATTCTTTCATTCAAGGTTAATGTTTATCATTAAGGATTCATTTTATCATTAATTATTAATTTTATCATTCATGATTCATTTTATCATTCATTATTCATTTCTTCTTTCATGATTCTTTTTATCATTCATAATTCATATTATCATTCGCGATTCACTTTACCATTCATGATTCATTTTTATAATCCATGATTCATTTTACCATTCATTTTTATCATTCATGATTCATTTGATCACTAATGATACATTTTTTTGATTCATGATTCTTTTTATCTATCATGATTCATCCTATCATTCACAATAGCTTTAAAAATCATGATTCATTTTGGCATTCATGATTCATTTATGAGTCCATTTAACATTCATGAATCATTTTAATATTCATAATTCATATTATCAGTCATGATTCATATTATCAGTCATGATTCATATTATCAGTCATTATTCTTTTTATCATTCATGATTAGTTTTATCGTTCATTAATTTTACCATTCGAGATTCATTTTTATCATTCATGATTCATTTTACCATTGACCATTCATTTTATCATTCATGATTAATAGTTATCATTCAGGATTCATTTTTATCATTCGTGATTTATTTTACCAATCATGATTCATATCATTCACGATTCATTTTACCATTCGATTCATTTTACCATTCATTATTCATATTATCATTCATGACTCATTTTATCATACACGACTGATTTAACGTTCATGATTGATTTTACCATTCATGATTCATATTATCATTTATGATTCGATTTAACATTCATATTTTAATTTACCGTCCATGATTTGTATTATCATTCACGATTTATATTATCATTCACGATTAGTTTTAACATTCAAGATTCCATTTACCATTCATGATTCAATTTCACATTCATGATTCAATTTCACATTCATGATTCATTTTTATGATTCATGATTAATATTTTTCATTCAGGATTCATTTTTATCTTTCGTGATTTATTTTACCAATCATGATTCATATCATTCACGATTGATTTTACCATGCGATTCATATTACCATTCATTATTCATATTATCATTCATGATTCATTTTATCATTCACGATTGATTTAAAGTTCATGATTCATTTTAGCTTTCACGATTAATTTTACCACTCATGATGCAGCTTTCCATTCATGATTCATTTTAATATTCGAGCTTAATTTTTATTATTCATGAATCATATTCCCATTCATATTTCTTATTATTATTCACGATTCCATTTTATCATTCATGATTAATTTTTATCATTCATGATTCATTTTTATCATTTATGATTAATTTTCATCATTCATGATTCCGTTTATCATTCATTGTTAATTTTTTCATTCATTAATCATTTTACCATTCAAGATTTATTTTATCATTCATGATTGAGTCTATCTTTTATGGTTAATTGTTATTATTAATTATTCATTTTATCATTCATGATTAATTTTATCATTCTTGATTCATTTTATATTTCATTATTCAGTTTAATCAACCATGATTCATTTTACCATTCATGATTCATTTTACAAATTAATGATTTATTCTATCATTCATGATTCATTTTACCATTCACATTTCAATTTGCCTCTCATGCTCTTCCATTCATGATTAATTTTTATTATTCAGGAATCATATTACCATTCATGATTCTTATTCACGATTCATATTTTCATTCACGATGCACTCTTATCATTCATGATTAATTTTTATTATTCATGATTCATTTTTATTATTTACGATTAAATTTGATCATTCATGATTCCGTTTATCATTCATTGTTCATTTTTATCATTCATCAATCATTTTACCATTCAAGATTTATTTTATCATTCATGATTGAGTCTATCATTTATGGTTAGTTGCTATCATCAATGATTCATTTTATCATTCATGATTCATTTTATCATTCATGATTCATTTTATCTTTCATTATTCAGTTTCATCAACCATGATTCATTTTAACATTCATTATTAATTTTATCATTCATGATTCATTCTATCTTTCATGATTCATCTTACCATTCATGATTAATTTTTATTATTCATGAATATTTTACCATGCATGATTCATTTTTATCATTAATGATTCATTTTTTCATTAATGATTAAATTTATCATTCATGATTTATTTTATCATTCATTATTCTTTTTATCTCTCATGATTCTTCTTATCATTCATGATTCATATTCTAATTCACGATTGATTTTACCATTCATGATTCATTTTTATCATCCACGATTCATTTAAACATTTATTATTAAATTTTAAACTTCGTGATTCACATTATCATTCATGATACTTTTTTTCATTGATGATTCATTTTATCATTCACGATCGATTCAATGTTCATGATTCATTTTACCTTTCACGATTCATTTTGCCACTCACGATGCATCTTTCCATTCATGATTCATTTTAATATTCATGATTAATTTTTATTATTCATGAAACATTTTACCATTCATGATTCTTATGATTCAAGATTCATGTTATCATTCATGATTCTATCATTCATGGTTAAATTTTATCATTCATTTTATCACTTATGAGTCTTTTTATGAGTCATGATTGCAATTATCATTCACGATTCATTTTACCATTCATGATTCATTTTTATCATCCACGATTCATTTTAACATTAATTATTAAATTTTAAACTTCGTGATTCACATTATCATTCATGATACTTTTTTTCATTGATAAATTATTTTATCATTCATGATTAATATTTATCATTCAGGATTAATTTTTATCATTCACAATTCATTTACCATTCATGATTCATTTTACATTCATGATTCAATCTATCATTCATGATTAATTTTTCCAATCAGGAATCATTTTTATCATTCGTGATTCTTTTTACATACATGACTCATGTCATGCATGATTGTTTTCATCACTCGATTCATTTAACCATTCATGATTCATATCATTCATGATTCATTTTATCATTCACTATTGAATTAACGTTCATGATTCATTTTACCATTCATGATTCATTTTTATCATCCACGGTTCATTTTAACATTCATTATTCAATTTTAAACTTCGTGATTTACATTATCATTCATGATGCTTTTTTCAATCATGATTCATTTTATCATTCTTGATTAATATTTATCATTCAGGATTCATTTTATCATTCACGATTGATTTACCATTCAGGATTCAGTTTACATTTATGACTCATTCTATCATTCATGATTTATTTTTTCCTTCAGGATTTTTATCATTCATGATTCATATCATTCACGATTGTTTTTATCATTCTATTCATTTTACCACTCATGATTCATATTATCATTCATGATTCATTTTATCATTTACGATTGATTTAACTTTCATGATACATTTTGCCATTCACGATTCACTTTTATTTTGTCAGTCATGATTCATTTCACCATTCATGTTTCATTTTCGTATTCACGATTAATTATGCCACTCATTCTACATCTTACCCATTCTGATTAGTTTTTATTATGCATGAATCATTCATGATTCTTATTATCATTCACGATTCATATTATCATTCGTGATTCATTTTTCCATACATGATTCACTTTTATCATTCATGATTGATTCTATCATTCAAGGTTAATGTTTATCATTAAGGATTCATTTTATCATTAATTATTAATTTTATCATTCATGATTCATTTTATCATTCATTATTCATTTCTTCTTTCATGATTCTTTTTATCATTCATGATTCATATTATCATTCGCGATTCACTTTACCATTCATGATTCATTTTTATAATCCATGATTCATTTTACCATTCATTTTTATCATTCATGATTCATTTGATCACTAATGATACATTTTTTTGATTCATGATTCTTTTTATCATTCATGATTCATCCTATCATTCACGATAGCTTTAAAAATCATGATTCATTTTGGCATTCATGATTCATTTATGATTCCATTTAACATTCATGAATCATTTTAATATTCATAATTCATATTATCAGTCATGATTCATATTATCAGTCATGATTCATATTATGAGTCATTATTTTTTTTATCATTCATGATTAGTTTTATCGTTCATTAATTTTACCATTCGAGATTCATTTTTATCATTCATGATTCATTTTAGCATTGACCATTCATTTTATCATTCATGATTAATAGTTACCATTCAGGATTCATTTTTATCATTCGTGATTTATTTTACCAATCATGATTCATATCATTCACGATTCATTTTACCATTCGATTCATTTTACCATTCATTATTCATATTATCATTCATGACTCATTTTATCATACACGACCGATTTAACGTTCATGATTGATTTTACCATTCATGATTCACATTATCATTTATGATTCGATTTAACATTCATATTTTAATTTACCGTCCATGATTTGTATTATCATTCACGATTTATATTATCACTCACGATTAGTTTTAACATTCAAGATTCCATTTACCATTCATGATTCAATTTCACATTCATGATTCAATTTCACATTCATGATTCATTTTTATGATTCATGATTAATATTTTTCATTCAGGATTCATTTTTATCTTTCGTGATTTATTTTACCAATCATGATTCATATCATTCACGATTGATTTTACCATGCGATTCATTTTACCATTCATTATTCATATTATCATTCATGATTCATTTTATCATTCACGATTGATTTAAAGTTCATGATTCATTTTAGCTTTCACGATTCATTTTACCACTCATGATGCAGCTTTCCATTCATGATTCATTTTAATATTCGAGCTTAATTTTTATTATTCATGAATCATATTCCCATTCATATTTCTTATTATCATTCACGATTCCATTTTATCATTCATGATTCATTTTTATCATTTATGATTAATTTTCATCATTCATGATTCCGTTTATCATTCATTGTTAATTTGTTCATTCATTAATCATTTTACCATTCAAGATTTGTTTTATCATTCATGATTGAGTCTATCACTTATGGTTAATTGTTATTATTAATGATTCATTTTATCATTCATGATTAATTTTATCATTCTTGATTCATTTTATATTTCATTATTCAGTTTAATCAACCATGATTCATTTTACCATTCATGATTCATTTTACAAATTAATGATTTATTCTATCATTCATGATTCATTTTACCATTCACGTTTCAATTTGCCTCTCATGCTCTTCCATTCATGATCAATTTTTTTTATTCAGGAATCATATTACCATTCATGATTCTTATTCACGATTCATATTATCATTCACGATGCACTCTTATCATTCATGATTAATTTTTATTATTCATGATTAATTTTTATCATTTACGATTAATTTTCATCATTCATGATTCCGTTTATCATTCTTTGTTCATTTTTATCATTCATCAATCATTTTACCATTCAAGATATATTTTATCATTCATGATTGAGTCTATCATTTATGGTTAGTTGCCTTCATTAATGATTCATTTTATCATTCATGATTCATTTTATCATTCATGATTCATTTTATCTTTCATTATTCAGTTTTATCAACCATGATTCATTTTAACATTCATTATTAATTTTATCATTCAAGATTCATTCTATCTTTCATGATTCATCTTACCATTCATGATTAATTTTCATTATTCATGATTCATTTTGCCATGCATGATTCATTTTTATCATTAATGATTCATTTTTTCATTAATGATTAATTTTATCATTCATGATTTATTTTATCATTCATTATTCTTTTTATCTCTCATGATTCTTCTTATAAATTTTACCATTCGAGATTCATTTTTATCATTCATGATTCATTTTACCATTGACCATTCATTTTATCATTCATGATTAATATTTATCATTCTGGATTCATTTTTATCATTCGTGATTTATTTTAGCAATCATGATTCATATCATTCACGATTGATTTTACCATTCGATTCATTTTACCATTCATTATTCATATTATCATTCATGACTCATTTTATCATACACGATTGATTTAACGTTCATGATTGATTTTACCATTCATGATTCATATTATCATTTATGATTCGATTTAACATTCATATTTTAATTTACCGTCCATGATTTGTATTAGCATTCACGATTAATATTATCATTCAAGATTAGTTTTAACATTCAAGATTCCATTTACCATTTTTATGATTCATGATAAATATTTTTCATTCAGGATTCATTTTCATCATTCGTGATTTATTTTACCAATCATGATTCATATCATTCATGATTGATTTTACCATTCATTATTCATATTATCATTCATGATTCATTTTATCATACACGAATGGTTTAAAGTTTTTAACTTTCACTATTCATTTTACCACTCATGATGCAGCTTTCCATTCATGATTCATTTTAATATTCGAGCTTAATTTTTATTATTCATGAATCATATTCCTATTCATATTTCTTATTATCATTCACGTATCCATTTTATCATTCATGATTAATTTTTATTATTCATGATTCATTTTACCATGCATGATTCATTTTTTCATTAATGATTAATTTTATCATTCATGATTTATTTTATCATTCATTATTCATTTTATCTCTCATGATTATTCTTATCATTCATGATTCATATTCTAATTCACGATTCATTTTACCATTCATGATTCATTTTTATCATCCACGATTCATTTTAACATTTATTATAAAATTTTTAACTTAGTGATTCACATTATCATTCATGATACTTTTTTTCATTGATGAATTATTTTATCATTCATTATTAATATTTATCATTCAGGATTAATTTTTATCATTCACAATTCATTTACCATTCATGATTCATTTTACATTCATGATTCAATCTATCATTCATGATTAATTTTTCCAATCAGGAATCATTTTTATCATTCGTGATTCTTTTTACATACATGACTCATGTAATGCATGATTGTTTTCATCATTCGATTCATTTAACCATTCATGATTCATATCATTCATGATTCATTTTATCATTCACTATTGATTTAACGTTCATGATTCATTTTACCATTCATGATTCATTTTTATCATCCGCGGTTCATTTTCACATTCATTATTAAATTTTATCATTCACGGTTCATTTTAACATTCATTATTCAATTTTGAACTTCATGATTCACATTATCATTCATGATGCTTTTTTTCAGTCATGATTCATTTTATCATTCTTGATTAATATTTATCATTCAGGTTTCATTTTATCATTCACGATTGATTTACCATTCAGGATTCAGTTTACATTTATGACTATGACATTCTATCATTCATGATTTATTTTTTCATTCAGGATTCATTTTTATCATTCATGATTTATATCATTCACGATTGTTTTTATCATTCTATTCATTTTACCACTCATGATTCATATTATCATTCATGATTCATTTTATCATTTACGATTGATTTAACTTTCATGATACATTTTGCCTTTCACGATTCACTTTTATTTTGTCAGTCATGATTCATTTCACCATTCATGTTTCATTTTCTTATTCACGATTAATTATGCCACTCATTCTGCATCTTACCCTTACTGATTAGTTTTTATTATTCATGAATCATTCATGATTCTTACTATCATTCACGATTCATATTATCATTCGTGATTCATTTTTCCATACATGATTCACTTTTATCATTCATGATTGATTCTATCATTCAAGGTTAATGTTTATCATTAAGGATTCATTTTATCATTAATTATTAATTTTATCATTCATGATTCATTTTACCATTCATTATTCATTTCTTCTTTCATGATTCTTTTTATCATTCATGATTCATATTATCATTCGCGATTCACTTTACCATCCATGATTCATTTTTATAATCCATGATTCATTTTACCATTCATTTTTATCATTCATGATTCATTTGATCACTAATGATACATTTTTTGATTCATGATTCTTTTTATCATTCATGATTCATCCTATCATTCACGATAGCTTTAAAAATCATGATTCATTTTGGCATTCATGATTCATTTATGATTCCATTTAACATTCATGAATCATTATAATATTCATAATTCATATTATCAGTCATGATTCATATTATCAGTCATGATTCATATTATCAGTCATGATTATTTTTATCATTCATGATTAGTTTTATCGTTCATTAATTTTACCATTCGAGATTCATTTTTATCATTCATGATTCATTTTACCATTGACCATTCATTTTATCATTCATGATTAATATTTATCATTCTGGATTCATTTTTATCATTCGTGATTTATTTTAGCAATCATGATTCATATCATTCACGATTGATTTTACCATTCGATTCATTTCACCATTCATTATTCATATTATCATTCATGACTCATTTTATCATACACGATTGATTTAACGTTCATGATTGATTTTACCATTCATGATTCATATTAACATTTATGATTCGATTTAACATTCATATTTTAATTTACCGTCCATGATTTGCATTAGCATTCACGATTAATATTATCATTCAAGATTAGTTTTAACATTCAAGATTCCATTTACCATTTTTATGATTCATGATAAATATTTTTCATTCAGGATTCATTTTCATCATTCGTGATTTATTTTACCAATCATGATTCATATCATTCACGATTGATTTTACCATTCATTATTCATATTATCATTCATGATTCATTTTATCATACACGAATGGTTTAAAGTTCATGATTAGTTTTTAACTTTCACTATTCATTTTACCACTCATGATGCAGCTTTCCATTCATGATTCATTTTAATATTCGAGCTTAATTTTTATTATTCATGAATCATATTCCTATTCATATTTCTTATTATCATTCACGTATCCATTTTCCCATTCATGATTAATTTTTATTATTCATGATTCATTTTACCATGCATGATTCATTTTTTCATTAATGATTAATTTTATCATTCATGATTTATTTTATCATTCATTATTCATTTTATCTCTCATGATTATTCTTATCATTCATGATTCATATTCTAATTCACGATGCATTTTACCATTCATGATTCATTTTTATCATCCACGATTCATTTAAACATTTATTATTAAATTTTAAACTTCGTGATTCACATTATCATTCATGATACTTTTTTTCATCGATGATTCATTTTATCATTCATGAATAATTTTTATCATTCACAATTCATTTACCATTCATGATTCATTTTAGATTCATGATTCAATCTATCATTCATAATTAAATTTTCCAATCAGGAATCATTTTTATCATTCGTGATTCTTTTTACTTACATGACTCATGTTATGCATGATTGTTTTCATCATTCGATTCATTTAACCATTCATGATTCATATCATTCATGATTCATTTTTTCATTCACTATTGATTTAACGTTCATGATTCATTTTACCATTCATGATTCATATTATCATTTATTATTCGTTTTAACATTCATATTTTAATTTACCGTCCATGTTTTGTATTATCATTCACGATTTATATTATCATTCAAGGCTAGTTTTAACATTCAAGATTCCATTTACCAATCATGATTCATTTTCACATTCATGATTCACTTTTATGATTCATGATTAATATTTTTCATTCAGGATTCATTTTTATCATTCGTGTTTTATATTACCAATCATGATTCATATCATTCACGATTGATTTTACCATTCGATTCATTTTACCATTCATTATTTATATGATTCATTTTATCATACACGATTGATTTAAAGTTCATGATTCATTTTAACTTTCACGATTCATTTTACCACTCATTATGCATCTTTCCATTCATGATTCATTTTAATATTCGTGCTAAATTTTTATTATTCATGAATCATATTACCATTCATATTTCTTACTATCATTCACGATTCCATTTTATCATTCATGATTAATTTTTATCATTCATGATTCATTTTTATCATTTATGGTTAATTTTCATCATTCATGATTCCGTTTATCATTCATTGTTAATTTTTTCATTCATTAATCATTTTACCATTCAAGATTTATTTTATCATTCATGCTTTAGTCTATCAGTTATGGTTAATTGTTACCATTAATGATTCATTTTATAATTCATGATTAATTTTGTCATTCATGACTCATTTTATCTTTCATTATTCAGTTTAATCAACCATGATTCATTTTACCATTTATGATTCATTTTAAAAATCAATGATTTACTCTATCATTCATGATTCATTTTACCATTCACGTTTCATTATGTCATGCTCTTCATTCATGATTAATTTTTATTATTCAGGAATCATATTACTATTCATGATTCTTATTATCATTCAAAATTCACTTTATCATTCCCGATTCACTTTTATCATTCATGAGTAATTTTTATCATTCATTATTCATTTTTATCATTCATGATTCATTTTTATCATTTACGATTAATTTTGATTATTCATGATTCCGTTTATCATTCATTGTTCATTTTTATCATTCATCAATCATTTTACCATTCAAGATTTATTTTATCATTCATGATGGAGTCTATCATTTATGGTTAGTTGTTATCATTAATGATTCATTTTATCATTCATGATTCATTTTATCATTCATGATTCATTTTATCTTTCATTATTCAGTTTTATCAACCATGATTCATTTTAACATTCATGATTCATTTTATAAATTAATGATTTATTCTATCATTCATGATTCATTTTACCATTCACGTTTCAATTTGCCTCTCATGCTCTTCCATTCATGATAAATTTTTATTATTCAGGAATCATATTACCATTCATGATTCTTATTGTTATTCTTATTATCATTCGCGATTCACTTTTATCATTCATGATTAATTTTTAGCATTCATGATTCATTTTTATCATTCATGATTCATTTTATCATATATGATTAATTTTCATCAGTCATGATTCCGTTTATCATTCATTGTTCATTTTTATCATTCATCAATCATTTTACCATTAAAGATTTATTTTATCATTCATGATTGAGTCTATCATTTATGGTTAATTGTTATTGTTGAAATTGTTTGCTTGTAATATAAGCTAAATATAATAATCTGGCAACATCCGTCTTAAAGTAAATGATCACATTTTTCTTTTCTCTTCTTACTTCTTACTTTTGTAACATTCTGTATAATTTAGTTCTGAATAAAAACTTTAACTTCGAACATTATTAAAATCCCAACAAAGGTTATGGGCCTAGAGCGCGTTTCGGTTACCTAAATACAGAAAAGTGGTTCGGAAAAAGTAAAGACATTGTTAAAGTGAATAAATCCTCGGTGAATTCAGAACAAAAGAAATAATGAGCGTGTCACACCAAATAGAAAAACTTGGTGAAGACAATTATGATGTGTGGTGTATGTCTATGCGTAGCGTACTTATAACATCGGAATTATGGAATGTCGTGTGTGGTAAATATGTACTTGTTGAAAAATCCATAAGTGAAGAAACAGAAAAATGGTCTTCAACAGATCAAAAGGCATTGGAATGCATAATATTAACCGTAAAGCCGTCACAGCTTCAGCACATAAAGTTGTGCGAAACTTCATCAGAGGCATGGAAAAAATTACGCGATGTGCATGTGTCAGTCGGACCAATTCGTAAAGTACAGCTTTACCTAAAACTTTTGCGTCTCAATATGAAACAAGGCGAATATGTGGCTCAATGTGTAAATTCCTTTACAGAAATAATAGAAAAGTTGGCAGAATTGGACATCAAAATGATTGATGAGTTAAAAACAATAATGCTTCTCTCCAGTTTGCCAAACTCATTTGAAAATTTTGTTGTTGCTATTGAGACACGGGATCAGCTACCGCTGTTTGAAACGTTAAAACTGAAACTTCTAGAAGAAGGAGCGCGCAAACAAGAAAGAGACGAACGCGAATGTTCAGTCCAAGCAGTTTACGCACACACAAAAGTACAGCAAAGCAGCAGACGTCGTGACGATGGTAACAAAAGAAGTAACGATAACCGTCGTTTTTTTGGCAAATGCTTTATGTGTGGGAAGCCAGGGCATCGTGTGTCAGAGTGTACAAGCAAGAAAAATAATACCAAACGAAACACAGGAGGAGAGCAAACAAACTGTTTGATGCATTGAAGTGTCGCCGAGCAGCGAAAAAGTACATGGTGTCTAGACAGCGGCGCAACTTCACATATGTGTTGTGACAGGAGTATGTTTATATCGTTTACTGAGAACAAAGCAACAATTATGCTGGTGGCCGATAAATTTGTGGGATCACCTGGAATTGGAACAGTTTATTTTAAAACGGAATACTCAAACATTGAAATGCGTGAAGTTTTATATGTTCCGACATTACACATGAATTTTTTGTCAGTAAACAAAGCAGCTCAAAACGGTAATTTAACATCATTTGATGAAGCAGAGGCGCTTATCAAAAATAAACAAGGCGAAATAATGATAATAAGACAACTTGTATCTGTACACAATTCAACCAGAAAGTGCGGTTTATATGTTAAATGAAGTTTCGCTGGCAACAAAGTGGCATAATAGGTTTGGACACTTAAATTTCCAAAGCCTTAAGCAGATCAGTGAAAAAAATCTAGTTCACGGGTTTCAAATCGAAAACATGCCAATAGAAATAAATTGTGATACGTGTAATCATGCAAAATTATGTGCTTTGCCGTTCCCGCAGAAGGCTAACCGTGTTACAGAAAGTGTGCTTGAATTAATACATACAGATATTTGCGGACCGATGAACGTAAAAAGCCCTGCCGGCAATCGATATTTTGTGACATTCATTGACGATTTTTCACGCAAAATCAATGTGTACTTTATGCGCGCCAAAAGTGAGGTGTTCGAAAAGTTCAACTTGTTTAAATCGTACGTTGAGTGCCAAACGGGCAAACAGATAAAGACGTTGCGAAGCGACAATGGCAAAGAATATATCAACAACGATTTCATAAATCATTTAAACAAGTGCGGCATAAAGAGACAGCTGACGGTTTCTTACACGCCTCAGCAAAATGGTGTGGCCGAGCGTGCAAATCGTACTATTGTCGAAATGGCTAAGTCGCTTTTAATTCATGCACAGCTGGAAGAGTTCTTGTGGGCCGAGGCGGTTAATACTGCAGTTTATCTACGCAATAGATGCCCAGCAAAAGCTTTAAATGGGCAAACGCCTTTTGAAGTTTGGAAGAACCGTAAACAATCAGTCAAACATTTACGAGTTTTTGGATCGCGCGCATTCGCCGAAGATAAGACAAGAAAAAGCGAAGGGAAAGGAGTATATATTTGTCGGCTACCCTTCTACAGCCAAGGCCTACCGCCTGTATGATCGACATAAACGGGAAATTATTGAGCGGCGAGATGTAAAATTCGTGGAAGGTGATTTCGACGCAAAGGTAACTAAAAAATTAAAAATTTCATACAGAAACGATGACTTTATGACAAACATCATTCGCTTCGAGTCAAACGTTAAGGTTCCAGAACAAGATCCACCAACATCAGTGCCAGCTGAAGCTGACCCTATAAAACACAACAGTACTGACTCAAGTGAGGAGGAGGAAGAGTTTGTCCAAGCCATGGATTCAGATGGGCAAAGCAGGCCACAAACACCAAAGTCAGAAGAAGCTGAAATGACAAAAGATACTGAAAAGTCAGAAGAAGTTGAAAAATCAGAAGGAGTTGAAATTGGGCAAAGCAAACCACCGACACCAAAGTCAAAGCAAGTTCAACCTGGTAGACCAAAATCCATACGAATACAGGCTGCAAAGCAGCGACATATCCTAAATAATCTAAACAGCCTGGAAGACATCGAAGCCCCACAATCAGTAGCAGATGCATTAAAAGGTGAACATGGCAATGCTTGGCAAATATCAATGCAAAAGGAATACGACGGACTACTGGCAAATAATACATGGTCATTAGTCAATTTGCCATCAGGAAAAAAGGCCATTGGTTCAAAGTGGGTGTTTCGCATCAAAAGAAACAAAGAAGAGGAAATAGAAAAATTCAAATCACGACTAGTTGCTAAAGGCTGTGGGCAACAATTCGGCATCAACTACTGGGAAACATTTTCACCAGTTATACGCTATGAGACCATCCGAATGTTGTTCGCAATAGCTGCAGAAAAAGAGTTACATATGCACCCACCAGGTGGACATATCAAATGCATATTTGAACAGCAAGCTAGAAGAGGACGTATATATGAAACAACCGGAAAATTTTGTTGATTAGCAGCATCCAAAGAAAGTACTGAAGCTTCAAAAGGCAATCTACGGGCTAAAACAATATGGTCGTGCATGGAACAACACATTAGATGAAGTTATCCAGAGTATGGGTTTCAAGAGATGCATAAATGAAGCCTGTTTGTACGTCAAACATCATCAACAACAATTCAGTTACATTGCAGTCTACAGATTTAATAATCATCAGCCCAACCGAAGATGAAATCAGCGAAATTAAGCAGATGATCGCTTCCAAGTTTGAGATGCAAGATGGTGGTCAATTAAATTTTTTTCTTGGCATGGAATTCATCGAAAAGGTAAACAAGGCACCGTTTACTTGAGCCAAAATGAATACATCAGGAGACTTCTTGACAGCTATAGTATGCAACACTGTCGTCCGGTCTCGACACCACTTGACCCAGGCTTTCAAGTGGGCTGTAGTAACAATAAATGTGTTAAGGTAAGTGTGCCACAATACCAATCGCTAATTGGTTCTCTTATGTACTTAGCAGTTTTGAGCCGCCCTGACATTATGCACGCTATAAGCACTTGCCGAGCACGAGGCTGCTGCTAAGCACGTTTTACGATACCTCTCCGGTACCATAAATCTAAGTATCGTATACCGCAAATCAAACGAGCCAGTGAACGGGTTTGCAGATGCAGATTGGGCTAATGACCAGGTAGATAGAAAATCCTACTCTGGCTACACATTTATTTTGGGAAGCAGTGCCTTTTCATGGGCATCATTGAAGCAAAGCATCGTCGCATTAAGCAGCACAGAAGCCGAATACGTTGCCTTAACGGCAGCTGCCAAAGAAGCCATTTATTTACGCAGACTAGTTGCCGAAATAGGATGGTCGAGCTCTGAACCAATGACAATCTATGGGGATAATATAAGTGCACAAAGTATAGCTCGAAACCCAGTTTATCACAAACGCACTAAACACATAGATATTAAGTACCATTTTATAAGAGAAAAAGTTGAAACAAATGAAATTGAATTAAAATATGCATCAACGGATAATAATGTTGCCGATATTTTTCCAAAATCTTTATGTAAACAAAAGCATAATGGATTTGTTAAAGTTCTTGGTTTAACGTAAACATACTTGTAATCATATAATAGTAGCTTAAGAAGAAGTGTTGAAATTGTTTGCTTGTAATATAAGCTAAATATAATAATCTGGCAACATCCGTCTTAAAGTAAATTATCACATTTTTCTTTTCTCTTCTTACTTCTTAATTTTGTAGCATTCTGTATAATTTAGTTCTGAATAAAAACTTTAACTTCGAACATTATTAAAATCCCAACAGTTATCATTAATGATTCATTTTATCATTCATGATTCATTTTATCTTTCATTATTCAGTTTTATCAACCATGATTCATTTTAACATTCATTATTAATTTTATCATTCATGATTCATTCTATCTTTCAAGATTCATCTTACTATTCATGATTAATTTTTATTATTCATGATTCATTTTACCATGCATGATTCATTTTTATCATTAATGATTCATTTTTTCATTAATGATTAATTTTATCATTCAAGATTTATTTTATCATTCATTATTCATTTTATCTCTCATGATTATTCTTATCATTCATGATTCATATTCTAATTCACGATTCATTTTACCATTCATGATTCATTTTTATAATCCACGATTCATTTAAATATTTATTATTAAATTTTAAATTTCGTGATTCACATTATCATTCATGATACTTTTTTTCATTGATGATTCATTTTATCATTCATGATTAATATTTTCCATTTAGGATTAATTTTTATCATTCACAATTCATTTACCATTCATGATTCATTTTACATTCATGATTCAATCTATCATTCATGATTAATTTTTCCAATCAGGACTCATTTTTATCATTCGTGATTCTTTTTACATTCATGACTCATGTCATGCATGATTGTTTTCATCATTCGATTCATTTAACCATTCATGATTCATATCATACATGATTCATTTCATCATTCACTATTGATTTAACGTTCATGATTCATTTTACCATTCATGATTCATTTTTTATCATCCGCGGTTCATTTTCACATTCATTATTAAATTTTATCATCCACGGTTCATTTTAACATTCATTATTCAATTTTAAACTTCGTGATTTACATTATCATTCATGATGCTTTTTTTCAATCATGATTCATTTTATCATTCACTATTGATTTAACGTTCATGATTCATTTTACCATTCATGATTCATTTTTTATCATCCGCGGTTCATTTTCACATTCAATATTAAATTTTATCATCCACGGTTCATTTTAACATTCATTATTCAATTTTAAACTTCGTGATTTACATTATCATTCATGATGCTTTTTTCAATCATGATTCATTTTATCATTCTTGATTAATATTTATCATTCAGGATTCATTTTATCATTCACGATTGATTTACCATTCAGGATTCAGTTTACATTTATGACTCATTCTATCATTCATGATTTATTTTTTCCTTCAGGATTTTTATCATTCATGATTCATATCATTCACGATTGTTTTTATCATTCTATTCATTTTACCACTCATGATTCATATTATCATTCATGATTCATTTTATCATTTACGATTGATTTAACTTTCATGATACATTTTGCAATTCACGATTCACTTTTATTTTGTCAGTCATGATTCATTTCACCATTCATGTTTCATTTTCGTATTCACGATTAATTATGCCACTCATTCTACATCTTACCCATTCTGATTAATTTTTATTATTCATGAATCATTCATGATTCTTATTATCATTCACGATTCATATTATCATTCGTGATTCATTTTTCCATTCGTGATTCACATTTTTTCATTCATGATTGATTCTATCATTCAAGGTTAATGTTTATCATTAAGGATTCATTTTATCATTAATTATTAATTTTATCATTCATGATTCATTTTATCATTCATTATTCATTTCTTCTTTCATGATTCTTTTTATAATTCATGATTCATATTATCATTCACGATTCACTTTACCATTCATGATTCATTTTTATAATCCATGATTCATTTTACCATTAATTTTTATCATTCATGATTCATTTGATCACTAATGATACATTTTTTTGATTCATGATTCTTTTTATCATTCATGATTCATCCTATCATTCACGATAGCTTTAAAAATCATGATTCATTTTGGCATTCATGATTCATTTATGAGTCCATTTAACATTCATGAATCATTTTAATATTCATAATTCATATTATCAGTCATGATTCATATTATCAGTCATGATTCATATTATCAGTCATTATTCTTTTTATCATTCATGATTAGTTTTATCGTTCATTAATTTTACCATTCGAGATTCATTTTTATCATTCATGATTCATTTTACCATTGACCATTCATTTTATAATTCATGATTAATAGTTATCATTCAGGATTCATTTTTATCATTCGTGATTTATTTTACCAATCATGATTCATATCATTCACGATTCATTTTACCATTCGATTCATTTTACCATTCATTATTCATATTATCATTCATGACTCATTTTATCATACACGACTGATTTAACGTTCATGATTAATTTTACCATTCATGATTCATATTATCATTTATGATTCGATTTAACATTCATATTTTAATTTACCGTCCATGATTTGTATTATCATTCACGATTTATATTATCATTCACGATTAGTTTTGACATTCAAGATTCCATTTACCATTCATGATTCAATTTCACATTCATGATTCAATTTCACATTCATGATTCATTTTTATGATTCATGATTAATATTTTTCATTCAGGATTCATTGTTATCTTTCGTGATTTATTTTACCAATCATGATTCATATCATTCACGATTGATTTTACCATGCGATTCATATTACCATTCATTATTCATATTATCATTCATGATTCATTTTATCATTCACGATTGATTTAAAGTTCATGATTCATTTTAGCTTTCACGATTCATTTTACCACTCATGATGCAGCTTTCCATTCATGATTCATTTTAATATTCGCGCTTAATTTTTATTATTCATGAATCATATTCCCATTCGTATTTCTTATTATCATTCACGATTCCATTTTATCATTCATGATTAATTTTTATCATTCATGATTCATTTTTATCATTTATGATTAATTTTCATCATTTATCATTCATTGTTAATTTTTTCATTCATTAATCATTTTACCATTCAAGATTTATTTTATCATTCATGATTGAGTCTATCTTTTATGGTTAATTGTTATTATTAATTATTCATTTTATCATTCATGATTAATTTTATCATTCTTGATTCATTTTATATTTCATTATTCAGTTTAATCAACCATGATTCATTTTACCATTCATGATTCATTTTACAAATTAATGATTTATTCTATCATTCATGATTCATTTTACCATTCACATTTCAATTTGCCTCTCATGCTCTTCCATTCATGATTAATTTTTATTATTCAGGAATCATATTACCATTCATGATTCTTATTCACGATTCATATTATCATTCACGATGCACTCTTATCATTCATGATTAATTTTTATTATTCATGATTCATTTTTATCATTTACGATTAATTTTGATCATTCATGATTCCGTTTATCATTCATTGTTCATTTTTATCATTCATCAATAATTTTACCATTCAAGATTTATTTTATCATTCATGATTGAGTCTATCATTTATGGTTAGTTGCTATCATCAATGATTCATTTTATCATTCATGATTCATTTTATCATTCATGATTCATTTTATCTTTCATTATTCAGTTTTATCAACCATGATTCATTTTAACATTCATTATTAATTTTATCATTCATGATTCATTCTATCTTTCATGATTCATCTTACCATTCATGATTAATTTTTATTATTCATGAATCATTTTACCATGCATGATTCATTTTTATCATTAATGATTCATTTTTTCATTAATGATTAAATTTATCATTCATGATTTATTTTATCATTCATTATTCTTTTTATCTCTCATGATTCTTCTTATCATTCATGATTCATATTCTAATTCACGATTGATTTTACCATTCATGATTCATTTTTATCATCCACGATTCATTTTAACAATTATTATTAAATTTTAAACTTCGTGATTCACATTATCATTCATGATACTTTTTTTCATTGATTTTATCATTCATGATTAATATTTATCATTCAGGATTAAATTTTATCATTCACAATTCATTTACCATTCATGATTCATTTTACATTCATGATTCAATCTATCATTCATGATTAATTTTTCCAATCAGGAATCATTTTTATCATTCGTGATTCTTTTTACATACATGACTCATGCCATGCATGATTGTTTTCATCATTCGATTCATTTAACCATTCATGATTCATATCATTCATGATTCATTTTATCATTCACTATTGATTTAACGTTCATGATTCATTTTACCATTCATGATTCATTTTTATCATCCACGGTTCATTTTAACATTCATTATTCAATTTTAAACTTCGTGATTTACATTATCATTCATGATGCTTCTTTTCAATCATGATTCATTTTATCATTCTTGATTAATATTTATCATTCAGGATTCATTTTATCATTCACGATTGATTTACCATTCAGGATTCAGTTTACATTTATGACTCATTCTATCATTCATGATTTATTTTTTCCTTCAGGATTTTTATCATTCATGATTCATACCATTCACGATTATTTTTATCATTCTATTCATTTTACCACTCATGATTCATATTATCATTCATGATTCATTTTATCATTTACGATTGATTTAATTTTCATGATACATTTTGCCATTCACGATTCACTTTTATTTTGTCAGTCATGATTCATTTCACCATTCATGTTTCATTTTCGTATTCACGATTAATTATGCCACTCATTCTACATCTTACCCATTCTGATTAGTTTTTATTATTCATGAATCATTCATGATTCTTATTATCATTCACGATTCATATTATCATTCGTGATTCATTTTTCCATACATGATTCACTTTTATCATTCATGATTGATTCTATCATTCAAGGTTAATGTTTATCATTAAGGATTCATTTTATCATTAATTATTAATTTTATCATTCATGATTCATTTTATCATTCATTATTCATTTCTTCTTTCATGATTCTTTTTATCATTCATGATTCATATTATCATTCGCGATTCACTTTACCATCCATGATTCATTTTTATAATCCATGATTCATTTTACCATTCATTTTTATCATTCATGATTCATTTGATCACTAATGATACATTTTTTGATTCATGATTCTTTTTATCATTCATGATTCATCCTATCATTCACGATAGCTTTAAAAATCATGATTCATTTTGGCATTCATGATTCATTTATGATTCCATTTAACATTCATGAATCATTATAATATTCATAATTCATATTATCAGTCATGATTCATATTATCAGTCATGATTCATATTATCAGTCATTATTCTTTTTATCATTCATGATTAGTTTTATCGTTCATTAATTTTACCATTCGAGATTCATTTTTATCATTCATGATTCATTTTACCATTGACCATTCATTTTATCATTCATGATTAATAGTTACCATTCAGGATTCATTTTTATCATTCGTGATTTATTTTCCCAATCATGATTCATATCATTCACGATTCATTTTACCATTCGATTCATTTTACCATTCATTATTCATATTATCATTCATGACTCATTTTATCATACACGACTGATTTAACGTTCATGATTGATTTTACCATTCATGATTCATATTATCATTTATTATTCGTTTTAACATTAATATTTTAATTTACCGTCCATGTTTTGTATTATCATTCACGATTTATATTATCATTCAAGATTAGTTTTAACATTCAAGGTTCCATTTACCAATCATGATTCATTTTCACATTCATGATTCACTTTTATGATTCATGATTAATATTTTTCATTCAGGATTCATTTTTATCATTTGTGTTTTATTTTACCAATCATGATTCATATCATTCACGATTGATTTTACCATTCGATTCATTTTACCATTCATTATTTATATGATTCATTTTATCATACACGATTGATTTAAAGTTCATGATTCATTTTAACTTTCACGATTCATTTTACCACTCATTATGCATCTTTCCATTCATGATTCATTTTAATATTCGTGCTAAATTTTTATTATTCATGAATCATATTACCATTCATATTTCTTACTATCATTCACGATTCCATTTTATCATTCATGATTAATTTTTATCATTAATGATTAATTTTCATCATTCATGATTCCGTTTATCATTCATTGTTAATTTTTTCATTCATTAATCATTTTACCATTCAAGATTTATTTTATCATTCATTATTGTGTCTATCATTTATGGTTAGTTGTTATCATTAATGATTCATTTTATCATTCATGATTCATTTTATCATTCATGATTCATTTTATCTTTCATTATTCAGTTTTATCAACCATGATTCATTTTAACATTCATGATTCATTTTATAAATTAATGATTTATTCTATCATTCATGATTCATTTTACCATTCACGTTTCAATTTGCCTCTCATGCTCTTCCATTCATGATTAATTTTTATTATTCAGGAATCATATTACAATTCATGATTCTTATTGTTATTCATATTCTCATTCGCGATTCACCTTTTTCATTCATGATTAATTTTTAGCATTCATGATTCATTTTTATCATTCATGATTCATTTTATCATTTACGATTAATTTTCATCAGTCATGATTCCGTTTATCATTCATTGTTCATTTTTATCATTCATCAATCATTTTACCATTAAAGATTTATTTTATCATTCATGATTGAGTCTATCATTTATGGTTAATTGTTATTGTTGAAATTGTTTGCTTGTAATATAAGCTAAATATAATAATCTGGCAACATCCGTCTTAAAGTAAATGATCACATTTTTCTTTTCTCTTCTTACTTCTTACTTTTGTAACATTCTGTATAATTTAGTTCTGAATAAAAACTTTATCTTCGAACATTATTAAAATCCCAACAAAGGTTATGGGCCCAGAACGCGTTTCGGTTACCTAAATACAGAAAAGTGGTTCGGAAAAAGTAAAGACAATGTTAAAGTGAATAAATCCTCAGTGAATTCAGAACAAAAGAAATAATGAGCGTGTCACACCAAATAGAAAAACTTGGTGAAGACAATTATGATGTGTGGTGTATGTCTATGCGTAGCGTACTTATAACATCGGAATTATGGAATGTCGTGTGTGGTAAATATGTACTTGTTGAAAAATCCATAAGTGAAGAAACAGAAAAATGGTCTTCAACAGATCAAAAGGCATTGGAATGCATAATATTAACCGTAAAGCCGTCACAGCTTCAGCACATAAAGTTGTGCGAAACTTCATCAGAGGCATGGAAAAAATTACGCGATGTGCATGTGTCAGTCGGACCAATTCGTAAAGTACAGCTTTACCTAAAACTTTTGCGTCTCAATATGAAACAAGGCGAATATGTGGCTCAATATGTAAATTCCTTTACAGAAATAATAGAAAAGTTGGCAGAATTGGACATCAAAATGATTGATGAGTTAAAAACAATAATGCTTCTCTCCAGTTTGCCAAACTCATTTGAAAATTTTGTTGTTGCTATTGAGACACGGAATCAGCTACCGCTGTTTGAAACGTTAAAACTGAAACTTCTAGAAGAAGGAGCGCGCAAACAAGAAAGAGACGAACGCGAATGTTCAGTCCAAGCAGTTTACGCACACACAAAAGTACAGCAAAGCAGCAGACGTCGTGACGATGGTAACAAAAGAAGTAACGATAACCGTCGTTTTTTTGGCAAATGCTTTATGTGTGGGAAGCCAGGGCATCGTGTGTCAGAGTGTACAAGCAAGAAAAATAATACCAAACGAAACACAGGAGGAGAGCAAACAAACTGTTTGATGCATTGAAGTGTCGCCGAGCAGCGAAAAAGTACATGGTGTCTAGACAGCGGCGCAACTTCACATATGTGTTGTGACAGGAGTATGTTTATATCGTTTGCTGAGAACAAAGCAACAATTATGCTGGTGGCCGATAAATTTCACCTGGAATTGGAACAGTTTATTTTAAAACGGAATACTCAAACATTGAAATGCGTGAAGTTTTATATGTTCCGACATTACACATGAATTTTTTGTCAGTAAACAAAGCAGCTTAAAACGGTAATTTAACATCATTTGATGAAGCAGAGGCGCTTATCAAAAATAAACAAGGCGAAATAATGATAATAAGACAACTTGTATCTGTACACAATTCAACCAGAAAGTGCGGTTTATATGTTAAATGAAGTTTCGCTGGCAACAAAGTGGCATAATAGGTTTGGACACTTAAATTTCCAAAGCCTTAAGCAGATCAGTGAAAAAAATCTAGTTCACGGGTTTCAAATCGAAAACATGCCAATAGAAATAAATTGTGATACGTGTAATCAAGCAAAATTATGTGCTTTGCCGTTCCCGCAGAAGGCTAACCGTGTTACAGAAAGTGTGCTTGAATTAATACATACAGATATTTGCGGACCGATGAACGTAAAAAGCCCTGCCGGCAATCGATATTTTGTGACATTCATTGACGATTTTTCACGCAAAATCAATGTGTACTTTATGCGCGCCAAAAGTGAGGTGTTCGAAAAGTTCAACTTGTTTAAATCGTACGTTGAGTGCCAAACGGGCAAAAAGATAAAGACGTTGCGAAGCGACAATGGCAAAGAATATATCAACAACGATTTCATAAATCATTTAAACAAGTGCGGCATAAAGAGACAGCTGACGGTTTCTTGCACGCCTCAGTAAAATGGTGTGGCCGAGCGTGCAAATCGTACTATTGTCGAAATGGCTAAGTCGCTTTTACTCCATGCACAACTGGAAGAGTTCTTGTGGGCCGAGGCGGTTAATACTGCAGTTTATCTACGCAATAGATGCCCAACAAAAGCTTTAAATGGGCAAACGCCTTTTGAAGTTTGGAAGAACCGTAAACAATCAGTCAAACATTTACGAGTTTTTGGATCGCGCGCATTCGCCGAAGATAAGACAAGAAAAAGCGAAGGGAAAGGAGTATATATTTGTCGGCTACCCTTCTACAGCCAAGGCCTACCGCCTGTATGATCGACATAAACGGGAAATTATTGAGCGGCGAGATGTAAAATTCGTGGAAGGTGATTTCGACGCAAAGGTAACTAAAAAATGAAAAATTTCATACAGAAACGATGACTTTATGACAAACATCATTCGCTTCGAGTCAAACGTTAAGGTTCCAGAACAAGATCCACCAACATCAGTGCCAGCTGAAGCTGACCCTATAAAACACAACAGTACTGACTCAAGTGAGGAGGAGGAAGAGTTTGTCCAAGCCATGGATTCAGATGGGCAAAGCAGGCCACAAACACCAAAGTCAGAAGAAGCTGAAATGACAAAAGATACTGAAAAGTCAGAAGAAGTTAAAAAATCAGAAGGAGTTGAAATTGGGCAAAGCAAACCACCGACACCAAAGTCAAAGCAAGTTCAACCTGGTAGACCAAAATCCATACGAATACAGGCTGCAAAGCAGCGACATATCCTAAATAATCTAAACAGCCTGGAAGACATCGAAGCCCCACAATCAGTAGCAGATGCATTAAAAGGTGAACATGGCAATGCTTGGCAAATATCAATGCAAAAGGAATACGACGCACTACTGGCAAATAATACATGGTCATTAGTCAATTTGCCATCAGGAAAAAAGGCCATTGGTTCAAAGTGGGTGTTTCGCATCAAAAGAAACAAAGAAGAGGAAATAGAAAAATTCAAATCACGACTAGTTGCTAAAGGCTGTGGGCAACAATTCGGCATCAACTACTGGGAAACATTTTCACCAGTTATACGCTATGAGACCATCCGAATGTTGTTCGCAATAGCTGCAGAAAAAGAGTTACATATGCACCCACCAGGTGGACATATCAAATGCATATTTGAACAGCAAGCTAGAAGAGGACGTATATATGAAACAACCGGAAAATTTTGTTGATGAGCAGCATCCAAAGAAAGTACTGAAGCTTCAAAAGGCAATCTACGGGCTAAAACAATATGGTCGTGCATGGAACAACACATTAGATGAAGTTATCCAGAGTATGGGTTTCAAGAGATGCATAAATGAAGCCTGTTTGTACGTCAAACATCATCAACAACAATTCAGTTACATTGCAGTCTACAGATTTAATAATCATCAGCCCAACCGAAGATGAAATCAGCGAAATTAAGCAGATGATCGCTTCCAAGTTTGAGATGCAAGATGGTGGTCAATTAAATTTTTTTCTCGGCATGGAATTCATCGAAAAGGTAAACAAGGCACCGTTTACTTGAGCCAAAATAAATACATCAGGAGACTTCTTGACAGCTATAGTATGCAACACTGTCGTCCGGTCTCGACACCACTTGACCCAGGCTTTCAAGTGGGCTGTAGTAACAATAAATGTGTTAAGGTAAGTGTGCCACAATACCAATCGCTAATTGGTTCTCTTATGTACTTAGCAGTTTTGAGCCGCCCTGACATTATGCACGCTATAAGCACTTGCCGAGCACGAGGCTGCTGCTAAGCACGTTTTACGATACCTCTCCGGTACCATAAATCTAAGTATCGTATACCGCAAATCAAACGAGCCAGTGAACGGGTTTGCAGATGCAGATTGGGCTAATGACCAGGTAGATAGAAAATCCTACTCTGGCTACACATTTATTTTGGGAAGCAGTGCCTTTTCATGGGCATCATCGAAGCAAAGCATCGTCTCATTAAGCAGCACAGAAGCCGAATACGTTGCCTTAACGGCAGCTGCCAAAGAAGCCATTTATTTACGCAGACTAGTTGCCGAAATAGGATGGTCGATCTCTGAACCAATGACAATCTATGGGGATAATATAAGTGCACAAAGTATAGCTCGAAATCCAGTTTATCACAAACGCACTAAACACATAGATATTAAGTACCATTTTATAAGAGAAAAAGTTGAAACAAATGAAATTGAATTAAAATATGCATCAACGGATAATAATGTTGCCGATATTTTTCCAAAATCTTTATGTAAACAAAAGCATAATGGATTTGTTAAAGTTCTTGGTTTAACGTAAACATACTTGTAATCAGATAATAGTAGCTTAAGAAGAAGTGTTGAAATTGTTTGCTTGTAATATAAGCTAAATATAATAATCTGGCAACATCCGTCTTAAAGTAAATGATCACATTTTTCTTTTCTCTTCTTACTTCTTAATTTTGTAGCATTCTGTATAATTTAGTTCTGAATAAAAACTTTAACTTCGAACATTATTAAAATCCCAACAGTTATCATTAATGATTCATTTTATCATTCATGATTCATTTTATCTTTCATTATTCAGTTTTATCAACCATGATTCATTTTAACATTCATTATTAATTTTATCATTCATGATTCATTCTATCTTTCAAGATTCATCTTACTATTCATGATTAATTTTTATTATTCATGATTCATTTTACCATGCATGATTCATTTTTATCATTAATGATTCATTTTTTCATTAATGATTAATTTTATCATTCAAGATTTATTTTATCATTCATTATTCATTTTATCTCTCATGATTATTCTTATCATTCATGATTCATATTCTAATTCACGATTCATTTTACCATTCATGATTCATTTTTATAATCCACGATTCATTTAAATATTTATTATTAAATTTTAAACTTCGTGATTCACATTATCATTCATGATACTTTTTTTCATTGATGATTCATTTTATCATTCATGATTAATATTTTCCATTCAGGATTAATTTTTATCATTCACAATTCATTTACCATTCATGATTCATTTTACATTCATGATTCAATCTATCATTCATGATTAATTTTTCCAATCAGGACTCATTTTTATCATTCGTGATTCTTTTTACATTCATGACTCATGTCATGCATGATTGTTTTCATCATTCGATTCATTTAACCATTCATGATTCATATCATACATGATTCATTTCATCATTCACTATTGATTTAACGTTCATGATTCATTTTACCATTCATGATTCATTTTTTATCATCCGCGGTTCATTTTCACATTCATTATTAAATTTTATCATCCACGGTTCATTTTAACATTCATTATTCAATTTTAAACTTCGTGATTTACATTATCATTCATGATTCTTTTTTTCAATCATGATTCATTTTATCATTCTTGATTAATATTTATCATTCAGGATTCATTTTATCATTCACGATTAATTTTCCATTCTGGATTCAGTTTACATTTATGACTCATTCTATCATTCATGATTTATTTTTTCCTTCAGGATTTTTATCATTCATGATTCATATCATTCACGATTGTTTTTATCATTCTATTCATTTTACCACTCATGATTCATATTATCATTCATGATTCATTTTATCATTTACGATTGATTTAACTTTCATGATACATTTTGCCATTCACGATTCACTTTTATTTTGTCAGTCATGATTCATTTCACCATTCATGTTTCATTTTCGTATTCACGATTAATTATGCCACTCATTCTACATCTTACCCATTCTGACTAATTTTTATTATTCATGAATCATTCATGATTTTTATTATCATTCACGATTCATATTATCATTCGTGATTCATTTTTCCATTCGTGATTCACTTTTATCATTCATGATTGATTCTATCATTCAAGGTTAATGTTTATCATTAAGGATTCATTTTATAATTAATTATTAATTTTATCATTCATGATTCATTTTATCATTCATTATTCATTTCTTCTTTCATGATTCTTTTTATAATTCAAGATTCATATTATCATTCGCGATTCACTTTACCATTCATGATTCATTTTTATAATCCATGATTCATTTTACCATTAATTTTTATCATTCATGATTCATTTGATCACTAATGATACATTTTTTTGATTCATGATTCTTTTTATCATTCATGATTCATCCTATCATTCACGATAGCTTTAAAAATCATGATTCATTTAGGCATTCATGATTCATTTATGAGTCCATTTAACATTCATGAATCATTTTAATATTCATAATTCATATTATCAGTCATGATTCATATTATCAGTCATGATTCATATTATCAGTCATGATTCATATTATCAGTCATGATTCATATTATCAGTCATTATTCTTTTTATCATTCATGATTAGTTTTATCGTTCATTAATTTTACCATTCGAGATTCATTTTTATCATTCATGATTCATTTTACCATTGACCATTCATTTTATCATTCATGATTAATAGTTATCATTCAGGATTCATTTTTATCATTCGTGATTTATTTTACCAATCATGATTCATATCATTCACGATTCATTTTACCATTCGATTCATTTTACCATTCATTATTCATATTATCATTCATGACTCATTTTATCATACACGACTGATTTAACGTTCATGATTGATTTTACCATTCATGATTCATATTATCATTTATGATTCGATTTAACATTCATATTTTAATTTACCGTCCATGATTTGTATTATCATTCACGATTTATATTATCATTCACGATTAGTTTTAACATTCAAGATTCCATTTACCATTCATGATTCAATTTCACATTCATGATTCAATTTCACATTCATGATTCATTTTTATGATTCATGATTAATATTTTTCATTCAGGATTCATTTTTATCTTTCGTGATTTATTTTACCAATCATGATTCATATCATTCACGATTGATTTTACCATGCGATTCATATTACCATTCATTATTCATATTATCATTCATGATTCATTTTATCATTCACGATTGATTTAAAGTTCATGATTCATTTTAGCTTTCACGATTCATTTTACCACTCATGATGCAGCTTTCCATTCATGATTCATTTTAATATTCGAGCTTAATTTTTATTATTCATGAATCATATTCCCATTCATATTTCTTATTATCATTCATGATTCCATTTTATCATTCATGATTAATTTTTATCATTCATGATTCATTTTTATCATTTATGATTAATTTTCATCATTCATGATTCCGTTTATCATTCATTGTTAATTTTTTCATTCATTAATCATTTTACCATTCAAGATTTATTTTATCATTCATGATTGAGTCTATCTTTTATGGTTAATTGTTATTATTAATTATTCATTTTATCATTCATGATTAATTTTATCATTCTTGATTCATTTTATATTTCATTACTCAGTTTAATCAACCATGATTCATTTTACCATTCATGATTCATTTTACAAATTAATGATTTATTCTATCATTCATGATTCATTTTACCATTCACATTTCAATTTGCCTCTCATGCTCTTCCATTCATGATTAATTTTTATTATTCAGGAATCATATTACCATTCATGATTCTTATTCACGATTCATATTATCATTCACGATGCACTCTTATCATTCATGATTAATTTTTATTATTCATGATTCATTTTTATCATTTACGATTAATTTTGATCATTCATGATTCCGTTTATCATTCATTGTTCATTTTTATCATTCATCAATCATTTTACCATTCAAAATTTATTTTATCATTCATGATTGAGTCTATCATTTATGGTTAGTTGCTATCATCAATGATTCATTTTATCATTCATGATTCATTTTATCATTCATGATTCATTTTATCTTTCATTATTCAGTTTTATCAACCATGATTCATTTTAACATTCATTATTAATTTTATCATTCATGATTCATTCTATCTTTCATGATTCATCTTACCATTCATGATTAATTTTTATTATTCATGAATCATTTTACCATGCATGATTCATTTTTATCATTAATGATTCATTTTTTCATTAATGATTAAATTTATCATTCATGATTTATTTTATCATTCATTATTCTTTTTATCTCTCATGATTCTTCTTATCATTCATGATTCATATTCTAATTCACTATTGATTTTACCATTCATGATTCATTTTTATCATCCACGATTCATTTAAACATTTATTATTAAATTTTAAACTTCGTGATTCACATTATCATTCATGATACTTTTTTTCATTGATGATTCATTTTATAATTCACGATCGATTCAATGTTCATGATTCATTTTACCTTTCACGATTCATTTTGCCACTCACGATGCATCTTTCCATTCATGATTCATTTTAATATTCATGATTAATTTTTATTATTCATGAAACATTTTACCATTCATGATTCTTATGATTCAAGATTCATGTTATCATTCATGATTCTATCATTCATGGTTAAATTTTATCATTCATCTTATCACTTATGAGTCTTTTTATTTGTCATGATTGCAATTATCATTCACGATTCATTTTACCATTCATGATTCATTTTTATCATCCACGATTCATTTTAACATTTATTATTAAATTTTAAACTTCGTGATTCACATTATCATTCATGATACTTTTTTTCATTGATGAATTATTTTATCATTCATGATTAATATTTATCATTCAGGATTAATTTTTATCATTCACAATTCATTTACCATTCATGATTCATTTTACATTCATGATTCAATCTATCATTCATGATTAATTTTTCCAATCAGGAATCATTTTTATCATTCGTGATTCTTTTTACATACATGACTCATGTGATGCACGATTGTTTTTATCATTTTATTCATTTTACCATTCATGATTCATATTCAAGATTCATTTTATCAGTCACGATCGATTTAATGTTCATGATTCATTTTACCATTCATGACTCATTTTTATCATCCGCGGTTCATTTTCACATTCATTATTCAATTTTATCATCCACGGTTCATTTTAACATTCATTATTCAATTTTAAACTTCGTGATTTACATTATCATTCATGATGCTTTTTTTCAATCATGATTCATTTTATCATTCTTGATTAATATTTATCATTCAGGATTCATTTTAATATTCACGATTGATTTACCAATCAGGATTCAGTTTACATTTATGACTCATTCTATCATTCATGATTTATTTTTTCCTTCAGGATTTTTATCATTCATGATTCATATCATTCACGATTGTTTTTATCATTCTATTCATTTTACCACTCATGATTCATATTATCATTCATGATTCATTTTATCATTTACGATTGATTTAACTTTCATGATACATTTTGCCATTCACGATTCACTTTTATTTTGTCAGTCATGATTCATTTCACCATTCATGTTTCATTTTCGTATTCACGATTAATTATGCCACTCATTCTACATCTTACCCATTCTGATTAGTTTTTATTATTCATGAATCATTCATGATTCTTATTATCATTCACGATTCATATTATCATTCGTGATTCATTTTTCCATACATGATTCACTTTTATCATTCATGATTGATTCTATCATTCAAGGTTAATGTTTGTCATTAAGGATTCATTTTATCATTAATTATTAATTTTATCATTCATGATTCATTTTATCATTCATTATTCATTTCTTCTTTCATGATTCTTTTTATCATTCATGATTCATATTATCATTCGCGATTCACTTTACCATTCATGATTCATTTTTATAATCCATGATTCATTTTACCATTCATTTTTATCATTCATGATTCATTTGATCACTAATGATACATTTTTTTGATTCATGATTCTTTTTATCATTCATGATTCATCCTATCATTCACGATAGCTTTAAAAATCATGACTCATTTTGGCATTCATGATTCATTTATGATTCCATTTAACATTCATGAATCATTTTAATATTCATAATTCATATTATCAGTCATGATTCATATTATCAGTCATGATTCATATTATGAGTCATTATTCTTTTTATCATTCATGATTAGTTTTATCGTTCATTAATTTTACCATTCGAGATTCATTTTTATCATTCATGATTCATTTTACCATTGACAATTCATTTTATCATTCATGATTAATAGTTACCATTCAGGATTCATTTTTATCATTCGTGATTTATTTTACCAATCATGATTCATATCATTCACGATTCATTTTACCATTCGATTCATTTTACCATTCATGATTCATATTATCATTTATGATTCGATTTAACATTCATATTTTAATTTACCGTACATGATTTGTATTATCATTCACGATTAATATTATCATTCAAGATTAGTTTTAACATTCAAGATTCCATTTACCATTTTTATGATTCATGATAAATATTTTTCATTCAGGATTCATTTTCATCATTCGTGATTTATTTTACCAATCATGATTCATATCATTCAGGATTGATTTTACCATTCGATTCATTTTACCATTCATTATTCATATTATCATTCATGATTCATTTTATCATTCACGATTGATTTAAAGTTCATGATTCATTTTAACTTTCACGATTCATTTTACCACTCATGATGCAGCTTTCCATTCATGATTCATTTTAATATTCGAGCCTAATTTTTATTATTCATGAATCATATTCCCATTCATATTTCTTATTATCATTCACGATTCCATTTTATCATTCATGATTAATTTTTATCATTCATGATTCATTTTTATCATTTATGATTAATTTTCATCATTCATGATTCCGTTTATCATTCATTGTAAATTTTTTCATTCATTAATCATTTTACCATTCAAGATTTATTTTATCATTCATGATTGAGTCTATCATTTATGGTTAATTGTTATCATTATTGATTCATTTTATCATTCATCACTGATTTTATCATTCTTGACTCATTTATCTTTCATTATTCAGTTTAATCAACCATGATTCATTTTACCATTCATGATTCATTTTATAAATTAATGATATATTCTATCATTCATGTTTCATTTTAACATTCACGTTTCATTCTGCCACTCATTCTCTTCCATTCATGATTAATTTTTATTATTCAGGAATCATATTACCATTCATGATTCTTATTGTCATTCACGCTTTATATTATCATTCGCGATTCACTCTTATCATTCATGATAAATTTTTATTATTCATGATTCATTTTTATCATTTACGATTAATTTTCATCATTCATGATTCCGTTTATCATTCATTGTTAATTTTTTCATTCATTAATCATTTTACCATTCAAGATTTATTTTATCAATCATGATTGAGTCTATCATTAATGGTTAAATGTTATTATTAATGATTCATTTTATCATTCATGATTAATTTTATCATTCTTGATTCATTTTATATTTTATTATTCAGTTTAATCAACCATGATTCATTTTACCATTCATAAATTCATTTTATAAATTAATGATTTATTCTATCATTCATGATTCATTTTACCATTCACGTTTCAATTTGCCTCTCATGATCTTCCATTCATGATTAATTTTTATTATTCAGGAATCATATTACAATTCATGATTCTTATTCACGATTCATATTATCATTCACGATGCACTCTTATCATTCATGATTAATTTTTATTATTCATGATTCATTTTTATCATTTACGATTAATTTTGATCATTTATGATTCCGTTTATCATTCATTGTTCATTTTTATCATTCATCAATCATTTTACCATTCAAGATTTATTTTATCATTCATGATTGAGTCTATCATTTATGGTTAGTTGCTATCATTAATGATTCATTTTATCATTCATGATTCATTATATCATTCATGATTCATTTTATCTTTCATTATTCATTTTTATCAACCATGATTCATTTTAACATTCATTATTAATTTTATCATTCATGATTCAATCCATCTTTCATGATTCATCTTACCATTCATGATTAATTTTCATTATTCATGATTCATTTTACCATGCATGATTCATTTTTATCATTAATGATTCATTTTTTCATTAATGATTAATTTTATCATTCATGATTTATTTTATCATTCATTATTCTTTTTATCTCTCATGATTCTTCTTATCATTCATGATTCATATTCTAATTCACGATTGATTTTACCATTCACGATTCATTTTTATCATCCACGATTCATTTAAACATTTATTATTAAATTTTAAACTTCGTGATTCACATTATCATTCATGATACTTTTTTTCTTTGATGATTCATTTTATCATTCACGATCGATTCAATGTTCATGATTCAGTTTACCTTTCACGATTCATTTTGCCACTCACGATGCATCTTTCCATTCATGATTCATTTTAATATTCATGATTAATTTTTATTATTCATGAAACATTTTACCATTCATGATTCTTATGATTCAAGATTCATGTTATCATTCATGATTCTATCATTCATGGTTAGATTTTATCATTCATTTTATCCTTTATGAGTCTTTTTATGAGTCATGATTGCAATTATCATTCACGATTCATTTTACCATTCATGATTCATTTTTATCATCCACGATTCATTTTAACATTTATTATTAAATTTTAAACTTCGTGATTCACATTATCATTCATGATACTTTTTTTCATTGATGAATTATTTTATCATTCATTATTAATATTTATCATTCAGGATTAATTTTTATCATTCACAATTCATTTACCATTCATGATTCATTTTACATTCATGATTCAATCTATCATTCATGATTAATTTTTCCAATCAGGAATCATTTTTATCATTCGTGATTCTTTTTACATACATGACTCATGTCATGCATGATTGTTTTCATCATTCGATTCATTTAACCATTCATGATTCATATCATTCATGATTCATTTTATCATTCACTATTGATTTAACGTTCATGATTCATTTTACCATTCATGATTCATTTTTATCATCCGCGGTTCATTTTCACATTCATTATTAAATTTTATCATTCACGGTTCATTTTAACATTCATTATTCAATTTTGAACTTCATGATTCACATTATCATCCATGATGCTTTTTTTCAGTCATGATTCATTTTATCATTCTTGATTAATATTTATCATTCAGGATTCATTTTATCATTCACGATTGATTTACCATTCAGGATTCAGTTTACATTTATGACTATGACATTCTATCATTCATGATTTATTTTTTCATTCAGGATTCATTTTTATCATTCATGATTTATATCATTCACGATTGTTTTTATCATTCTATTCATTTTACCACTCATGATTCATATTATCATTCATGATTCATTTTATCATTTACGATTGATTTAACTTTCATGATACATTTTGCCTTTCACGATTCACTTTTATTTTGTCAGTCATGATTCATTTCACCATTCATGTTTCATTTTCTTATTCACGATTAATTCAGCCACTCATTCTGCATCTTACCCTTACTGATTAGTTTTTATTATTCATGAATCATTCATGATTCACGATTCATATTATCATTCGTGATTCATTTTTCCATTCATGATTCACTTTTATAATTCATGATTGATTTTATCTTTCAAGGTTAATGTTTATCATTAAGGATTCATTTTATCATTAATTATTAATTTTATCATTCATGATTCATTTTATCATTCATTATTCATTTCTTCTTTCATGATTCTTTTTATCATTCATGATTAATATTATCATTCGCGATTCACTTTACCATTCATGATTCATTTTTATAATCCATGATTCATTTTACCATTCATTTTTATCATTCATGATTCATTTTATCACTAATGATAAATTTTTTTGATTCATGATTCATTTTATCATTCATGATTCATCCTATCATTCACGATATCTTTAAAAACCATGATTCATTTTGGCATTCATGATTCATTTATGATTCCATTTAACAATCATGAATCATTTTAATATTCATGATTCATATTATCAGTCATGATTCATATTATCAGTCATGATTCATATTATCAGTCATGATTCTTTTTATCATTCATGATTAGTTTTATCGTTCATTAATTTTACCATTCGAGATTCATTTTTATCATTCATGATTCATTTTACCATTGACCATTCATTTTATCATTCATGATTATTTTTACTCACTTCATATTAACTCTAGTCTGTAAGGATTTCTGTTATCCATAGACTCAATAAAGATCAATAATAATAATAATAATAATATTTATCATTCTGGATTCATTTTTATCATTCGTGATTTATTTTAGCAATCATGATTCATATCATTCACGATTGATTTTACCATTCGATTCATTTTACCATTCATTATTCATATTATCATTCATGACTCATTTTATAATACACGATTGATTTAACGTTCATGATTGATTTTACCATTCATGATTCATATTATCATTTATGATTCGATTTAACATTCATATTTTAATTTACCGTCCATGATTTCTATTAGCATTCACGATTAATATTATCATTCAAGATTAGTTTTAACATTCAAGATTCCATTTACCATTTTTATGATTCATGATAAATATTTTTCATTCAGGATTCATTTTCATCATTCGTGATTTATTTTACCAATCATGATTCATATCATTCACGATTGATTTTACCATTCGATTCATTTTACCATTCATTATTCATTTTATCATACACGAATGGTTTAAAGTTCATGATTAGTTTTTAACTTTCACTATTCATTTTACCACTCATGATGTAGCTTTCCATTCATGATTCATTTTAATATTCGAGCTTAATTTTTATTATTCATGAATCATATTCCTATTCATATTTCTTATTATCATTCACGTATCCATTTTATCATTCATGATTAATTTTTATTATTCATGATTCATTCTACCATGCATGATTCATTTTTTCATTAATGATTAATTTTATCATTCATGATTTATTTTATCATTCATTATTCATTTTATCTCTCATGATTATTCTTATCATTCATTATTCATATTCTAATTCACGATTGATTTTACCATTCATGATTCATTTTTATCATCCACGATTCATTTAAACATTTATTATTAAATTTTAAACTTCGTGATTCACATTATCATTCATGATACTTTTTTTCATCGATGATTCATTTTATCATTCATGAATAATTTTTATCATTCACAATTCATTTACCATTCATGATTCATTTTAGATTCATGATTCAATCTATCATTCATAATTAAATTTTCCAATCAGGAATCATTTTTATCATTCGTGATTCTTTTTACTTATATGACTCATGTTATGCATGATTGTTTTCATCATTCGATTCATTTAACCATTCATGATTCATATCATTCATGATTCATTTTTTCATTCACTATTGATTTAACGTTCATGATTCATTTTACCATTCATGATTCATATTATCATTTATTATTCGTTTTTACATTCATATTTTAATTTACCGTCCATGTTTTGTATTATCATTCACGATTTATATTATCATTCAAGATTAGTTTTAACATTCAAGATTCCATTTACCAATCATGATTCATTTTCACATTCATGATTCACTTTTATGATTCATGATTAATATTTTTCATTCAGGATTCATTTTTATCATTCGTGTTTTATTTTACCAATCATGATTCATATCATTCACGATTGATTTTACCATTCGATTCATTTTACCATTCATTATTTATATGATTCATTTTATCATACACGATTGATTTAAAGTTCATGATTCATTTTTACTTTCACGATTCATTTTACCACTCATTATGCATCTTTCCATTCATGATTCATTTTAATATTCGTGCTAAATTTTTATTATTCATGTATCATATTACCATTCATATTTCTTACTATCATTCACGATTCCATTTTATCATTCATGATTAATTTTTATCATTCATGATTCATTTTTATCATTTATGGTTAATTTTCATCATTCATGATTCCGTTTATCATTCATTGTTAATTTTTTCATTCATTAATCATTTTACCATTCAAGATTTATTTTATCATTCATGCTTGAGTCTATCAGTTATGGTTAATTGTTACCATTAATGATTCATTTTATAATTCATGATTAATTTTATCATTCATGACTCATTTTATCTTTCATTATTCAGTTTAATCAACCATGATTCATTTTACCATTCATGATTCATTTTATAAATTAATGATTTATTCTATCATTCATGATTCATTTTACCATTCACGTTTCATTATGCCATGCTCTTCATTCATGATTAATTTGTATTATTCAGGAATCATATTACTATTCATGATTCTTATTATCATTCAAAATTCACTTTATCATTCCCGATTCACTTTTATCATTCATGAGTAATTTTTATCATTCATTATTCATTTTTATCATTCATGATTCA
Source organism: Clusia tigrina (assembly GCA_920105625.2). Classification (NCBI taxonomy): domain Eukaryota; kingdom Metazoa; phylum Arthropoda; class Insecta; order Diptera; family Clusiidae; genus Clusia; species Clusia tigrina. The sequence continues at coordinate 138,772,217 of OV050030.1, read as the reverse complement.
TTTTTATCATTTACGATTAATTTTCATCATTCATGATTCCGTTTATCATTCATTGTTAATTTTTTCATTCATTAATCATTTTACCATTCAAGATTTATTTTATCATTCATGATTGAGTCTATCATTTATGGTTAGTTGTTATCATTAATGATTCATTTCATCATTCATGACTCATTTTATCATTCATGATTCATTTTATCTTTCATTATTCAGTTTTATCAACCATGATTCATTTTAACATTCATGATTCATTTTATAAATTAATTATTTATTCTATCATTCATGATTCATTTTACCATTCACGTTTCAATTGCCTCTCATGCTCTTCCATTCATGATTAATTTTTATTATTCAGGAATCATATTACCATTCATGATTCTTATTGTTATTCATATTATCATTCGCGATTCACTTTTATCATTCATGATTAATTTTTAGCATTCATGATTCATTTTTATCATTCATGATTCATTTTATCATATACGATTAATTTTCATCAGTCATGATTCCGTTTATCATTCATTGTTCATTTTTATCATTCATCAATCATTTTACCATTAAAGATTTATTTTATCATTCATGATTGAGTCTATCATTTATGGTTAATTGTTATTGTTGAAATTGTTTGCTTGTAATATAAGCTAAATATAATAATCTGGCAACATCCGTCTTAAAGTAAATGATCACATTTTTCTTTTCTCTTCTTACTTCTTACTTTTGTAACATTCTGTATAATTTAGTTCTGAATAAAAACTTTAACTTCGAACAAAGGTTATGGGCCTAGAACGCGTTTCGGTTACCTAAATACAGAAAAGTGGTTCGGAAAAAGTAAAGACATTGTTAAAGTGAATAAATCCTCAGTGAATTCAGAACAAAAGAAATAATGAGCGTGTCACACCAAATAGAAAAACTTGGTGAAGACAATTATGATGTGTGGTGTATGTCTATGCGTAGCGTACTTATAACATCGGAATTATGGAATGTCGTGTGTGGTAAATATGTACTTGTTGAAAAATCCATAAGTGAAGAAACAGAAAAATGGTCTTCAACAGATCAAAAGGCATTGGAATGCATAATATTAACCGTAAAGCCGTCACAGCTTCAGCACATAAAGTTGTGCGAAACTTCATCAGAGGCATGGAAAAAATTACGCGATGTGCATGTGTCAGTCGGACCAGTTCGTAAAGTACAGCTTTACCTAAAACTTTTGCGTCTCAATATGAAACAAGGCGAATATGTGGCTCAATATGTAAATTCCTTTACAGAAATAATAGAAAAGTTGGCAGAATTGGACATCAAAATGATTGATGAGTTAAAAACAATAATGCTTCTCTCCAGTTTGCCAAACTCATTTGAAAATTTTGTTGTTGCTATTGAGACACGGGATCAGCTACCGCTGTGTGAAACGTTAAAACTGAAACTTCTAGAAGAAGGAGCGCGCAAACAAGAAAGAGACGAACGCGAATGTTCGGTCCAAGCAGTTTACGCACACACAAAAGTACAGCAAAGCAGCAGACGTCGTGACGATGGTAACAAAAGAAGTAACGATAACCGTCGTTTTTTTGGCAAATGCTTTATGTGTGGGAAGCCAGGGCATCGTGTGTCAGAGTGTACAAGCAAGAAAAATAATACCAAACGAAACACAGGAGGAGAGCAAACAAACTGTTTGATGCATTGAAGTGTCGCCGAGCAGCGAAAAAGTACATGGTGTCTAGATAGCGGCGCAACTTCACATATGTGTTGTGACAGGAGTATGTTTATATCGTTTGCTGAGAACAAAGCAACAATTATGCTGGTGGCCGATAAATTTGTGGGATCACCTGGAATTGGAACAGTTTATTTTAAAACGGAATACTCAAACATTGAAATGCGTGAAGTTTTATATGTTCCGACATTACACATGAATTTTTTGTCAGTAAACAAAGCAGCTCAAAACGGTAATTTAACATCATTTGATGAAGCAGAGGCGCTTATCAAAAATAAACAAGGCGAAATAATGATAATAAGACAACTTGTATCTGTACACAATTCAACCAGAAAGTGCGGTTTATATGTTAAATGAAGTTTCGCTGGTAACAAAGTGGTATAATAGGTTTGGACACTTAAATTTCCAAAGCCTTAAACAGATCAGTGAAAAATATCTAGTTCACGGGTTTCAAATCGAAAACATGCCAATAGAAATAAATTGTGATACGTGTAATCAAGCAAAATTATGTGCTTTGCCGTTCCCGCAGAAGGCTAACCGTGTTACAGAAAGTTTGCTTGAATTAATACATACAGATATTTGCGGACCGATGAACGTAAAAAGCCCTGCCGGCAATCGATATTTTGTGACATTCATTGACGATTTTTCACGCAAAATCAATGTGTACTTTATGCGCGCCAAAAGTGAGGTGTTCGAAAAGTTCAACTTGTTTAAATCGTACGTTGAGTGCCAAACGGGCAAAAAGATAAAGACGTTGCGAAGCGACAATGGCAAAGAATATATCAACAACGATTTCATAAATCATTTAAACAAGTGCGGCCGAGCGTGCAAATCGTACTATTGTCGAAATGGCTAAGTCGCTTTTAATTCATGCACAGCTGGAAGAGTTCTTGTGGGCCGAGGCGGTTAATACTGCAGTTTATCTACGCAATAGATGCCCAACAAAAGCTTTAAATGGGCAAACGCCTTTTGAAGTTTGGAAGAACCGTAAACAATCAGTCAAACATTTACGAGTTTTTGGATCGCGCGCATTCGCCGTAGATAAGACAAGAAAAAGCGAAGGGAAAGGAGTATATATTTGTCGGCTACCCTTCTACAGCCAAGGCCTACCGCCTGTATGATCGACATAAACGGGAAATTATTGAGCGGCGAGATGTAAAATTCGTGGAAGGTGATTTCGACGCAAAGGTAACTAAAAAATGCAAAATTTCAGACAGAAACGATGACTTTATGACAAACATCATTCGCTTCGAGTCAAACGTTAAGGTTCCAGAACAAGATCCACCAACATCAGTGCGAGCTGAAGCTGACCCTATAAAACACAACAGTACTGACTCAAGTGAGGAGGAGGAAGAGTTTGTCCAAGCCATGGATTCAGATGGGCAAAGCAGGCCACAAACACCAAAGTCAGAAGAAGCTGAAATGACAAAAGATACTGAAAAGTCAGAAGAAGTTGAAAAATCAGAAGGAGTCGAAATTGGGCAAAGCAAACCACCGACACCAAAGTCAAAGCAAGTTCAACCTGGTAGACCAAAATCCATACGAATACAGGCTGCAAAACAGCGACATATCCTAAATAATCTAAACAGCCTGGAAGACATCGAAGCCCCACAATCAGTAGCAGATGCATTAAAAGGTGAACATGGCAATGCTTGGCAAATATCAATGCAAAAGGAATACGACGCACTACTGGCAAATAATACATGGTCATTAGTCAATTTGCCATCAGGAAAAAAGGCCATTGGTTCAAAGTGGGTGTTTCGCATCAAAAGAAACAAAGAAGAGGAAATAGAAAAATTCAAATCACGACTAGTTGCTAAAGGCTGTGGGCAACAATTCGGCATCAACTACTGGGAAACATTTTCACCAGTTATACGCTATGAGACCATCCGAATGTTGTTCGCAATAGCTGCAGAAAAAGAGTTACATATGCACCCACCAGGTGGACATATCAAATGCATATTTGAACAGCAAGCTAGAAGAGGACGTATATATGAAACAACTGGAAAATTTTGTTGATTAGCAGCATCCAAAGAAAGTACTGAAGCTTCAAAAGGCAATCTACGGGCTAAAACAATATGGTCGTGCATGGAACAACACATTAGATGAAGTTATCCAGAGTATGGGTTTCAAGAGATGCATAAATGAAGCCTGTTTGTACGTCAAACATCATCAACAACAATTCAGTTACATTGCTGTCTACAGATTTAATAATCATCAGCCCAACCGAAGATGAAATCAGCGAAATTAAGCAGATGATCGCTTCCAAGTTTGAGATGCAAGATGGTGGTCAATTAAATTTTTTTCTCGGCATGGAATTCATCCAAAAGGTAAACAAGGCACCGTTTACTTGAGCCAAAATTAATACATCAGGAGACTTCTTGACAGCTATAGTATGCAACACTGTCGTCCGGTCTCGACACCACTTGACCCAGGCTTTCAAGTGGGCTGTAGTAACAATAAATGTGTTAAGGTAAGTGTGCCACAATACCAATCGCTAATTGGTTCTCTTATGTACTTAGCAGTTTTGAGCCGCCCTGACATTATGCACGCTATAAGCACTTGCCGAGCACGAGGCTGCTGCTAAGCACGTTTTACGATACCTCTCCGGTACCATAAATCTAAGTATCGTATACCGCAAATCAAACGAGCCAGTGAACGGGTTTGCAGATGCAGATTGGGCTAATGACCAGGTAGATAGAAAATCCTACTCTGGCTACACATTTATTTTGGGAAGCAGTGCCTTTTCATGGGCATCATCGAAGCAAAGCATCGTCGCATTAAGCAGCACAGAAGCCGAATACGTTGCCTTAACGGCAGCTGCCAAAGAAGCCATTTATTTACGCAGACTAGTTGCCGAAATAGGATGGTCGAGCTCTGAACCAATGACAATCTATGGGGATAATATAAGTGCACAAAGTATAGCTCGAAACCCAGTGAATCATTCATGATTCTTATTATCATTCACGATTCATATTATCATTCGTGATTCATTTTTCCATTCGTGATTCACTTTTATCATTCATGATTGATTCTATCATTCAAGGTTAATGTTTATCATTAAGGATTCATTTTATCATTAATTATTAATTTTATCATTCATGATTCATTTTATCAGTCATTATTCATTTCTTCTTTCATGATTCTTTTTATCATTCATGATTCATATTATCATTCGCGATTCACTTTACCATTCATGATTCATTTTTATAATCCATGATTCATTTTACCATTCATTTTTATCATTCATGATTCATTTGATCACTAATGATACATTTTTTTGATTCATGATTCTTTTTATCATTCATGATTCATCCTATCATTCACGATAGCTTTAAAAATCAGGATTCATTTTGGCATTCATGATTCATTTATGAGTCCATTTAACAATCATGAATCATTTTAATATTCATAATTCATATTATCAGTCATGATTCATATTATCAATCATGATTCATATTATCAGTCATTATTCTTTATATCATTCATGATTAGTTTTATCGTTCATTAATTTTACCATTCGAGATTCATTTTTATCATTCATGATTCATTTTACCATTGACCATTCATTTTATCATTCATGATTAATAGTTATCATTCAGGATTCATTTTTATCATTCGTGATTTATTTTACCAATCATGATTCATATCATTCACGATTCATTTTACCATTCGATTCATTTTACCATTCATTATTCATATTATCATTCATGACTCATTTTATCATACACGACTGATTTAACGTTCATGATTGATTTTACCATTCATGATTCATATTATCATTTATGATTCGATTTAACATTCATATTTTAATTTACCGTCCATGATTTGTATTATCATTCACGATTTATATTATCATTCACGATTAGTTTTAACATTCAAGATTCCATTTACCATTCATGATTCAATTTCACATTAATGATTCAATTTCACATTCATGATTCATTTTTATGATTCATGATTAAAATTTTCCTTTCAGGATTCATTTTTATCTTTCGTGATTTATTTTACAAATCATGATTCATATCATTCACGATTGATTTTACAATGCGATTCATATTACCATTCATTATTCATATTATCATTCATGATTCATTTTATCATTCACGATTGATTTAAAGTTCATGATTCATTTTAGCTTTCACGATTCATTTTACCACTCATTATGCAGCTTTCCATTCATGATTCATTTTAATATTCGAGCTTAATTTTTATTATTCATGAATCATATTCCCATTCATATTTCTTATTATCATTCACGATTCCATTTTATCATTCATTATTAATTTTTATCATTCATGATTCAATTTTATCATTTATGATTAATTTTCATCATTCCGTTTATCATTCATTGTTAATTTTTTCATTCATTAATCATTTTACCATTCAAGATTTATTTTATCATTCATGATTGAGTCTATCTTTTATGGTTAATTGTTATTATTAATTATTCATTTTATCATTCATGATTAATTTTATCATTCTTGATTCATTTTATATATCATTATTCAGTTTAATCAACCATGATTCATTTTACCATTCATGATTCATTTTACAAATTAATGATTTATTCTATCATTCATGATTCATTTTACCATTCACATTTCAATTTGCCTCTCATGCTCCTCCATTCATGATTAATTTTTATTATTCAGGAATCATATTACCATTCAAGATTCTTATTCACGATTCATATTATCATTCACGATGCACTCTTATCATTCATGATTAATTTTTATTATTCATGATTCATTTTTATTATTTACGATTAATTTTGATCATTCATGATTCCGTTTATCATTCATTGTTCATTTTTATCATTCATCAATCATTTTACCATTCAAGATTTATTTTATCATTCATGATTGAGTCTATCATTTATGGTTAGTTGCTATCATCAATGATTCATTTTATCATTCATGATTCATTTTATCATTCATGATTCATTTTATCTTTCATTATTCAGTTTTATCAACCATGATTCATTTTAACATTCATTATTAATTTTATCATTCATGATTCATTCTATCTTTCATGATTCATCTTACCATTCATGATTAATTTTTATTATTCATGAATCATTTTACCATGCATGATTCATTTTTATCATTAATGATTCATTTTTTTATTAATGATTAAATTTATCATTCATGATTTATTTTATCATTCATTATTGTTTTTATCTCTCATGATTCTTCTTATCATTCATGATTCATATTCTAATTCACGATTGATTTTACCATTCATGATTCATTTTTATCATCCACGATTCATTTAAACATTTATTATTAAATTTTAAACTTCGTGATTCACATTATCATTCATGATACTTTTTTTCATTGATGATTCATTTTATCATTCACGATCGATTCAATGTTCATGATTCATTTTACCTTTCACGATTCATTTTGCCACTCACGATGCATCTTTCCATTCATGATTCATTTTAATATTCATGATTAATTTTTATTATTCATGAAACATTTTACCATTCATGATTCTTATGATTCAAGATTCATGTTATCATTCATGATTCTATCATTCATGGTTAAATTTTATCATTCATTTTATCACCTATGAGTCTTTTTATGAGTCATGATTGCAATTATCATTCACGATTCATTTTACCATTCATGATTCATTTTTATCATCCACGATTCATTTTAACATTTATTATTAAATTTTAAACTTCGTGATTCACATTATCATTCATGATACTTTTTTTCATTGATGAATTATTTTATCATTCATGATAATTAATATTTATCATTCAGGATTAATTTTTATCATTCACAATTCATTTACCATTCATGATTCATTTTACATTCATGATTCAATCTATCATTCATGATTAATTTTTCCAATCAGGAATCATTTTTATCATTCGTGATTCTTTTTACATACATGACTCATGTCATGCATGATTGTTTTCATCATTCGATTCATTTAACCATTCATGATTCATATCATTCATGATTCATTATATCATTCACTATTGATTTAACGTTCATGATTCATTTTACCATTCATGATTCATTTTTATCATCCACGGTTCATTTTAACATTCATTATTCAATTTTAAACTTCGTGATTTACATGATCATTCATGATGCTTTTTTTCAATCATGATTCATTTTATCATTCTTGATTAATATTTATCGTTCAGGATTCATTTTATCATTCACGATTAATTTACCATTCAGGATTCACTTTACATTTATGACTCATTCTATCATTCATGATTTATTTTTTCATTCAGGATTCATTTTTAACATTTATGATTCATATCATTCACGATTGTTTTTATCATTCTATTCATTTTACCACTCATGATTCATATTATCATTCATGATTCATTTTATCATTTACGATTTATTTAACTTTCATGATACATTTTACCATTCACGATTCACTTTTATTTTGTCAGTCGTGATTCATTTCACCATTCATGTTTCATTTTCTTATTCACGATTAATTATGCCACTCATTCTGCATCTTTCCTTTACTGATTAGTTTTTATTATTCATGAATCATTCATGATTCTTATTATCATTCGTGATTCATTTTTCCATTCATGATTCATTTTTCCATTCATGATTCACTTTTATCATTCATGATTGATTCTATCATTCAAGGTTAATGTTTATCATTAAGGATTCATTTTATCATTAATTATTAATTTTATCATTCATGATTCATTTTGTCATTCATTATTCATTTCTTCTTTCATGATTCTTTTTATCATTCATGATTCATATTATCATTCGCGATTCACTTTACCATTCATGATTCATTTTTATAATCCATGATTCATTTTACCATTCATTTTTATCATTCATGATTCATTTTAACACTAATGATACATTTTTTTGATTCAAGATTCATTTTATCATTCATGATTCTTCCTATCATTCACGATATCTTTAAAAATCATGATTCATTTTGGCATTCATGATTCATTTATGATTCCATTTAACATTCATGAATCATTTTAATATTCATGATTCATATTATCAGTCATGATTCATATTATCAGTCATGATTCATTTTATCATTCTTGATTAGTTTTATTGTTCATTAATTTTACCATTCGAGACTCATTTTTATCATTCATGATTCATTTTACCATTGACCATTCATTTTATCACTCCTAATTAATATTTCTCATTCAGGATTCATTTTTATCATTCGAGATTTATTTTACCAATCATGATTCATATCATTCACGATTGATTTTACCATTCGATTCATTTTACCATTCATTATGCATATGATTCATTTTATCATACACGATTGATTTAAAGTTCATGATTCATTTTAACTTTCACGATTCATTTTACCACTCATGATGCATCTTTCCATTGATGATTCACTTTAATATTCGTGCTTAATTTTTATTATTCATGAATCATATTACCATTCAGATTTCTTACTATCATTCACGATTCCATTCTATCATTCATGATTAATTTTTATCATTCACGATTCATTTTTATCATTCATGATTCCGTTTATTATTCATTGTTAATTTTTTCATTCATTAATCATTTTACCCTTCAAGATTTATTTTATCATTCATGATTGAGTCTATCATTCATGGTTAATTGTTATCATTAATGATTCATTTTACCATTCATGATTCATTTTATAAATTAATGATTTATTCTATCATTCATGATTCATTTTACCATTCACGTTTCTTTCTGCCACTCATTATCTTCCATTCATGATTAATTTTTATTATTCAGGAATCATATTACTATTCATGATTCTTATTATCATTCACGATTCATATTATCATTCGCGATTCACTCTTATCATTCATGATTAATTTTTATTATTCATGATTCATTTTTATCATTTACGATTAATTTTCATCATTCATGATTCCGTTTATCATTCATTGTTAATTTTTTCATTCATTAATCATTTTACCCATTCAAGATTTATTTTATCATTAATGATTGAATCTATCATTTATGGTTAATTGTTATCATTAATGATTCATTTTATCATTCATGATTAATTTTATCTTTCATTATTCAGTTTTATCAACCATGATTACTTTTAACATTCATTATTAACTTTATCATTCATGATTCATTCTGTCTTTCAAGATTCATCTTACCATTCATGATTAATTTTTATCATTCATGATTCATTTTACCATGCATGATTCATTTTTATCATTAATGATTCATTTTTTTCATTAATGATTAATTTTATCATTAATGATTTATTTTATCATTCATTATTCATTTTATCTCTCATGATTATTGTTATCATTCATGATTCATATTCTAATTAACGATTCATTTAACCATTCATGATTCATTTTTATCATCCACGATTCATTTAAACATTTATTATTAAATTTTAAACTTCGTGATTCACATTATCATTCAAGATTAATATTTATCATTCAGGATCAATTTTTATCATTCACAATTCATTTACCATTCATGATTCATTTTACATTCATGATTCAATCTATCATTCACGATTAATTTTTCCAATCAGGACTCACTTTTATCATTCGTGATTCTTTTTACATTCATGACTCTTGTCATGCATGACTGTTTTCATCATTCGATTCATTTAACCCTTCATGATTCATATCATTCATGATTCATTTTATCATTCACGATTGATTTAACGTTCATGATTCATTTTACCATTCATGATTCATATTATCATTTATGATTCGATTGAACATTCATATTTCAATTTACAGTTCATGCTTCGTATTATCATTCACGATTTATATTATCATTCACGATTAGTTTTAAGATTCAAGATTCCATTTACTATTCATGATTCATTTTTACATTCATGATTCATTTTTATGTTTCATGATTAATATTTTTCATTCAAGATTCATTTTTATCATTCGTGATTTATTTTACCAATCATGATTCATATCATTCACGATTGATTTTACTGTAGGGGTGATATACGTGTGTAGATGAGGGTTGATTGAACATCAACTGCGTTGGCCTTGCAAGATCGGCTTACGCATCGATTGCAGATTTCACACAACGTATGAATGCAATTATACACAGAAACCTAGTGCGAAGCGGAATGTCGCCCTCAGCAGAGTTTTTGACCGGCAGAGTGTGCCGTTGGCCAAGCTATTGTTTGTGCTGTTCTGTAACTATGCCTAGTCCAGAGCACGAGAGAAGAAATAGGAAATCTAATGCAGGATTGCAGTTTTAGAAGTTCAGATTAATTCTGGTTTATTTGGTGGCTCGCTGGCCTTTTTATATCATTCAATTGTTATTGTTTTCTTATTCTAACTAATATAAAATGTATCTATCTTATTTACACTAGTTACAAATCATATTCCCGAAATTTGTCTCAAGTATCGGATTACCGATATTATTCATTGACGAATCATCGTCTTTGTTTATGTTAATTATTTTGAGTGCAAGTACAGGGCTAAAGTCACTGCACTGTCTAACATGCATGCGCTGCAATATAGGCAGCGTGTGTTATTTCACCCCCAAAATGCTGGTCTAGCGTATTTGGATATTGAGTGCAACTGCGCACGCTGCGCTATTGTCAGTTTGTTTGCATATGCGACTTGCTGCTGTGCTTATGACGATGTGTGGTCGTCAGTGTACACTTGTATGGTACACTACATTACCATTCGATTCATTTTACCATTCATGATTCATATTATCATTCATGACTCATTTTATCATACACGATTGATTTAACGTTCATGATTCATTTTACCATTCATGATTCATATTATCATTTATGATTCGATTTAACATTCATAGTTTAATTTACCGTCCATGATTTGTATTATCATTCACGATTTATATTATCATTCAAGATTAGTTTTAACATTCAAGATTCCATTTACCATTCATGATTCATTTTCACATTCATGATTCATTTTTATGATTCATGACTAATATTTTTCATTCAGGATTCATTTTTATCATTCGTGTTTTATTTTACCAATCATGATTCATATCATTCACGATTGATGTTACCATTCGATTCATTTTACCATTCATTATTTATATGATGCATTTTATCATACACGATTAATTTAAAGTTCATGATTCATTTTAATTTTCACGATTCATTTTACCACTCATGATGCAGCTTTCCATTCATGATTCATTTTAATATTCGTGCTTAATTTTTTTTATTCATGAATCATATTACCATTCATATTTCTTACTATCATTCACGATTCCATTTTATGATTCATGATTATTTTTTATCATTCATGATTCATTTTTATCATTTATGATTAATGTTCATCATTCATGATTCCGTTTATCATTCATTGTTAATTTTTTCATTCATTAATCATTTTACCCTTCAAGATTTATTTTATCATTCATGATTGAGTCTATCATTTATGGTTAATTGTTATCATTAATGATTCATTTTATTATTCATGATTAATTTTATCATTCATGACTCATTTTATCTTTCATTATTCAGTTTAATCAACCATGATTCAGTTTACCATTCATGATTCATTTTATAAATTAATGATTTATTCTATCATTCATGATTCATTTTACCATTCACGTTTCATTCTGCCACTCATGCTCTTCCATTCATGATTCATTTTTATTATTCAGAAATCATATTACTATTCATGATTCTTATTATCATTCACGATTCACATTATCATTCACGATTCAGTTTTATCAATCATGAGTAATTGTTATCATTCATTATTCATTTTTATCATTCATGCTTCATTTTTATCATTTACGATTAATTTTCATCATTCATGATTCCGTTTATCATTCATTGTTCATTTTTATCATTCATCAATCATTTTACCATTCAAGATTTATTTTATCATTCATGATTGAGTCTATCATTTATAGTTAATTCTTATCATTATTTATTATTCATTTTATAATTCATGATTCATTTTATCTTTCATTATTCAGTTTTATCAACCATGATTCATTTTAACATTCATTATTAATTTTATCATTCATGATTCATTCTATCTTTCATGATTCATCTTACCATTCATGATTAATTTTTATTATTCATGATTCATTTTACCATGCGTGATTCATTTTTATCATTAATGATTAATTTTATCATTCATGATTTATTTTATCATTCATTATTCATTTTATCTCTCATGATTATTCTTATCATTCATGATTCATATTCTAATTCACGATTCATTTTACCATTCATGATTCATTTTTATCATCCACGATTCATTTAAACATTTATTATTAAATTTTAAACTTCGTGATTCACATTATCATTCATGATAGTTTTTTTCATTGATGATTCATTTTATCATTCATGATCGATTTAATGTTCATGATTCATTTTACCTTTCACGATTCATTTTGCCACTCACAATGCATCTTTCCATTCATGATTCATTTTAATATTCATGATTAATTTTTATTATTCATGAAACATTTTACCATTCATGATTCTTATGATTCGAGATTCATGTTATCATTCATGATTCTATCATTCATGGTTAAATTTTATCATTCATTCTATCATTTATGAGTCTTTTTATGATTCATGATTGCAATTATCATTCACGATTCATTTTACCATTCATGATTCATTTTTATCATCCACGATTCATTTTAACATTTATTATTAAATTTAAGCTTCGTGATTCACATTATCATTCGTGATGCTTTTTTTCAATTATGATTCATTTTATCATTCTTGATTAGTATTTATCATTCAGGATTCATTTTATCATTCACGATTGATTTACCATTCAGGATTCAGTTTACATTTATGACTCATTCTATCATTCTATCATTCATGATTTTTTTTTTCATTCAGGATTTTTATCATTCATGATTCATATCATTCACGATTGTTTTTATCATTCTATTCATTTTACCACGCATGATTCATATTATCATTCATTCATTTACGATTGATTTAACTTTCATTATACATTTTGCCTTTCACGATTCACTTTTATTTTGTCAGTCATGATTCATTTCACCATTCATGTTTCATTTTCTTATTCACGATTAATTATGCCACTCATTCTACATCTTACCCTTACTGATTAGTTTTTATTATTCATGAATCATTCATGATTCTTATTATCATTCACGATTCCTATTATCATTCGTGATTCATTTTATCATTCATGATTCATTTTATCATTCATGATTTATTCTATCATTCAAGGTTAATGTTTATCATTAAGGATTCATTTTATCATTAATTATTAATTTTATCATTCATGATTCATTTTATCATTCATTATTCATTTCTTCTTTCATGATTCTTTTTATCATTCATGATTCATATTATCATTCGCGATTCACTTTACCATTCATTATACATTTTTATAATCCATGATTCATTTTACCATTCATTTTTATCATTCATGATTCATTTGATCACCAATGATACATTTTTTGGATTCATGATTCTTTTTATCATTCATGATTCATCCTATCATTCACGATTGCTTTAAAAATCATGATTCATTTTGGCATTCATGATTCATTTATGATTCCATTTAACATTCATGAATCATTTTAATATTCATGATTCATATTATCAGTCATGATTCATATTATCAGTCATGATTCATATTATCAGTCATGATTCATATTATCAGTCATGATTCTCTTTATCATTCATGATTAGTTTTATCGTTCATTAATTTTACCATTCATTTTTCATTTTTATCATTCATGATTCATTTTATTACTAATGATACATTTTTTTCATCCATGATTCATTTTATCATTCATGATTCATCCTATCATTCACGATAGCTTTAAAAATCATTATTCATTTTGGCATTCATGATTCATTTCTGATTCCATTTAACATTCATGAATCATGTTAATATTCATGATTCATATTATCAGTCATGATTCATATGATCAGTCATGATTCATATTACCAGTCATTATTCTTTTTATCATTCATGATTAGTTTTATCGTTCATTAATTTTACCATTCGAGATTCATTTTTATCATTCATGATTCATTTTACCATTGACCATTCATTTTATCATTCATGATTAATATTTATCATTCAGGATTCATTTTTACCATTCGTGATTTATTTTACCAATCATGATTCATATCATTCACGATTCATTTTACCATTCGATTCATTTTTCCATTCATTATTCATATTATCATTCATGACTCATTTTATCATACACGATTCATTTAACGTTCACGATTGATTTTACCATTCATGATTCATATTATCATTTATTATTCGATTTAACATTCATATTTTAATTTACCGTCCATGATTTGTAATATCATTCACGATTTATATTTTCATTCACGATTTATATTATCATTCACGATTAGTTTTAACATTCAAGATTCCATTTACCATTCATGATTCAATTTCACATTCATGATTCATTTTTATGATTCATGATTAATATTTTTCATTTAGGATTCATTTTTATCATTCGTGATTTATTTTACCAATCATGATTCATATCATTCACGATTGATTTTACCATTCGATTCATTTTAACATTCATAATTCATATTATCATTCATGATTCATTTTATCATTCACGATTGATTTAAAGTTCATGATTCATTTTAATTTTCACGATTCATTTTACCACTCATGATGCAGCTTTCCATTCATGATTCATTTTAATATTCGAGCTTAATTTTTATTATTCATGAATCATATTCCCATTCATATTTCTTATTATCATTCACGATTCCATTTTATCATTCATGATTCATTTTTATCATTCATGATTCATTTTTATCATTTATGTTTCATTTTCATCATTCATGATTCCGTTTATCATTCATTGTTAATTTTTTCATTCATTAACCATTTTACCATTCAAGATTTATTTTATCATTCATGATTGAGTCTATCATTTATGGTTAATTGTTATCATTTATGATTAATTTTTTCATTCATGATTAATTTTATCATTCTTGACTCATTTATCTTTCATTATTCAGTTTAATCAACCATGATTCATTTTACCATTCATGATTCATTTTAAAAATTAATGATTTATTCTATCATTCATGATTAATTTTACCATTCACGTTTCATTCTGCCACTCATTCTCTTCCATTCATGATTAATTTTTATTATTCAGGAATCATATTACCATTCATGATTCTTATTGTCATTCACGACTCATATTATCATTCGCGATTCACTCTTATCATTCATGATTAATTTTTATTATTCATGACTCATTTTTATCGTTTACGATTAATTTTCATCATTCATGTTTCCGTTTATCATTCATTGTTAATTTTTTCATTCATTAACCATTTTACTATTCAAGATTTATTTTATCATTCATGATTGAGTCTATCATTTATGGTTAATCGTTATCATTAATGATTCATTTTATCATTCATGATTAATTTTATTATTCTTGATTCATTGTATCTTTCATTATTCAGTTTAATCAACCATGTTTCATTTTACCATTCATTTTATAAACTAATGATTTATTCTATCATTCATGATTCATTTTGCCATTCACGTTTCAGTCTGCCACTCATGCTCTTCCATTCATAATTAATTTTTATTATTCAGGAATCATATTTCCATTCATGATTCTTATTGTTATTCACGATTCATATTATTATTCGCGATTCACTTTTATCATTCATGATTAATTTTTAGCCTTCATGATTCATTTTTATCATTCATGATTCATTTTTATCATTTACGATTAATTTTCATCAGTCATGTTTCCGTTTATCATTCATTGTTCATTTTTATCATTCATCAATCATTTTACCATTCAAGATTTATTTTATCATTCATGATTGAGTGTATCATGGTTAATTGTTATCATTAATGATTCATTTTATCATTCATTATTCATTTTACATTTCATTATTCAGTTTTATCAACCATGATTCATTTTATCATTCATGATTCATTCTATCTTTCAATATTCATCTTACTATTCATGATTAATTTTTATTATTCATGATTCATTTTACCATGCATGATTCATTTTTATCATTAATGATTCATTTTTTCATTAATGATTAATTTTATCATTCATGATTTATTTTATCATCCATTATTCATTTTATCTCTCATGATTATTCTTATCATTCATGATTCATTTTTATCATCCACGATTCATTTAAACATTTATTATTATATTTTAAACTTCGTGATTCACATTATCATTCATGATACTTTTTTTCATTGATGATTCATTTTATCATTCATGATTAATATTTATCATTCAGGATTAATTTTTATCATTCACAATTCATTTACCATTCATGATTCATTTTACATTCATGATTCAATCTATCATTCATGATTAATTTTTCCAATCAGGACTCATTTTTATCATTCGTGATTCTTTTTACATTCATGACTCATGTCATTCATGATTGTTTTCATCATTCGATTCATTTAACCATTTATGACTCATATCATTCGTGATTCATTTTATCATTCACGATTGATTTAACGTTCATGATTAATTTTACCATTCTTGATTCATATTATCATTTCTGATTCGATTTAACATTCATATTTCAATTTACAGTTCATGCTTCGTATTATCATTCACGATTTATATTATCATTCACGATTAGTTTTAAGATTCAAGATTCCATTTACTATTCACGATTCCATTTTATCATTCCTGATTCATTTTACCATGCATGATTCATTTTTATAATACATGATTGATTCTATCATTCTAGGTTAATGTTTATCATTAAGGATTCATTTTATCATTCTTTATTAATTTTATCATTCATGATTCATTTTATCATTCATTATTCAATTCTTCTTTCATGATTCTTTTTATCATTCATGATTCATATTATCATTCGCGATTCACTTTACCATTCATGATTCATTTTTATAATCCATGATTCATTTTACCATTCATTTTTATCATTCATGATTCACTTTATCACTAATGATTCATTTTTTTGATTCATGATTCATTTTATCATTCATGATTCATCCTATCATTCACGATATCTTTAAAAATCATGATTCATTTTGGCATTCTTGATTCATTTATGATTCCATTTAACATTCATGAATCATTTTAATATTCATGATTCATATTATCAGTCATGATTCATATTATCAGTCATGATTCATTTTATCTTTCTTGATTAGTTTTATCGTTCATTAATTTTACCATTCGAGATTCGTTTTTATCATTCATGATTCATTTTACCATTGACCATTCATTTTATCATTCATGATTAATATTTATCATTCAGGATTCATTTTTATCATTCGTGGCATATTTTACCAATCATGATTCATATCATTCGCGATTGATTTTATCATTCGATTCATTTTACCATTCATTATTCATATTATGATTCATGACTAATTTTATCATACACGATTGATTTAACGTTCATGAATCATTTTACCATTCATGATTCATATTATCATTTATGATTCGATTTAACATTCATATTTTAATTTACCGTCCATGATTTGTATTATCATTCACGATTTATATTATCATTCACGATTAGTTTTAACATTCAAGATTCCATTTACCATTCATTATTCATTTTCATGATTAATATTTTTCATTCAGGATTCATTTTTATCATTCGTGATTTATTTTACCAATCATGATTCATATCATTCACGATTGATTTTACCATTCGATTCATATTAGCATTCATTATTCATATTATCATTCATGATTCATTTTTTCATATACGAGTGATTTAAAGTTCATGATTCATTTTAAATTTCACGATTCATTTTACCACATATGATGCATCTTTCCATTCATGATTCATTTTAATATTCGTGCTTAATTTTTATTATTCATGAATCCTATTACCATTCATATTTCTTATTATCATTCACGATTCCATTTTATCATTCATGATTCATTTTACCATCTATCATTTATGGTTAATTGTTATCATTAATGATTCATTTTATCATTCATAATTAATATGTTTAAACGATTCTCGACCGCCGGTTGAAATTTAATAAATTGGACCTTGAACTCGTTACAAAAACCAATTTATACATAATTAATTTTATCATTCATGATTCATTTTACCAATCATGATTAATTTTATAAGTTACGATTTATTCTATCATTCACGATTCATTTTACCATTCACGTTTCATTCTGCCACTCATGCTCTTCCATTCATGATAAATTTTTATTATTCAGGAATCATATTACTATTCATGATTCTTATTATCAATCACGATTCATATTATCATTCCCGATTCCCTTTTATCATTCATGAGTAATTTTCATCATTCATGATTCCGTTTATCATTCATTGTTCATTTTTATCATTCAACCATCATTTTACTATTCAAGATTTATTTTATCATTCATGATTGAGTCTATCATTTATGGTTAATTGTTATCATTAATGATTCATTTTATCATTCATGTTTCATTTTATCTTTCATTATTCAGTTTTATCAACTATGATTCATTTTAACAGTCATTATTAATTTTATCATTCATGATTCATTCTATCTTTCATGATTCATCTTACCATTCATGATTAATTTTTATTATTCATGATTCATTTTACCATGCATGATTCATTTTTATCATTAGTGATTCATTTTTTCAATAATGATTAATTTTATCATTCATGATTTATTTTATTATTCATTATTCATTTTATCTCTCATGATTCTTCTTATCATTCATGATTCATATTCCAATTCACGATTCATTTTACCATTCATGATTCATTTTTATCATCCACGATTCATTTAAACATTTATTATTAAATTTTAAACTTCGTGATTCACATTATCATTCATGATACTTTTTTTCATTGATGATTCATTTTCTCATTCATGATTAATTTTATCATTCATGATATATTTTATCATTCATTATTCATCTCCAATGATTCTTTTTACCATTCATGACTCATGTGATGCACGATTGTTTTTATCATTCGATTCATGTTACCTTTCATGATTCATATCATTCATGATTCATTTTATCATTCACGATCGATTTTATGTTCATGATTCATTTTACCTCTCACGATTCATTTTGCCACTCACGATGCATCTTTTCATTCATGATTCATTTTAATATTCATGATTAATTTGTATTATTCATGAAACATTTTACCATTCATGATTCTTATGATTCAAGATTCATCTTATCATTCATGATTCTATCATTCATGGTTAATTTTTATCATTCCTTATTTATTTTATCATTTATTAGTCTTTTTATGATTCATAATTGCAATTATCATTCACGATTCATTTTACCATTCATGATTCATTTTTATTATCCACGATTCATTTAACTATTCATTTTTAAATTTTTACCTTCATGATTCATTTTATCATTCATTATACTTTTTTCTCATTCGAGATTCATTTTATAAATCATGATTCATACTATAATTCATGATACCTTTTACATTCCATTATTCAGTTCTCTCGTTCATGATCATTTTATCATTTAATATTCATTTTACCATTCATGATTCTTTTTTATCTTTTAAGATTCATTTTCATCATTTTACCATTCATGTTTCATTTTCTTCATTCATGTTTCATTTTTATAATTCACGATTAATTTTCATCATTCATGATTCCGTTTATCATTCATTATAAATTTTTATCACTCATCAATCATTTTACCATTCAAAACTCATTTTATCATTCATGATTGAGTCTTTCATTTATGGTTAATTGTTATCATAATTGATTAATTTTATCATTCATGATTTATTTTATCATTCATGACTCATTTTATAAATTAATGATTCATTCTATCATTCATGATTCATTTTACCATTCTCGTTTCATTCTGCCACTCATGCTCTTCCATTCATGATAAATTTTTATTATTCAGGAATCATATTACTATTCATGATTCTTATTATCATTCACGATTCATATTATCATTCCCAATTCCCTTCTATCATTCATGAGTAATTTTTATCATTCATGATTCATTTTTATCATTTACGATTAATTTTCATCATTCATGATTCCGTTTATCATTCTTTGTTCATTTTTATCATTCATCAATCATTTTACCATTCAAGATTTATTTTTTCATTCATCATTGAGTCTATCATTTATGGTTAATTGTTATCATTAATGATTCATTTTATCATTCATGATTCATTTTATCATTCATGATTCATTTTATCTTTCATTATTCAGTTTTATCAACCATGATTCATTTTAACATTCATTATTAATTTTATCATTCATGATTCATACTCTCATTCATGATTCATCTTACCATTCATGATTAATTTTTATTATTCATGATTCATTTTACCATGCATGATTCATTTTTATCATTAATGATTCATTTTTTCATTAATGATTAATTTTATCATTCATGATATATTTTATCATTCATTATTCATTTTATCTCTCATGATTATTCTTATCATTCATGATTCATATTCTAATTCACGATTCATTTTACCATTCATGATTCATTTTTATCATCCACGATTCATTTAAATATTTATTATTAAATTTTAAACTTCGTGATTCATATTATCATTCATGATACTTTTTTTCATTGATGATTCATTTTCTCATTCATGATTAATATTTACCATTCAGGATTAATTTTTATCATTCACAATTCATTTACCATTCATGATTCATTTTACATTCATGATTCAATCTATCATTCATGATAAATTTTTCCAATCAGGACTCATTTTTATCATTCGTGATTCTTTTTACATTCATGACTCATGTCATGCATGATTGTTTTCATCATTCGATTCATTTAACCATTCATTATTCATATCATTCATGATTCATTTTATCATTCACGATTGATTTAACGTTCATGATTAATTTTACCATTCTTGATTCATATTATCATTTATGATTCGATTTAACATTCATATTTCAATTTACAGTTCATGCTTCGTATTATCATTCACGATTTATATTATCATTCACGATTAGTTTTAAGATTCAAGATTCCATTTACTATTCATGATTCATTTTCACATTCATGATTCATTTTTATGATTCATGATTAATATTTTTCATCCAAGATTCATTTTTATCATTCGTGATTTATTTTACCAATCATGATTCATATCATTCACGATTGATTTTACCATTCGATTCATTTTACCATTCATTATTCATATTATCATTCATGATTCATTTTATCATACACGACTGATTTAAAGTTCATATCACTCATGATTCATATTCTCATTCACGATTCATTTTTCCATTCGTGATTCATTTTTATCACTCAGGATTCATTTTTATCATTTACAATTCATTTACCATTCATGATTCATTTTCATTCATAGTTAATATTTTATTCAGGATTCATTTTTATCATTCGGGATTCTTTTTACCATTCATGACTCATGTGATGCACGATTGTTTTTATCATTCGATTAATTTTACCATTCATGATTCATATCATTCATGATTCATTTTATCATACACGGTCCATTTAATGTTCATGATTAATTTTACCTCCCACGTTTACCTTTACGTTTCATTTTGCCACCCACGATGCATCTTTCCATTCATGATTCATTTTAATACTCATGATTAATTTTTATTATTCATGAAACATTTTACCATTCATGATTCTTATGAGTCAAGATTCATATTATCATTCATGATTCTATCATTCATGGTTAATTTTTATCATTCCTTATTCATTTTATCATTTATGAGTCTTTTTATCATTCATGATTGCTATTATCATTCACGATTCATTTTACCATTCATGATTCATTTTAATCATCCACGATTCATTTTACTATTCATTATTCAATTTTTACCTTCATGATTCATTTTATCATTCATTATACTTTTTTCTCATTCGAGATTCATTTTATAAATCATGATTCATACTATAATTCATGATACATTTTACCATTCATTATTCAGTTTTCTCGTTCATGATTCATTTTATCATTTAAGATTCATTTTACCATTCATGATTCATTTTTATCTTTTAAGATTCATATTCATAATTTATGATTCATTTTACCATTCATGATTCATTTTCTTCATTCATGTTTCATTTTTATAATTCAAGATTAATTTTCATCATTCATGATTCCGTTTATCATTCATTATAAATTTTTATCACACATCAATCATTTTACCATTCAAAACTCATTTTATCATTCATGATTGATTCTATCATTAATGATAACAATGATTCATTTTATCATTCATGATTAATTTTATCATTCATGAATCATTTTGTCTTTCATTATTCAGTTTAATCAACTATGATTAATTTACCATTCACGTTTCATTATGCCACTCATGCTCTTCCATTCATGATTAATTTTTATTTTTCAGGAATCATATTACCATTCATGATTCTTATTGTCATTCATGATTCATATTATCATTCGCGATTCACTCTTATCATTCATGATTAATTTTTATCATTCATGATTCAGTTTTATCATTCATGATTCATATTATCATTCGTGATTCATTTTTCCATTCATGATTCACGTTTATCATTCATGATTGATTCTATCATTCAAGGTTAATGTTTATCATTAAGGATTCATTTTATAAAAATTTATTAATTTTATCATTCATGATTCATTTTATCATTCATTATTCATTTCTTCTTTCATGATTCTTTTTATCATTCATGATTCATATTATCATTCGCGATTCACTTTACCATTCATGATTCATTTTTATAATCCATGATTCATTTTACCATTCATTTTTCATTTTTATCACTCATGATTCATTTATCACTAATGATACATTTTTTGATTCATGATTCATTTTATCATTCATGATCATATCATTCACGATAGCTTTAAAAATCATTATTCATTTTGGCATTCATGATTCATTTATGATTCCATTTAGCATTCATGAAACATTTTAATATTCATGATTCAGATTATCAGTCATGATTCATATTATCAGTCATGATTCATATTATCAGTCATGATTCTTTTTATCATTCATGATTAGTTTGATCGTTCATTAATTTTACCATTCGAGACTCATTTTTATCATTCATGATTCATTTTACCATTGACCATTCATTTTATCACTCCTGATTAATATTTCTCATTCAGGATTCATTTTTATCATTCGTGACTTATTTTACCAATCATGATTCATATCATTCACGATTGATTTTACCTTTCGATTCATTTTACCATTCATTATTCATATGATTCATTTTATCATACACGATTGATTTAAAGTTCATGATTCATTTTAACTTTCACGATTCATTTTACCACTCATGATGCATCTTTCCATTGATGATTCATTTTAATATTCGTGCTTAATTTTTATTATTCATGAATCATATTACCATTCAGATTTCTTACTATCATTCACGATTCCATTCTATCATTCATGATTAATTTTTATCATTCACGATTCATTTTTATCATTCATGATTCCGTTTATTATTCATTGTTAATTTTTTCATTCATTAATCATTTTACCCTTCAAGATTTATTTTATCATTCATGATTGAGTCTATCATTCATGGTTAATTGTTATCATTAATGATTCATTTTACCATTCATGATTCATTTTATAAATTAATGATTTATTCTATCATTCATGATTCATTTTACCATTCACGTTTCATTCTGCCACTCATGCTCTTCCAT
Organism: Clusia tigrina; assembly: GCA_920105625.2. Classification (NCBI taxonomy): domain Eukaryota; kingdom Metazoa; phylum Arthropoda; class Insecta; order Diptera; family Clusiidae; genus Clusia; species Clusia tigrina. The sequence continues at coordinate 138,747,892 of OV050030.1, read as the reverse complement.
TCATGATTAATTTTTATTATTCAGGAATCATATTACTATTCATGATTCTTATTATCATTCACGATTCATATTATCATTCCCGATTCACTTTTATCATTCATGAGTAATTTTTATCATTCATGATTCATTTTTATCATTCATGATTCATTTTTATCATTTACGATTAATTTTCATCATTCATGATTCCGTTTATCATTCTTTGTTCATTTTTATCATTCATCAATCATTTTACCATTCAAGATTTATTTTATTATTCATGATTGAGTCTATCATTTATGGTTAATTGTTATCATTAATGATTCATTTTATCATTCATGATTCATTTTATCATTCATGATTCATTTTATCTTTCATTATTCAGTTTTATCAACCATGATTCATTTTAATTTTCATTATTAATTTTATCATTCATGATTCATTTTATCTTTCATGATTCATCTTCCCATTCATGATTAATTTTTATTATTCATGATTCATTTTACCATGCATGATTCATTTTTATCATTAGTGATTCATTTTTTCAATAATGATTAATTTTATCATTCATGATTTATTTTATTATTCATTATTCATTTTATCTCTCATGATTCTTCTTATCATTCATGATTCATATTCCAATTCACGATTCATTTTACCATTCATGATTCATTTTTATCATCCACGATTCATTTAAACATTTATTATTAAATTTTAAACTTCGTGATTCACATTATCATTCATGATACTTTTTTTCATTGATGAATTATTTTATCATTCATGATTAATATTTATCATTCAGGATTAATTTTTATCATTCACAATTCATTTACCATTCATGATTCATTTTACATTCATGATTCAATCTATCATTCATGATTAATTTTTCCAATCAGGAATCATTTTTATCATTCGTGATTCTTTTTACATACATGACTCATGTGATGCACGATTGTTTTTATCATTTTATTCATTTTACCATTCATGATTCATATTCAAGATTCATTTTATCAGTCACGATCGATTTAATGTTCATGATTCATTTTACCATTCATGACTCATTTTTATCATCCGCGGTTCATTTTCACATTCATTATTCAATTTTATCATCCACGGTTCATTTTAACATTCTTTATTCAATTTTAAACTTCGTGATTCACATTATCATTCATGATGCTTTTTTTCAATAATGATTCATTTTATCATTCTTGATTAATATTTATCGTTCAGGATTCATTTTATCATTCGCGATTGATTTACCATTCAGGATTCAGTTAACATTTATGACTCATTCTATCATTCATGATTTATTTTTTCATTCAGGATTCATTTTTAACATTTATGATTCATATCATTCACGATTGTTTTTATCATTCTATTCATTTTACCACTCATGATTCATATTATCATTCATGATTCATTTTATCATTTACGATTTATTTAACTTTCATGATACATTTTACCATTCACGATTCACTTTTATTTTGTCAGTCATGATTCATTTCACCATTCATGTTTCATTTTCTTATTCTCGATTTATTATGCCACTCATTCTGCATCTTTCCCTTACTGATTAGTTTTTATTATTCATGAATCATTCATGATTCTTATTATCATTCACGATTCATATTATCATTCGTGATTCATTTTTCCATTCATGATTCACTTTTATCATTCATGATTGATTCTATCATTCAAGGTTAATGTTTATCATTAAGGATTCATTTTATCATTATTTATTAATTTTATCATTCATGATTCATTTTATCATTCATTATTCATTTCTTCTTTCATGATTCTTTTTATCATTCATGATTCATATTATCATTCGCGATTCACTTTACCATTCATGATTCATTTTTATAATCCATGATTCATTTTACCATTCATTTTTATCATTCATGATTCATTTTAACACTAATGATACATTTTTTTGATTCAAGATTCATTTTATCATTCATGATTCTTCCTATCATTCACGATATCTTTAAAAATCATGATTCATTTTGGCATTCACGATTCATTTATGATTCCATTTAACATTCATGAATCATTTTAATATTCATGATTCATATTATCAGTCATGATTCATATTATCAGTCATGATTCATTTTATCATTCTTGATTAGTTTTATCGTTCATTTATTTTACCATTCGAGACTCATTTTTATCATTCATGATTCATTTTACCATTGACCATTCATTTTATCACTCCTGATTAATATTTCTCATTCAGGATTCATTTTTATCATTCGTGATTTATTTTACCAATCATGATTCATATCATTCACGATTGATTTTACCATTCGATTCATTTTACCATTCATTATTCATATGATTCATTTTATCATACACGATTGATTTAAAGTTCATGATTCATTTTAGCTTTCACGATTCATTTTACCACTCATAATGCATCTTTCCATTGATGATTCATTTTAATATTCGTGCTTAATTTTTATTATTCATGAATCATATTACCATTCAGATTTCTTACTATCATTCACGATTCCATTCTATCATTCATGATTAATTTTTATCATTCACGATTCATTTTTATCATTCATGATTCCGTTTATTATTCATTGTTAATTTTTTCATTCATTAATCAATTTACCCTTCAAGATTTATTTTATCATTCATGATTGAGTCTATCATTCATGGTTAATTGTTATCATTAGTGATTCATTTTACCATTCATGATTCATTTTATAAATTAATGATTTATTCTATCATTCATGATTCATTTTACCATTCACGTTTCATTCTGCCACTCATGCTCTTCCATTCATGATAAATTTTTATTATTCAGGAATCATATTACTATTCACGATTCTTATTATCATTCACGATTCATATTATCATTCCCGATTCACTTTTATCATTCATGAGTAATTTTTATCATTCATGATTCATTTTTATCATTCATGATTCATTTTTATCATTTACGATTAATTTTCATCATTCATGATTCCGTTTATCATTCTTTGTTCATTTTTATCATTCATCACTCATTTTACCATTCAAGATTTATTTTATTATTCATGATTGAGTCTATCATTTATGGTTAATTGTTATCATTAATGATTCATTTTATCATTCATGATTCATTTTATCATTCATGATTCATTTTATCTTTCATTATTCAGTTTTATCAACCATTATTCATTTTAATTTTAATTATTAATTTTATCATTCATGATTCATTTTATCTTTCATGATTCATCTTCCCATTCATGATTAATTTTTATTATTCATGATTCATTTTACCATGCATGATTCATTTTTATCATTAGTGATTCATTTTTTCAATAATGATTAATTTTATCATTCATGATTTATTTTATTATTCATTATTCATTTTATCTCTCATGATTCTTCTTATCATTCATGATTCATATTCCAATTCACGATTCATTTTACCATTCATGATTCATTTTTATCATCCACGATTCATTTAAACATTTATTATTAAATTTTAAACTTCGTGATTCACATTATCATTCATGATACTTTTTTTCATTGATGAATTATTTTATCATTCATGATTAATATTTATCATTCAGGATTAATTTTTATCATTCACAATTCATTCAGTTTACCATTCATGATTCATTTTATAAATTAATGATTTATTCTATCATTCATGATTCATTTTACCATTCACGTTTCATTCTGCCACTCATGCTCTTCCATTCATGATTAATTTTAATTATTCAGGAATCATATTACTATTCATGATTCTTATTATCATTCACGATTCACATTATCATTCCCGATTCAGTTTTATCAATCATGAGTAATTTTTATCATTCATTATTCATTTTTATCATTCATGTTATATTTTTATCATTTACGATTAATTTTCATCATTCATGATTCCGTTTATCATTCATTGTTCATTTTTATCATTCATAAATCATTTTACCATTCAAGATTTATTTTATCATTCATGATTGAGTCTATCATTTATAGTTAATTCTCATCATTATTTATCATTCATTTTATCATTCATGATTCATTTTATCTTTCATTATTCAGTTTGATCAACCATGATTCATTTTAACATTCATTATTAATTTTATCATTCATGATTCATTCTATCTTTCATGATTCATCTTACCATTCATGATTAATTTTTATTATTCATGATTCATTTATCATGCATGATTCATTTTTATCATTAAAGATTTATTTTATCATTCATGATTTATTTTATCATTCATTATTCATTTTATCTCTCATGATTATTCTTATCATTCATGATTCATATTCTAATTCACGATTCATTTTACCATTCATGATTCATTTTTATCATCCACGATTCATTTAAACATTTATTATTAAATTTTAAACTTCGTGATTCACATTATCATTCATGATAGTTTTTTTCATTGATGATTCATTTTATCATTGACGATCGATTTAATGTTCATGATTCATTTTACCTTTCACGATTCATTTTGCCACTCACAATGCATCTTTCCATTCATGATTCATTTTAATATTCATGATTAATTTTTATTATTCATGAAACATTTTACCATTCATGATTCTTATGATTCAAGATTCATGTTATCATCATTCATTTTATCATTTATGAGTCTTTTTATGATTCATGATTGCAATTATCATTCACGATTCATTTTACCATTCATGATTCATTTTTATCATCCACGATTCATTTTAACATTTATTATTAAATTTAAGCTTCGTGATTCACATTATCATTCGTGATGCTTTTTTTCAATTTTGATTCATTTTATCATTCTTGATTAGTATTTATCATTCAGGATTCATTTTATCATTCACGATTGATTTACCATTCAGGATTCAGTTTACATTTGTGACTCATTCTATGACTCTATCATTCATGATTTTTTTTTTCATTCAGGATTTTTATCATTCATGATTCATATCATTCACGATTGTTTTTATCATTCTATTCATTTTCCCACGCATGATTCATATTATCATTCATGATTCATTTTATCATTTACGATTGATTGAACTTTCATTATACATTTTGCCTTTCACGATTCACTTTTATTTTGTCAGTCATGATTCATTTCACCATTCATGTTTCATGTTCAAATGATTCTTTTTATTATTCATGATTCATATTATCATTCGCGATTCACTTTACCATTCATGATACATTTTTATAATCCATGATTCATTTTACCATTCATTTTTATCATTCATGATTCATTTGATCACCAATGATACATTTTTTGGATTCATGATTCTTTTTATCATTCATGATTCATCCTATCATTCACGATTGCTTTAAAAATCATTATTCATTTTGGCATTCATGATTCATTTATAATTCCATTTAGCATTCATGAAACATTTTAATATTCATGATTCATATTATCAGTCATGATTCATATTATCAGTCATGATTCATATTATCAGTCATGATTCTTTTTATCATTCATGATTCATATTATCATTCGCGATTCACTTTACCATTCATGATTCATTTTTATAATCCATGATTCATTTTACCATTCATTTTTATCATTCATGATTCATTTTAACACTAATGATACATTTTTTTGATTCAAGATTCATTTTATCATTCATGATTCTTCCTATCATTCACGATATCTTTAAAAATCATGATTCATTTTGGCATTCACGATTCATTTATGATTCCATTTAACATTCATGAATCATTTTAATATTCATGATCCATATTATCAGTCATGATTCATATTATCAGTCATGATTCATTTTATCATTCTTGATTAGTTTTATCGTTCATTTATTTTACCATTCGAGACTCATTTTTATCATTCATGATTCATTTTACCATTGACCATTCATTTTATCACTCCTGATTAATATTTCTCATTCAGGATTCATTTTTATCATTCGTGATTTATTTTACCAATCATGATTCATATCATTCACGATTGATTTTACCATTCGATTCATTTTACCATTCATTATTCATATGATTCATTTTATCATACACGATTGATTTAAAGTTCATGATTCATTTTAGCTTTCACGATTCATTTTACCACTCATAATGCATCTTTCCATTGATGATTCATTTTAATATTCGTGCTTAATTTTTATTATTCATGAATCATATTACCATTCAGATTTCTTACTATCATTCACGATTCCATTCTATCATTCATGATTAATTTTTATCATTCACGATTCATTTTTATCATTCATGATTCCGTTTATTATTCATTGTTAATTTTTTCATTCATTAATCAATTTACCCTTCAAGATTTATTTTATCATTCATGATTGAGTCTATCATTCATGGTTAATTGTTATCATTAGTGATTCATTTTACCATTCATGATTCATTTTATAAATTAATGATTTATTCTATCATTCATGATTCATTTTACCATTCACGTTTCATTCTGCCACTCATGCTCTTCCATTCATGATAAATTTTTATTATTCAGGAATCATATTACTATTCACGATTCTTATTATCATTCACGATTCATATTATCATTCCCGATTCACTTTTATCATTCATGAGTAATTTTTATCATTCATGATTCATTTTTATCATTCATGATTCATTTTTATCATTTACGATTAATTTTCATCATTCATGATTCCGTTTATCATTCTTTGTTCATTTTTATCATTCATCACTCATTTTACCATTCAAGATTTATTTTATTATTCATGATTGAGTCTATCATTTATGGTTAATTGTTATCATTAATGATTCATTTTATCATTCATGATTCATTTTATCATTCATGATTCATTTTATCTTTCATTATTCAGTTTTATCAACCATTATTCATTTTAATTTTAATTATTAATTTTATCATTCATGATTCATTTTATCTTTCATGATTCATCTTCCCATTCATGATTAATTTTTATTATTCATGATTCATTTTACCATGCATGATTCATTTTTATCATTAGTGATTCATTTTTTCAATAATGATTAATTTTATCATTCATGATTTATTTTATTATTCATTATTCATTTTATCTCTCATGATTCTTCTTATCATTCATGATTCATATTCCAATTCACGATTCATTTTACCATTCATGATTCATTTTTATCATCCACGATTCATTTAAACATTTATTATTAAATTTTAAACTTCGTGATTCACATTATCATTCATGATACTTTTTTTCATTGATGAATTATTTTATCATTCATGATTAATATTTATCATTCAGGATTAATTTTTATCATTCACAATTCATTCAGTTTACCATTCATGATTCATTTTATAAATTAATGATTTATTCTATCATTCATGATTCATTTTACCATTCACGTTTCATTCTGCCACTCATGCTCTTCCATTCATGATTAATTTTAATTATTCAGGAATCATATTACTATTCATGATTCTTATTATCATTCACGATTCACATTATCATTCCCGATTCAGTTTTATCAATCATGAGTAATTTTTATCATTCATTATTCATTTTTATCATTCATGTTATATTTTTATCATTTACGATTAATTTTCATCATTCATGATTCCGTTTATCATTCATTGTTCATTTTTATCATTCATAAATCATTTTACCATTCAAGATTTATTTTATCATTCATGATTGAGTCTATCATTTATAGTTAATTCTCATCATTATTTATCATTCATTTTATCATTCATGATTCATTTTATCTTTCATTATTCAGTTTGATCAACCATGATTCATTTTAACATTCATTATTAATTTTATCATTCATGATTCATTCTATCTTTCATGATTCATCTTACCATTCATGATTAATTTTTATTATTCATGATTCATTTATCATGCATGATTCATTTTTATCATTAAAGATTTATTTTATCATTCATGATTTATTTTATCATTCATTATTCATTTTATCTCTCATGATTATTCTTATCATTCATGATTCATATTCTAATTCACGATTCATTTTACCATTCATGATTCATTTTTATCATCCACGATTCATTTAAACATTTATTATTAAATTTTAAACTTCGTGATTCACATTATCATTCATGATAGTTTTTTTCATTGATGATTCATTTTATCATTGACGATCGATTTAATGTTCATGATTCATTTTACCTTTCACGATTCATTTTGCCACTCACAATGCATCTTTCCATTCATGATTCATTTTAATATTCATGATTAATTTTTATTATTCATGAAACATTTTACCATTCATGATTCTTATGATTCAAGATTCATGTTATCATCATTCATTTTATCATTTATGAGTCTTTTTATGATTCATGATTGCAATTATCATTCACGATTCATTTTACCATTCATGATTCATTTTTATCATCCACGATTCATTTTAACATTTATTATTAAATTTAAGCTTCGTGATTCACATTATCATTCGTGATGCTTTTTTTCAATTTTGATTCATTTTATCATTCTTGATTAGTATTTATCATTCAGGATTCATTTTATCATTCACGATTGATTTACCATTCAGGATTCAGTTTACATTTGTGACTCATTCTATGACTCTATCATTCATGATTTTTTTTTTCATTCAGGATTTTTATCATTCATGATTCATATCATTCACGATTGTTTTTATCATTCTATTCATTTTCCCACGCATGATTCATATTATCATTCATGATTCATTTTATCATTTACGATTGATTGAACTTTCATTATACATTTTGCCTTTCACGATTCACTTTTATTTTGTCAGTCATGATTCATTTCACCATTCATGTTTCATGTTCAAATGATTCTTTTTATTATTCATGATTCATATTATCATTCGCGATTCACTTTACCATTCATGATACATTTTTATAATCCATGATTCATTTTACCATTCATTTTTATCATTCATGATTCATTTGATCACCAATGATACATTTTTTGGATTCATGATTCTTTTTATCATTCATGATTCATCCTATCATTCACGATTGCTTTAAAAATCATTATTCATTTTGGCATTCATGATTCATTTATAATTCCATTTAGCATTCATGAAACATTTTAATATTCATGATTCATATTATCAGTCATGATTCATATTATCAGTCATGATTCATATTATCAGTCATGATTCTTTTTATCATTCATGATTAGATTGATCGTTCATTAATTTTACCATTCGAGACTCATTTTTATCATTCATGATTCATTTTACCATTGACCATTCATTTTATCACTCCTGATTAATATTTCTCATTCAGGATTCATTTTTATCATTCGTGATTTATTTTACTAATCATGATTCATATCATTCACGATTGATTTTACCATTCGATTCATTTTACCATTCATTATTCATATGATTCATTTTATCATACACGATTGATTTAAAGTTCATGATTCATTTTAACTTTCACGATTCATTTTACCACTCATGATGCATCTTTCCATTGATGATTCATTTTAATATTCGTGCTTAATTTTTATTATTCATGAATCATATTACCATTCAGATTTCTTACTATCATTCACGATTCCATTCTATCATTCTTGATTAATTTTTATCATTCACGATTCATTTTTATCATTCATGATTCCGTTTATTATTCATTGTGAATTTTTTCATTCATTAATCATTTTACCCTTCAAGATTTATTTTATCATTCATGATTGAGTCTATCATTCATGGTTAATTGTTATCATTAATGATTCATTTTACCATTCATGATTCATTTTATAAATTAATGATTTATTCTATCATTCATGATTCATTTTACCATTCACGTTTCATTCTGCCACTCATGCTCTTCCATTCATGATTAATTTTTATTATTCAGGAATCATATTACTATTCATGATTCTTATTATCATTCACGATTCATATTATCATTCCCGATTCACTTTTATCATTCATGAGTAATTTTTATCATTCATGAGTAATTTTTATCATTCATGATTCATTTTTATCATTTACGATTAATTTTCATCATTCATGATTCCGTTTATCATTCTTTGTTCATTTTTATCATTTATCACTCATTTTACCATTCAAGATTTATTTTATTATTCATGATTGAGTCTATCATTTATGGTTAATTGTTATCATTAATGATTCATTTTATCTTTCATTATTCAGTTTTATCAACCATTATTCATTTTAATTTTAATTATTAATTTTATCATTCATGATTCATTTTATCTTTCATGATTCATCTTCCCATTCATGATTAATTTTTATTATTCATGATTCATTTTACCATGCATGATTCATTTTTATCATTAGTGATTCATTTTTTCAATAATGATTAATTTTATCATTCATGATTTATTTTATTATTCATTATTCATTTTATCTCTCATGATTCTTCTTATCATTCATGATTCATATTCCAATTCACGATTCATTTTACCATTCATGATTCATTTTTATCATCCACGATTCATTTAAACATTTATTATTAAATTTTAAACTTCGTGATTCACATTATCATTCATGATACTTTTTTTCATTGATGAATTATTTTATCATTCATGATTAATATTTATCATTCAGGATAAATTTTTATCATTCACAATTCATTCAGTTTACCATTCATGATTCATTTTATAAATTAATGATTTATTCTATCATTCATGATTCATTTTACCATTCACGTTTCATTCTGCCACTCATGCTCTTCCATTCATGATTAATTTTAATTATTCAGGAATCATATTACTATTCATGATTCTTATTATCATTCACGATTCACATTATCATTCCCGATTCAGTTTTATCAATCATGAGTAATTTTTATCATTCATTATTCATTTTTATCATTCATGTTATATTTTTATCATTTACGATTAATTTTCATCATTCATGATTCCGTTTATCATTCATTGTTCATTTTTATCATTCATAAATCATTTTACCATTAAAGATTTATTTTATCATTCATGATTGAGTCTATCATTTATAGTTAATTCTCATCATTATTTATCATTCATTTTATCATTCATGATTCATTTTATCTTTCATTATTCAGTTTGATCAACCATGATTCATTTAAACATTCATTATTAATTTTATCATTCATGATTCATTCTATCTTTCATGATTCATCTTACCATTCATGATTAATTTTTATTATTCATGATTCATTTAGCATGCATGATTCATTTTTATCATTAAAGATTTATTTTATCATTCATGATTTATTTTATCATTCATTATTCATTTTATCTCTCATGATTATTCTTATCATTCATGATTCATATTCTAATTCACGATTCATTTTACCATTCATGATTCATTTTTATCATCCACGATTCATTTAAACATTTATTATTAAATTTTAAACTTCGTGATTCACATTATCATTCATGATAGTTTTTTTCATTGATGATTCATTTTATCATTGACGATCGATTTAATGTTCATGATTCATTTTACCTTTCACGATTCATTTTGCCACTCACAATGCATCTTTCCATTCATGATTCATTTTAATATTCATGATTAATTTTTATTATTCATGAAACATTTTACCATTCATGATTCTTATGATTCAAGATTCATGTTATCATCATTCATTTTATCATTTATGAGTCTTTTTATGATTCATGATTGCAATTATCATTCACGATTCATTTTACCATTCATGATTCATTTTTATCATCCACGATTCATTTTAACATTTATTATTAAATTTAAGCTTCGTGATTCACATTATCATTCGTAATGCTTTTTTTCAATTTTGATTCATTTTATCATTCTTGATTAGTATTTATCATTCAGGATTCATTTTATCATTCACGATTGATTTACCATTCAGGATTCAGTTTACATTTGTGACTCATTCTATGACTCTATCATTCATGATTTTTTTTTTCATTCAGGATTTTTATCATTCATGATTCATATCATTCACGATTGTTTTTATCATTCTATTCATTTTCCCACGCATGATTCATATTATCATTCATGATTCATTTTATCATTTACGATTGATTTAACTTTCATTATACATTTTGCCTTTCACGATTCACTTTTATTTTGTCAGTCATGATTCATTTCACCATTCATGTTTCATGTTCAAATGATTCTTTTTATTATTCATGATTCATATTATCATTCGCGATTCACTTTACCATTCATGATACATTTTTATAATCCATGATTCATTTTACCATTCATTTTTATCATTCATGATTCATTTGATCACCAATGATACATTTTTTGAATTCATGATTCTTTTTATCATTCATGATTCATCCTATCATTCACGATTGCTTTAAAAATCATTATTCATTTTGGCATTCATGATTCATTTATAATTCCATTTAGCATTCATGAAACATTTTAATATTCATGATTCATATTATCAGTCATGATTCATATTATCAGTCATGATTCATATTATCAGTCATGATTCTTTTTATCATTCATGATTAGATTGATCGTTCATTAATTTTACCATTCGAGACTCATTTTTATCATTCATGATTCATTTTACCATTGACCATTCATTTTATCACTCCTGATTAATATTTCTCATTCAGGATTCATTTTTATCATTCGTGATTTATTTTACTAATCATGATTCATATCATTCACGATTGATTTTACCATTCGATTCATTTTACCATTCATTATTCATATGATTCATTTTATCATACACGATTGATTTAAAGTTCATGATTCATTTTAACTTTCACGATTCATTTTACCACTCATGATGCATCTTTCCATTGATGATTCATTTTAATATTCGTGCTTAATTTTTATTATTCATGAATCATATTACCATTCAGATTTCTTACTATCATTCACGATTCCATTCTATCATTCTTGATTAATTTTTATCATTCACGATTCATTTTTATCATTCATGATTCCGTTTATTATTCATTGTGAATTTTTTCATTCATTAATCATTTTACCCTTCAAGATTTATTTTATCATTCATGATTGAGTCTATCATTCATGGTTAATTGTTATCATTAATGATTCATTTTTCCATTCATGATTCATTTTATAAATTAATGATTTATTCTATCATTCATGATTCATTTTACCATTCACGTTTCATTCTGCCACTCATGCTCTTCCATTCATGATTAATTTTTATTATTCAGGAATCATATTACTATTCATGATTCTCATTATCATTCACGATTCATATTATCATTCCCGATTCACTTTTATCATTCATGAGTAATTTTTATCATTCATGAGTAATTTTTATCATTCATGATTCATTTTTATCATTTACGATTAATTTTCATCATTCATGATTCCGTTTATCATTCTTTGTTCATTTTTATCATTCATCACTCATTTTACCATTCAAGATTTATTTTATTATTCATGATTGAGTCTATCATTTATGGTTAATTGTTATCATTAATGATTCATTTTATCATTCATGATTCATTTTATCATTCATGATTCATTTTATCTTTCATTATTCAGTTTTATCAACCATTATTCATTTTAATTTTAATTATTAATTTTATCATTCATGATTCATTTTATCTTTCATGATTCATCTTCCCATTCATGATTAATTTTTATTATTCATGATTCATTTTACCATGCATGATTCATTTTTATCATTAGTGATTCATTTTTTCAATAATGATTAATTTTATCATTCATGATTTATTTTATTATTCATTATTCATTTTATCTCTCATGATTCTTCTTATCATTCATGATTCATATTCCAATTCACGATTCATTTTACCATTCATGATTCATTTTTATCATCCACGATTCATTTAAACATTTATTATTAAATTTTAAATTTCGTGATTCACATTATCATTCATGATACTTTTTTTCATTGATGAATTATTTTATCATTCATGATTAATATTTATCATTCAGGATTAATTTTTATCATTCACAATTCATTCAGTTTACCATTCATGATTCATTTTATAAATTAAAGATTTATTCTATCATTCATGATTCATTTTACCATTCACGTTTCATTCTGCCACTCATGCTCTTCCATTCATGATTAATTTTAATTATTCAGGAATCATATTACTATTCATGATTCTTATTATCATTCACGATTCACATTATCATTCCCGATTCAGTTTTATCAATCATGAGTAATTTTTATCATTCATTATTCATTTTTATCATTCATGTTATATTTTTATCATTTACGATTAATTTTCATCATTCATGATTCCGTTTATCATTCATTGTTCATTTTTATCATTCATAAATCATTTTACCATTCAAGATTTATTTTATCATTCATGATTGAGTCTATCATTTATAGTTAATTCTCATCATTATTTATCATTCATTTTATCATTCATGATTCATTTTATCTTTCATTATTCAGTTTGATCAACCATGATTCATTTTAACATTCATTATTAATTTTATCATTCATGATTCATTCTATCTTTCATGATTCATCTTACCATTCATGATTAATTTTTATTATTCATGATTCATTTATCATGCATGATTCATTTTTATCATTAATGATTTATTTTATCATTCATGATTTATTTTATCATTCATTATTCATTTTATCTCTCATAATTATTCTTATCATTCATGATTCATATTCTAATTCACGATTCATTTTACCATTCATGATTCATTTTTATCATCCACGATTCATTTAAACATTTATTATTAAATTTTAAACTTCGTGATTCACATTATCATTCATGATAGTTTTTTTCATTGATGATTCATTTTATCATTGACGATCGATTTAATGTTCATGATTCATTTTACCTTTCACGATTCATTTTGCCACTCACAATGCATCTTTCCATTCATGATTCATTTTAATATTCATGATTAATTTTTATTATTCATGAAACATTTTACCATTCATGATTCTTATGATTCAAGATTCATGTTATCATCATTCATTTTATCATTTATGAGTCTTTTTATGATTCATGATTGCAATTATCATTCACGATTCATTTTACCATTCATGATTCATTTTTATCATCCACGATTCATTTTAACATTTATTATTAAATTTAAGCTTCGTGATTCACATTATCATTCGTGATGCTTTTTTTCAATTTTGATTCATTTTATCATTCTTGATTAGTATTTATCATTCAGGATTCATTTTATCATTCACGATTGATTTACCATTCAGGATTCAGTTTACATTTGTGACTCATTCTATGACTCTATCATTCATGATTTTTTTTTTCATTCAGGATTTTTATCATTCATGATTCATATCATTCACGATTGTTTTTATCATTCTATTCATTTTCCCACGCATGATTCATATTATCATTCATGATTCATTTTATCATTTACGATTGATTTAACTTTCATTATACATTTTGCCTTTCACGATTCACTTTTATTTTGTCAGTCATGATTCATTTCACCATTCATGTTTCATGTTCAAATGATTCTTTTTATTATTCATGATTCATATTATCATTCGCGATTCACTTTACCATTCATGATACATTTTTATAATCCATGATTCATTTTACCATTCATTTTTATCATTCATGATTCATTTGATCACCAATGATACATTTTTTGGATTCATGATTCTTTTTATCATTCATGATTCATCCTATCATTCACGATTGCTTTAAAAATCATTATTCATTTTGGCATTCATGATTCATTTATAATTCCATTTAGCATTCATGAAACATTTTAATATTCATGATTCATATTATCAGTCATGATTCATATTATCAGTCATGATTCATATTATCAGTCATGATTCTTTTTATCATTCATGATTAGATTGATCGTTCATTAATTTTACCATTCGAGACTCATTTTTATCATTCATGATTCATTTTACCATTGACCATTCATTTTATCACTCCTGATTAATATTTCTCATTCAGGATTCATTTTTATCATTCGTGATTTATTTTACTAATCATGATTCATATCATTCACGATTGATTTTACCATTCGATTCATTTTACCATTCATTATTCATATGATTCATTTTATCATACACGATTGATTTAAAGTTCATGATTCATTTTAACTTTCACGATTCATTTTACCACTCATGATGCATCTTTCCATTGATGATTCATTTTAATATTCGTGCTTAATTTTTATTATTCATGAATCATATTACCATTCAGATATCTTACTATCATTCACGATTCCATTCTATCATTCTTGATTAATTTTTATCATTCACGATTCATTTTTATCATTCATGATTCCGTTTATTATTCATTGTGAATTTTTTCATTCATTAATCATTTTACCCTTCAAGATTTATTTTATCATTCATGATTGAGTCTATCATTCATGGTTAATTGTTATCATTAATGATTCATTTTACCATTCATGATTCATTTTATAAATTAATGATTTATTCTATCATTCATGATTCATTTTACCATTCACGTTTCATTCTGCCACTCATGCTCTTCCATTCATGATTAATTTTTATTATTCAGGAATCATATTACTATTCATGATTCTTATTATCATTCACGATTCATATTATCATTCCCGATTCACTTTTATCATTCATGAGTAATTTTTATCATTCATGAGTAATTTTTATCATTCATGATTCATTTTTATCATTTACGATTAATTTTCATCATTCATGATTCCGTTTATCATTCTTTGTTCATTTTTATCATTCATCACTCATTTTACCATTCAAGATTTATTTTATTATTCATGATTGAGTCTATCATTTATGGTTAATTGTTATCATTAATGATTCATTTTATCATTCATGATTCATTTTATCATTCATGATTCATTTTATCTTTCATTATTCAGTTTTATCAACCATTATTCATTTTAATTTTAATTATTAATTTTATCATTCATGATTCATTTTATCTTTCATGATTCATCTTCCCATTCATGATTAATTTTTATTATTCATGATTCATTTTACTATGCATGATTTATTTTTATCATTAGTGATTCATTTTTTCAATAATGATTAATTTTATCATTCATGATTTATTTTATTATTCATTATTCATTTTATCTCTCATGATTCTTCTTATCATTCATGATTCATATTCCAATTCACGATTCATTTTACCATTCATGATTCATTTTTATCATCCACGATTCATTTAAACATTTATTATTAAATTTTAAACTTCGTGATTCACATTATCATTCATGATACTTTTTTTCATTGATGAATTATTTTATCATTCATGATTAATATTTATCATTCAGGATTAATTTTTATCATTCACAATTCATTTACCATTCATGATTCATTTTACATTCATGATTCAATCTATCATTCATGATTAATTTTTCCAATCAGGAATCATTTTTATCATTCGTGATTCTTTTTACATACATGACTCATGTGATGCACGATTGTTTTTATCATTTTATTCATTTTACCATTCATGATTCATATTCAAGGTTCATTTTATCATTCACGATCGATTTAATGTTCATGATTCATTTTACCATTCATGACTCATTTTTATCATCCGCGGTTCATTTTCACATTCATTATTCAATTTTATCATCCACGGTTCATTTTAACATTCTTTATTCAATTTTAAACTTCGTGATTCACATTATCATTCATGATGCTTTTTTTCAATCATGATTCATTTTATCATTCTTGATTAATATTTATCGTTCAGGATTCATTTTATCATTCACGATTGATTTACCATTCAGGATTCAGTTTACATTTATGACTCATTCTATCATTCATGATTTATTTTTTCATTCAGGATTCATTTTTAACATTTATGATTCATATCATTCACGATTGTTTTTATCATTCTATTCATTTTACCACTCATGATTCATATTATCATTCATGATTCATTTTGTCATTTACGATTTATTTAACTTTTATGATACATTTTACCATTCACGATTCACTTTTAGTTTGTCAGTCATGATTCATTTCACCATTCATGTTTCATTTTCTTATTCACGATTAATTATGCCACTCATTCTGCATCTTTCCCTTACTGATTAGTTTTTATTATTCATGAATCATTCATGATTCTTATTATCATTCACGATTCATATTATCATTCGTGATTCATTTTTCCATTCATGATTCACTTTTATCATTCATGATTGATTCTATCATTCAAGGTTAATGTTTATCATTAAGGATTCATTTTATCATTAATTATTAATTTTATCATTCATGATTCATTTTGTCATTCATTATTCATTTCTTCTTTCATGATTCTTTTTATCATTCATGATTCATATTATCATTCGCGATTCACTTTACCATTCATGATTCATTTTTATAATCCATGATTCATTTTACCATTCATTTTTATCATTCATGATTCATTTTAACACTAATGATACATTTTTTTGATTCAAGATTCATTTTATCATTCATGATTCTTCCTATCATTCACGATATCTTTAAAAATCATGATTCATTTTGGCATTCACGATTCATTTATGATTCCATTTAACATTCATGAATCATTTTAATATTCATGATTCATATTATCAGTCATGATTCATATTATCAGTCATGATTCATTTTATCATTCTTGATTAGTTTTATCGTTCATTAATTTTACCATTCGAGACTCATTTTTATCATTCATGATTCATTTAACATTGACCATTCATTTTATCACTCCTGATTAATATTTCTCATTCAGGATTCATTTTTATCATTCGTGATTTATTTTACCAATCATGATTCATATCATTCACGATTGATTTTACCATTCGATTCATTTTACCATTCATTATTCATATGATTCATTTTATCATACACGATTGATTTAAAGTTCATGATTCATTTTAACTTTCACGGTTCATTTTACCACTCATGATGCATCTTTCCATTGATGATTCATTTTAATATTCGTGCTTAATTTTTATTCTTCATGAATCATATTACCATTCAGATTTCTTACTATCATTCACGATTCCATTCTATCATTCATGATTAATTTTTATCATTCACGATTCATTTTTATCATTCATGATTCCGTTTATTATTCATTGTTAATTTTTTCATTCATTAATCATTTTACCCTTCAAGATTTATTTTATCATTCATGATTGAGTCTATCATTCATGGTTAATTGTTATCATTAGTGATTCATTTTACCATTCATGATTCATTTTATAAATTAATGATTTATTCTATCATTCATGATTCATTTTACCATTCACGTTTCATTCTGCCACTCATGCTCTTCCATTCATGATAAATTTTTATTATTCAGGAATCATATTACTATTCATGATTCTTTTATCATTCATGAGTAATTTTTATCATTCATGATTCATTTTTATCATTCATGATTCATTTTTATCATTTACGATTAATTTTCATCATTCATGATTCTTTGTTCATTTTTATCATTCATCACTCATTTTACCATTCAAGATTTATTTTATTATTCATGATTGAGTCTATCATTTATGGTTAATTGTTATCATTAATGATTCATTTTATCATTCATGATTCATTTTATCATTCATGATTCATTTTATCTTTCATTATTCAGTTTTATCAACCATGATTCACTTTAATTTTCATTATTAATTTTATCATTCATGATTCATTTTATCTTTCATGATTCATCTTCCCATTCATGATTAATTTTTATTATTCATGATTCATTTTACCATGCATGATTCATTTTTATCATTAGTGATTCATTTTTTCAATAATGATTAATTTTATCATTCATGATTTATTTTATTATTCATTATTCATTTTATCTCTCATGATTCTTCTTATCATTCATGATTCATATTCCAATTCACGATTCATTTTACCATTCATGACTCATTTTTATCATCCACGATTCATTTAAACATTTATTATTAAATTTTAAACTTCGTGATTCACATTATCATTCATGATACTTTTTTTCATTGATGAATTATTTTATCATTCATGATTAATATTTATCATTCAGGATTAATTTTTATCATTCACAATTCATTCAGTTTACCATTCATGATTCATTTTATAAATTAATGATTTATTCTATCATTCATGATTCATTTTACCATTCACGTTTCATTCTGCCACTCATGCTCTTCCATTCATGATTAATTTTAATTATTCAGGAATCATATTACTATTCATGATTCTTATTATCATTCACGATTCACATTATCATTCCCGATTCAGTTTTATCAATCATGAGTAATTTTTATCATTCATTATTCATTTTTATCATTCATGTTTCATTTTTATCATTTACGATTAATTTTAATCATTCATGATTCCGTTTATCATTCATTGTTCATTTTTATCATTCATAAATCATTTTACCATTCAAGATTTATTTTATCATTCATGATTGAGTCTATCATTTATAGTTAATTCTTATCATTATTTATCATTCATTTTATCATTCATGATTCATTTTATCTTTCATTATTCAGTTTGATCAACCATGATTCATTTTAACATTCATTATTAATTTTATCATTCATGATTCATTCTATCTTTCATGATTCATCTTACCATTCATGATTAATTTTTATTATTCATGATTCATTTTACCATGCATGATTCATTTTTATCATTAATGATTTATTTTATCATTCATGATTTATTTTATCATTCATTATTCATTTTATCTCTCATGATTATTCTTATCATTCATGATTCATATTCTAATTCACGATTCATTTTACCATTCATGATTCATTTTTATCATCCACGATTCATTTAAACATTTATTATTAAATTTTAAACTTCGTGATTCACATTATCATTCATGATAGTTTTTTTCATTGATGATTCATTTTATCATTCACGATCGATTTAATGTTCATGATTCATTTTACCTTTCACGATTCATTTTGCCACTCACAATGCATCTTTCCATTCATGATTCATTTTAATATTCATGATTAATTTTTATTATTCATGAAACATTTTACCATTCATGATTCTTATGATTCAAGATTCATGTTATCATTCATGGTTAAATTTTATCATTCATTCTATCATTTATGAGTCTTTTTATGATTCATGATTGCAATTATCATTCACGATTCATTTTACCATTCATGATTCATTTTTATCATCCACGATTCATTTTAACATTTATTATTAAATTTAAGCTTCGTGATTCACATTATCATTCGTGATGCTTTTTTTCAATTATGATTCATTTTATCATTCTTGATTAGTATTTATCATTCAGGATTCATGTTATCATTCACGATTGATTTACCATTCATTCAGTTTACATTTGTGACTCATTCTATCACTCTATCATCCATGATTTTTTTTTTCATTCAGGATTTTTATCATTCATGATTCATATCATTCACGATTGTTTTTATCATTCTATTCATTTTACCACGCATGATTCATATTATCATTCATGATTCATTTTATCATTTACGATTGATTTAACTTTCATTATACATTTTGCCTTTCACGATACACTTTTATTTTGTCAGTCATGATTCATTTCAACATTCATGTTTCATTTTCAAATGATTCTTTTTATCATTCATGATTCATATTATCATTCGCTATTCACTTTACCATTCATGATACATTTTTATAATCCATGATTCATTTTACCATTCATTTTTATCATTCATGATTCATTTGATCACCAATGATACATTTTTTGGATTCATGATTCTTTTTATCATTCATGATTCATCCTATCATTCACGATTGCTTGAAAAATCATGATTCATTTGGCATTCATGATTCATTTATGATTCCATTTAACATTCATGAATCATTTTAATATTCATGATTCATATTATCAGTCATGATTCATATTATCAGTCATGATTCATATTATCAGTCATGATTCTCTTTATCATTCATGATTCATATTATCATTCGCGATTCACTTTACCATTCATTTTTCATTTTTATCATTCATGATTCATTTTATTACTAATGATACATTTTTTTGATCCATGATTCATTTTATCATTCATGATTCATCCTATCATTCACGATAGCTTTAAAAATCATTATTCATTTTGGCATTCATGATTCATTTCTGATTCCATTTAACATTCATGAATCATGTTAATATTCATGATTCATATTATCAGTCATGATTCACATTTTAAGTCATGATTCGTATTACCAGTCATTATTCTTTTTATCATTCATGATTAGTTTTATCGTTCATTAATTTTACCATTCGAGATTCATTTTTATCATTCATGATTCATTTTACCATTGACCATTCATTTTATCATTCATGATTAATATTTATCATTCAGGATTCATTTTTAGCATTCGTGATTTATTTTACCAATCATGATTCATATCATTCACGATTCATTTTACCATTCGATTCATTTTTCCATTCATTATTCATATTATCATTCATGACTAATTTTATCATACACGATTCATTTAACGTTCATGATTGATTTTACCATTCAAGATTCATATTATCATTTATGATTCGATTTAACATTCATATTTTAATTTACCGTCCATGATTTGTATTATCATTCACGATTTATATTATCATTCACGATTAGTTTTAACATTCAAGATTCCATTTACCATTCATGATTCAATTTCACATTCATGATTCATTTTTATGATTCATGATTAATATTTTTCATTCAGGATTCATTTTTATCATTCGTGATTTATTTTACCAATCATGATTCATATCATTCACAATTGATTTTACCATTCGATTCATTTTAACATTCATAATTCATATTATCATTCATGATTCATTTTATCATTCACGATTGATTTAAAGTTCATGATTCATTTTAATTTTCACGATTCATTTTACCACTCATGATCAGCTTTCCATTCATGATTCATTTTAATATTCGAGCTTAATTTTTATTATTCATGAATCATATTCCCATTCATATTTCTTATTATCATTCACGATTCCATTTTATCATTCATGATTAATTTTTATCATTCATGATTCATTTTCATCATTTATGTTTCATTTTCATCATTCATGATTCCGTTTATCATTCATTGTTAATTTTTTCATTCATTAACCATTTTACCATTCAAGATTTATTTTATCATTCATGATTGAGTCTATCATTTATGGTTAATTGTTATCATTAATGATTAATTTTTTCATTCATGATTAATTTTATCATTCTTGACTCATTTATCTTTCATTATTCAGTTTAATCAACCATGATTCATTTTACCATTCATGATTCATTTTATAAATTAATGATTTATTCTATCATTCATGATTAATTTTACCATTCACGATTCATTCTGCCACTCATTCTCTTCCATTCATGATTAATTTTTATTAT
Source organism: Clusia tigrina (assembly GCA_920105625.2). NCBI lineage: Eukaryota > Metazoa > Arthropoda > Insecta > Diptera > Clusiidae > Clusia > Clusia tigrina. Next base: position 138,724,746 of record OV050030.1, on the reverse strand, counting down.
TCAGGAATCATATTACCGTTCATGATTCTTATTGTCATTCACGACTCATATTATCATTCGCGATTCACTCTTATCATTCATGATTAATTTTTATTATTCGTGATTCATTTTTATCGTTTACGATTAATTTTCATCATTCATGTTTCCGTTTATCATTCATTGTTAATTTTTTCATTCATTAATCATTTTAACATTCAAGATTTATTTTATCATTCATGATTGAGTCTATCATTTATGGTTAATCGTTATCATTAATGATTCATTTTATCATTCATGATTAATTTTATTATTCTTGATTCATTGTATCTTTCATTATTCAGTTTAATCAACCATGTTTCATTTTACCATTCATTTTATAAACTAATGATTTAGTCTATCATTCATGATTCATTTTGCCATTCACGTTTCAGTCTGCCACTCATGCTCTTCCATTCATAATTAATTTTTATTATTCAGGAATCATATTTCCATTCATGATTCTTATTGTTATTCACGATTCATATTATTATTCGCGATTCACTTTTATCATTCATGATTAATTTTTAGCCTTCATGATTCATTTTTATCATTCATGATTCATTTTTATCATTTACGATTAATTTTCATCAGTCATGTTTCCGTTTATCATTCATTGTTCATTTTTATCATTCATCAATCATTTTACCATTCAAGATTTATTTTATCATTCATGATTGAGTGTATCATTTGTGGTTAATTGTTATCATTAATGATTCATTTTATCATTCATGATTCATTTTACCTTTCATTATTCAGTTTTATCAACCATGATTCATTTTATCATTCATGATTCATTCTATCTTTCAATATTCATCTTACTATTCCTGATTAATTTTTATTATTCATGATTCATTTTACCATGCATGATTCATTTTTATCATTAATGATTCATTTTTTCATTAATGATTAATTTTATCAATCATGATTTATTTTATCATTCATTATTCATTTTATCTCTCATGATTATTCTTATCATTCATGATTCATATTCTAATTCACGATTCATTTTACCATTCATGATTCATTTTTATCATCCACGATTCATTTAAACATTTATTATTATATTTTAAACTTCGTGATTCACATTATCATTCATGGTACTTTTTTTCATTGATGATTCATTTTATCATTCATGATTAATATTTATCATTCAGGATTAATTTTTATCATTCACAATTCATTTACCATTCATGATTCATTTTACATTCATGATTCAATCTATCATTCATGATTAATTTTTCCAATCAGGACTCATTTTTATCATTCGTGATTCTTTTTACATTCATGACTCATGTCATTCATGATTGTTTTCATCATTCGATTCATTTAACCATTCATGACTCATATCATTCGTGATTCATTTTATCATTCACGATTGATTTAACGTTCATGATTCATTTTACCATTCATGATTAATATTATCATTCATGATTCGATTTAACATTCATATTTCAATTTACAGTTCATGCTTCATATTATCATTCACGATTTATATTATCATTCACGATTAGTTTTAAGATTCAAGATTCCATTTACTATTCATGATTCATTTTCACATTCAAGATTCATTTTTATGATTCATGATTAATATTTTTCATTCAAGATTCATTTTTATCATTCGTGATTTATTTTACCAATCATGATTCATATCATTCACGATTGATTTTACCATTTGATTAATTTTACCATTCATTATTCATATTATCATTCATGATTCATTTTATCATACACGACTGATTTAAAGTTCATGATTCATTTTAACTTTCACGATTCATTTTACCACTCATGATGCATCATTCCATTCATGATTCAATTTAATATTCGTGCTTAATTTTTATTATTCATGAATCATATTACCATTCATATTTCTTATTATCATTCACGATTCCATTTTATCATTCCTGATTCATTTTACCATGCATGATTCATTTTTATAATACATGATTGATTCTATCATTCAAGGTTAATGTTTATCATTAAGGATTCATTTTATCATTAATTACTAATTTTATCATCCATGATTCATTTTATCATTCATTATTCATTTCTTCTTTCATGATTCTTTTTATCATTCAAGATTCATATTATCATTCGCGATTCACTTTACCATTCATGATTCATTTTTATAATCCATGATTCATTTTACCATTCATTTTTCATTTTTATCAATCATGATTCATTTTATCACTAATGATACATTTTTTTGATTCATGATTCATTTTATCATTCATGATTCATCCTATCATTCACGATATCTTTAAAAATCATGATTCATTTTGGCATTCTTGATTCATTTATGATTCCATTTAACATTCATGAATCATTTTAATATTCATGATTCATATTATCAGTCATGATTCACATTATCAGTCATGATTCATTTTATCATTCTTGATTAGTTTTATCGTTCATTAATTTTACCATTCGAGATTCGTTTTTATCATTCATGATTCTTTTTACCATTGACCATTCATTTTATCATTCATGATTAATATTTATCATTCAGGATTCATTTTTATCATTCGTGATATATTTTACCAATCATGATTCATATCATTCGCGATTGATTTTATCATTCGATTCATTTTACCATTCATTATTCATATTATGATTCATGACTAATTTTATCATACACGATTGATTTAACGATCATGAATCATTTTACCATTCATGATTCATATTATCATTTATGATTCGATTTAACATTCATATTTTAATTTACCGTCCATGATTTGTATTATCATTCACGATTTATATTATCATTCACGATTAGTTTTAACATTCAAGATTCCATTTACCATTCATTATTCATTTTAATGATTAATATTTTTCATTCAGGATTCATTTTTATCATTCGTGATTTATTTTACCAATCATGATTCATATCATTCACGATTGATTTTACCATTCGATTCATTTTAGCATTCATTATTCATATTATCATTCATGATTCATTTTTTCATATACGAGTGAATTAAAGTTCATGATTCATTTTAAATTTCACGATTCATTTTACCACATATGATGCATCTTTCCATTCATGATTCATTTTAATATTCGTGCTTAATTTTTATTATTCATGACTCATATTACCATTCATATTTCTTATTATCATTCACGATTCCATTTTATCATTCATGATTAATTTTACCATCTATCATTTATGGTTAATTGTTATCATTAATGATTCTTTTTATCATTCATAATTAATATGTTTAAACGATTCTCGACCTCCGGTTGAAATTTAATAAATTGGACCTTGAACTCGTTACAAAAACCAATTTATACATAATTAATTTTATCATTCATGATTCATTTTACCATTCATGATTAATTTTATAAGTTACGATTTATTCTATCATTCACGATTCGTTTTACCATTCACGTTTCATTCTGCCACTCATGCTGTTCCATTCATGATTAATTTTTATTATTCAGGAATCATATTACTATTCATGATTATTATTATCATTCACGATTCATATTATCATTCGCGATTCACTTTTATCATTTATGATTAATTTTTAGCATTCATGATTCATTTTTATCATTCATGACTTATTTTTATCACTTGCGATTAATTTTCATCATTCATGATTCCGTTTATCATTCATTGTTCATTTTTATCATTCATCAATCATTTTACCATTCAAGATTTATTTTATCATTCATGGTTGAGTCTATCATTTATGGTTAATTGTTATCATTAATGATTCATTTTATCATTCATGATTTATTTTATCATTCATGACTCATTTTATCTTTCATTATTCAGTTTAACCAACCAAGATTCATTTTGCCATTCATGATTTATTTTATAAATTAATGATTTATTCCATCATTCATGATTCATTTTACCATTCACGTTTCATTCTGCCACTCATGCTCTTCCATTCATAATTAATTTTTATTATTCAGGAATCATATTACCATTCATGATTCTTATTGTTATTCACGATTCATATTATCATTCGCGATTCACTTTTATCATTCAGGATTCATTTTTATCATTCGTGATTTATTTTACCAATCATGATTCATATCATTCACGATTGATTTTACCATTCGATTCATTTTACCATTCATTATTCATATTATCATTCATGACTCATTTTATCATACACAATTGATTTAACGTTCATGATTCATTTTACCACTCATGTTGCATCTTTGCATTCATAATTCATTTTAATATTCGTGCTTAATTTTTATTATTCATGAATCATATTACCATTCATATTTCTTACTATCATTCACGATTCCATTTTATCATTCATGATTAATTTTTATCATTCATGATTCATTTTTATCATTTATGATTAATTTTTATCATTCGTGATTCAGTTTATCATTCATTGTTAATTTTTTCATTCAATAATCATTTTACCCTTCAAGATTTATTTTATCATTCATGATTGAGTCTATCATTTATGGTTAATTGTTATCATAATTGATTAATTTTATCATTCGTGACTCATTTTATAAATTAATGATTCATTCTATCATTCATGATTCATTTTACCATTCACGTTTCATTCTGCCACTCATGCTCTTCCATTCATGATAAATTTTTATTATTCAGGAATCATATTACTATTCAGGATTCTTATTATCAATCACGATTCCTATTATCATTCCCGATTCCCTTTTATCATTCATGAGAAATTTTCATCATTCATGATTCCGTTTATCATTCATTGTTCATTTATATCATTTATCAATCATTTTACTATTCAAGATTCATTTTATCATTCATGTTTCATTTTATCTTTCATTATTCAGTTTTATCAACCATGATTCATTTTAACACTCATTATTAATTTTATAATTCATGATTCATTCTATCTTTCATGATTAATTTTTATTATTCATGATTCATTTTACCATACATGATTCATTTTTATCATTAATGATTCATTTTTTCATTAATGATTAATTTTATCATTCATGATATATTTTATCATTCATTATTCATCTCCCATGATTCTTTTTACTATTAATGACTCATGTGATGCACGATTGTTTTTATCATTCGATTCATGTTACCTTTCATGATTCATATCATTCATGATTCATTTTATCATTCACGATCGATTTAATGTTCATGATTCATTTTAACTTTCACGATTCATTTTGCCACTCACGATGCATCTTTTCATTCATGATTCATTTTAATATTCATGATTAATTTGTATTATTCATGAAACATTTTACCATTCATGATTCTTATGATTCAAGATTCATCTTATCATTCATGATTCTATCATTCATGGTTAATTTTTATCATTCCTTATTCATTTTATCATTTATTAGTCTTTTTATGATTCATAATTGCAATTATCATTCACGATTCATTTTACCATTCATGATTCATTTTTATTATCCACGATTCATTTTACTATTCATTTTTAAATTTTTACCTTCATGATTCATTTTATCATTCATTATACTTTTTTTCTCATTCGAGATTCATTTTATAAATCATGATTCATACTATAATTCATGATACCTTTTACAATGCATTATTCAGTTCTCTCGTTCAAGATCATTTTATCATTTAATATTCATTTTACCATTCATGATTCATTTTTATCTTTTAAGATTCATTTTCATCATTTTACCATTCATGTTTCATTTTCTTCATTCATGTTTCATTTTTATAATTCACGATTAATTTTCATCATTCATGATTCCGTTTATCATTCATTATAAATTTTTATCACTCATCAATCATTTTACCATTCAAAACTCATTTTATCATTCATGATTGAGTCTTTCATTTATGGTTAATTGTTATCATAATTGATTAATTTTATCATTCATGATTTATTTTATCATTCATGACTCATTTTATAAATTAATGATTCATTCTATCATTCATGATTCATTTTACCATTCTCGTTTCATTCTGCCACTCATGCTCTTCCATTCATTATAAATTTTTATTATTCAGGAATCATATTAATATTCATGATTCTTATTATCATTCACGATTCATATTATCATTCCCAATTCCCTTTTATCATTCATGAGTAATTTTTATCATTCATGATTCATTTTTATCATTTACGATTAATTTTCATCATTCATGATTCCGTTTATCATTCATTGTTCATTTTTATCATTCATCAATCATTTTACCATTCAAGATTTATTTTTTCATTCATCATTGAGTCTATCATTTATGGTTAATTGTTATCATTAACGATTCATTTTATCATTCATGATTCATTTTATCATTCATGATTCATTTTATCTTTCATTATTCAGTTTTATCAACCATGATTCATTTTAACATTCATTATTAATTTTATCATTCATGATTCATACTCTCATTCATGATTCATCTTACCATTCATTATTAATTTTTATTATTCATGATTCATATTATCATGCGCGATTCACTCTTATCATTCATGATTAATTTTTATCATTCATGATTCATTTTTATCATTACGATTAATTTTCATCATTCATGATTCCGTTTATCATTCATTGTTAATTTCTTCATTCATTAATCATTTTACCATTCAAGCTTTACTTTATCATTCATGATTGAGTCTATCATTTATGGTTAATTGTTAGCAATCATTTTATCATTCATGCTTAATTTTATCATTTATGATTCATTTTATCTTTCATTATTCATTTTAATCAACCATGATTAATTTTACCATATTAATTTTCATGATTCTTATTATAATTCACGATTCATATTATCATTCGCGATTCACTTTTATCATTCATGATTAATTTTTATCATTCATGATTCAATTTTATCATTCATGATTCATTTTTATCATTTACGATTAATTTTCATCATTCATGATTCCGTTTATCATTCATTGTTCATTTTTATCATTCATCAATCATTTTACCATTCCAGATTTATTTTATCATTCATGATTGATGGATAATTGTTATCATTAATGATTAATTTTATCATTCATGATTTATTCTATCATTCAAGGTTAATGTTTATCATTAAGGATTCATTTTATCATTAATTATTAATTTTATCATTCATGATTCATTTTATCATTCATTATTCATTTCTTCTTTCATGATGATTTTTGTCATTCATGATTCATATTATCATTCGGGATTCACTTTACCATTCATGATTCATTTTTATAATCCATGATTCATTTTACCATTCATTTTTATCATTCATGATTCATCTTATCACTAATGATACATTTTTTTGATTCATGATTCATTTTATCATTCATGATTCATCCTATCATACACAATAGCTTTAAAATTCATGATTCATTTTGGCATTCATGATTCATTTATGATTCCATTTAACATTCATGAATCATTTTAATATTCATATTATCAGTCATGATTCATATTATCAGTCATGATTCTTTTTATCATTCATGATTAGTTTTATCGTTCATTAATTTTACCATTCGAGATTCATTTTTATCATTCATGGTTAATTTTACCATTGACCATTCATTTTATTATTCATGATTAATAGTTATCATTCAGGATTCATTTTTATCATTCGTGATTTATTTTACCAATCATGATTCATATCATTCACGATTGATTTTACCATTCGATTCATTGTACCATTCATTATTCATATTATAATTCATGATTCATTTTATCATACACGATTGATTTAACGTTCATGATTCATTTTACCACTCATGTTGCATCTTTCCATTCATGATTCATTTTAATATTCGAGCTTAATTTTTATTATTCATGAATCATATTACCATTCATATTTCTTACTATCATTCACGATTCCATTTTATCATTCATGATTAATTTTTATCATTCATGATTCATTTTAATCATTTATGATTAATTTTCATCATTCATGATTCCGTTTATCATTCATTATAAATTTTTATCACTCATCAATCATTTTACCATTCAAAACTCATTTTATCATTCATGATTGAGTCTATCATTTATGGTTAATTGTTATCATTATCGATTAATTTTATCATTCATGATTAATTTTATCATTCATGACTCATTTTATAAATTAGTGATTTATTCTATTATTCATGATTCATTTTACCATTCACGTTTCATTCTGCCACTCATGCTCATCCATTCATGATAAATTTTTATTATTCAGGAATCATATTACTATTCATGATTCTGATTATCATTCACGATTCATATTACATTCCCGATTCCCTTTTATCATTCATGATTCATTTTTATCATTCATGATTCATTTTTATCATTTACGATTAATTTTCATCGTTCATGATTCCGTTTATCATTCATTGTTCATTTTTATCATTCATCAATCATTTTACTATTCAAGATTTATTTTATCATTCATGATTGAGTCTATCATTTATGGTTAATTGTTATCATTAATGATTCATTTTATCATTCATGTTTCATTTTATCTTTCATTATTCAATTTTATCAACCATGATTCATTTTAACATTCATTATTAATTTTATCAATCATGATTCATTCTATCTTTCATGATTCATCTTACCATTCATGATTAATTTTTATTATTCATAATTCATTTTACCATGCATGATTCATTTTCATCATTAATGATTCATTTTTTCATTAATGATTAATTTTATCATTCATGATTTATTTTATCATTCATTATTCATTTTATCTCTCATGATTCTTCGTATCATTCCTGATTGATATTCTTATTCACGATTCATTTTACCATTCATGATTCATTTTTATCATCCACGATTCATTTAAACATTTATTATTAAATTTTAAACTTCGTGATTCACATTATCATTCATGATACTTTTTTTCATTGATGATTCATTTTATCAATCATGATTAATAATTATCATTCAGAATTCATTTTTATCATTCACAATTCATTTACCATTCATGATTCATTTTACATACATGATTCATTCTATCAATCAAAATTAATTTTTTCATTCAGGATTCATATTTATCATTCGGGATTCTTTTTACCATTCATGACTCATGTGATGCACGATTGTTTTTATCATTCGATTTATTTTACCATTCATGATTCATATCATTCATGATTCATTTTATCATTTACGATCCATTTAATGTTCATGATTCATTTTACCTTTCACAATTCATTTTGCCACTCACGATGCATCTTTCCATTTATGATTCTTTTTAATATTCATGATTAATTTTAATTACTCATGAAACATTTTACATTCATGATCCTTATTATTCAAGATTCATGTTATCATCCATGATTCTATCATTCATTGTTAATTTTTATCATTCATTATTCATTTTATGATTCATGATTGCAATTATCATTCACGATGCATTTTACCATTCATGATTCATTTTTATCATCCACGATTAATTTTACTATTCATTATTCAATTTTTACCTTCATGATTTATTTTATCATTCATTATACTTTTTTCTCATTCGAGATTCATTTTATAAATCAAGATTCATACTATAATTCATGATACCTTTTACAATTCAATATTCAGTTCTCTCATTCATGATTCATTTTATCATTTAATATTCATTTTACCATTCATAATTCATTTTTATCTTTTAAGATTCATTTTCATCATTTATGATTCATTTTACCATTCATGATTCATTTTCTTCATTCATGTTTCATTTTTATAATTCATGATTAATTTTCATCATTCATGATTCCGTTTATCATTCATTATAAATTTTTATCACTCATCAGTCATTTTTCCATTCAAAACTCATTTTATCATTCATGATTGAGTCTATCATTTATGGTTAATTGTTATTATTAATGATTCATTTTATCATTCATGATTAATTATATCATTGATGATTCATTTTATCTTTTATTATTCAGTTTAATCAACCATGATTCATTTTACCATTAATGATTCATTTTATAAATTAATGATTTATTCTATCATTCATGATTCATTTTACCATTCGCGTTTCATTCTGCCACTCATGCTCTTCCATTCATGATTAATTTTTATTATTCAGGAATCATATTACCATTCATGATTCTTATTGTCATTCAAGATTCATATTATCATTCGCGATTCACTCTTATCATTCATGATTAATTTTTATTATTCATGATTCACTTTTATCATTTACGATAAATTTTCATCATTCATGATTCCGTTTATGATTCATTGTTCATTTTTATCATTCATCAATCATTTTACCATTCAAGATTTATTTTATCATTCATGATTGAGTCTATCATTTATGGTTAATTGTTTTCATTAATGATTCATTTTATCATTCATGATTCATTTTATCATTCATTGTTCATTTTATCTTTCATTATTCAGTTTTATCAACCATGATTCATTTTAACATTCATTATTAATTTTATCATTCATGATTCATTCTATCTTTCATGATTCATCTTACCATTCATGATTAATTTTTATTATTCATGATTCATTTTTATCATTAATGATTCATTTTTTCATTAATGATTAATTTTATCATTCATGATATATTTTATCATTCATTATTCATTTTATCTCCCATGATTCTTCTTATCATTCATGATTCATATTCTAATTCACGATTCATTTTACAATTCATAATTCATTTTTATCATCCACGTTTCATTTAAACATTTATTATTAAATCTTAAACTTCATGATTCACATTATCTTTCATGATACTTTTTTTCATTGATGATTTATTTTATCAATCATGATTAATATTTATCATTCAGAATTCATTTTTATCGTTCACAATTCATTTACCATTCATGATTCAACATGATGCATTCTATCATTCATAATTAATTTTTTCATTCAAGATTCATTTTTATCATTCGGGATTCTTTTTACCATTTATGACTCATGTGATGCACGATTGTTTTTATCATTCGATTCATTTTACCATTCATGATTCATATCATTCATGATTCATTTTATTATTCACGATCGATTTAATGTTCATGATTCATTTTACCTTTCACGATTCATTTTGCCACTCACGATGCATCTTTTCATTCATGATTCATTTTAATATTCATGATTAATTTGTATTATTCATGAAACATTTTACTATTCATGATTCTTATGATTCAAGATTCATGTTATCATTCATGATTCAATTTTTTTTTTTAAATTTTTTTTTTGGGTAGAGAGGGTAAAAATGCCTGCCGAATCATCAAAACTGTTGTCACAGATTTGGTATCTGAGAATTGCACCCACTAAAACATCCCCCTCCCTCGCTGAAAACATCTGCCCACCCTGGAACCCTTTTTATACTTCCTTCAAGGTGGAGATTCTCACTTCGTCCCTATTGGGCTCTCAACATTATTCCTGCGTCCAGGTCCCGCTTTTTCCGCCGGAGCACATTTTCCACATATTTATCTACGTGGTCCCAGTTTTCTTTGCTGCTTAGCATAACCTCCACAATGTTCTCGGTGGCTAAGGTTTCCCCGATTTCCATTTCAAGTGTGGTGCGCTCTGTTTGCCACCTTGTGCATTTGAAAAAGGTGTGCTCTGCATCATCCACATTGCTGTCGCCGTATATGCACTCAGGCCCTCCAATTTTTCCCATTCGGTGTAGATACTTGCAGAAGTATCCGTGACCAGACAGTAACTGCGTGAGGTAGAAATTGACGGTTCCGGCTGTTCCTCCTATCCAGCTCGCTATGTCGGGTATGAGTCTCGCTGTCCTCTTCCGCGACTCTCGGCGGCCCATCGTTCCTGCCAATGGTGCACGGTTTGTTGCTTTATATGCTGCGCGGTTCCTCTGGTATTCTTACCCATCTTGGCTTCTCGTAGGTGTTTTCGTTCGAGCGCCAAGAGATCGATAGGGATTAAGCAGCTAATTACCAGAATTGCCGGCTCCGATACAGTACGGTACGCTGAAGCTACTCGCAGAGCTGCGGTTCGTTGTACGGACGATAAAACTTTTCTTCGGGCGTGCACCTTTAGCTTGTCAGCCCACAATTCGCTACCATACAGCAGAATGGAGTGCGTTGTCATCATCAGAAGCTTCCTCTTGATGGATGTCGGCCCTCCGATGTTTGCCATTAGTCTGCTGAGAGAAGCCGTTACCTGTGCTGCCTTCGTCGCCGCACTTTGCATTTGCGCCCAGTAGGTGAGCTTGGAGTCAAGCTGAATTCCCAGGTACTTTATCACCTTTTGTGTCCTGATGGTCTCGGAGCAAACTCTCAAGTCGATTTCTATTGGAATGTGCTTTCTCGTGAGGAATAGCAGTTCCGTCTTTTTCGTGGCCAACTTCAGGCCATGTGAATCGAGCCACCTCTGGGTTCTGATCATGACCTGGTTCAGCTTTCTTTGGGCGTCTTCCGAGTCGCGTGCGGTGATGACAGCCGCAATGTCGTCTGTGTATCCGACTAGATGAGTGTCATCTGGCATCTCTATGCGCAAAATGCCATCGTAGCTTATATTCCAAAGGTCCGGTCCGAGGATGGACCCTTGCGCTGCCCCTGACGTGATGATTTTGCTTCGGGTGCCATTGTTGGTCTCGTATAACAACATTCTGTCTTTAACGTAGCTCCGGATTATCTTCTTCAGATAAGCTGGTATCTGAAAACGATTTTTAAGTGCCTCGATCATATCAACCCACCTAGCGCTGTTGAAAGCATTTCTTACGTCTAATGTGACAAGGAGTACCACTCGCCTGGAGTAGTGATTTCCTTGCGGTGCCGCTAGCACACTTTCTATGACGTCTTCTACGGCGCCAATTGTGGACTTTCCTGGTCGAAAACCGTGTTGTCGAGTGGATAATCCCCCAGCGTTTTCAATGGCTGCTGCTATTCGGGGTTTGAGAAGTCGCTCCAAAAGTCTGTCCGCGGTGTCTAGCATACACAGTGGTCGTTATCCTGACGGTGATTCAGGGCTTCCTTTTCCCTTGCTGATGAGCACTAGCCGCTGTCTTTTCCATACGTCTGGGAATATTCCTTCTGTCAGGCAGGCATTGTACATATCGAGGAGTACTTGGGCATGGCTATTTGTTGTTGAATTTTCCTGTGTTTGACTTCATGTTGCCACACGTCTACTCCTTGTGACAGTTTGCCACCCATCGGCCTTACTTTCGCAGAATTTTTTCCCATCTTCTGGTTCTGCTGGGGTAGAAGCTGCTCGTTCGGGTCTAGCCATCGTCGGTGTTGCTGAAGCCCTTGTCAGGGCCGTGTGCCTCGGTTTCGGTGCCCTAACAAGTTTGCACTCGTTCTCTTTTTCCGTCCAGTTTCGCCGATAGCTTTCCATTACGTCGAAAAGCTCGTCTAGCTCGGAAACTCCGGTCTTTACGTCCATGCTCACGTTCTTCTGCTTTATCATTGCTTGCTTCATCTTCGTCAAGACTTTCCGACATTTTATGAGAACTTCTTCTTCTGCCGTTCTCATCTTTATGATGAATTCCTGTCTGGGTGAGCTGACGGGACATTTCATCAATGCAGGTGTGGGAGTTCTAGAAGACTCCTGCTGTTGTAGGTTCCCTTTTGCGCCCAGAGGCGTTTGGTTTGCGGCAGGGATGGTGTGCGATTTGTTAACCGCCCCATCTACCGGTGTGTTACTTACTTGGGGTTGTTGCTGGTTTGTTAGTCCCTCTTCTGGCGATCGCATAATTTTGCTTCTTCTTCTAAAGCAGCTTCCCCTTTCTTGATCGCTTGGAGTTACTTTCTGCTGTATTTGAGTTTTAGGTTGAGTTTGTTGCTTTGTTTGAGGTGTCTTCATTTTATATGGGTCCCCGCTTCAAGCCGCTATCTCCGTTCGTTGTACAATCGCTTTGGAAATATCCATGTGGTTGTCTATGCAAGCAGGGAGTTCCACCGAGGGTTGGCACAAGTTTTCATGAGAACTTGTACTCAGAGCCAGGATAAGCGTTAGTCAGGATTGATGCTCAACTGAGCCTGTACCGCCAACTTAATGGTGACGCAACATCGAACGTACTTGAAGACCCGCCACGGTTTTAACGGGACGGAGGCAGCTACAGCATTAGCGTGAAAGCCATTTCCACCCGATATCACTCTGGTGTACTGAGGTAACGGAATGCTGCAGCTACCAGCCCAAGGCAGACAGTTCATAAATATTTTCAAATCGTTTTCCTAGGGGCATACCGCGTCAGTTTCCATTTACTTGTGTCTCCCACGATGCCATCTGTGAATGGATGGGGAGCACTAATTTAGACGGTGCCTACTCGTCTTGTTACATGCGTTTCTCAGAGTTTGCAGACCTTTTCAATCGCACTCTCCTCGCTTGCCGCTCTTGGTCGGGGACTACTTATTGGTTATTCGCAGCTAACCTACTCTGGTAGGCCGTTCACTATCCGCCACCTGTGACCCCCACGGTAGCCTGAGCTTAGCTCCGCACCGTTCACTATCCGCCACCTGTGACCCCCACGGTAGCCTGAGCTTAGCCCCGCATTCATGAGTCTATCATTCGAGGTTAATTTTTATCATTCCTTATTCATTTTATCATTTATGATCTGTTTATGATTCATGATTGTAATTATCATTCACGATTCATTTTACCATTCATGATTCATTTTACTATTCTTTATTAAATTTTTACCTTCATGATTCATTTTATCATTCATTATACTTTTTTCTCATTCGAGATTCATTTTATAAATCGTGATTCATACTATAATTCATGATATCTTTTACAATTCATTATTCAGTTCTCTCGTTCATGATTCATTTTATCATTTAATATTCATTTTACCATTCATGATTCAATTTTATCTTTTAAGATTCATTTTCAGCATTTATGATTCATTTTAACATTCATGTTTCATTTTCTTCATTCATGTTTCATTTTTATAATTCACGATTAATTTTCATCATTCATGATTCCGTTTATCATTCATTATAAACTTTTATCACTCATCAATCATTTTAAAATTCAAAACTCATTTTATCATTCATGATTGAGTTTATCATTTATGGTTAATTGTTATTATTAATGATTAAATTTATCATTCATGATTAATTTTATCATTCAAGATTCATTTTATTTTTCATTATTCAGTTTAATCAACCATGATTCATTTTACCATTCATGATAAATTTTATAAATTATGATTTATTCTATCATTCATGATTCATTTTACCATTCACGTTTCATTATGCCACTCATGCTCTTCCATTCATGATAAATTTTTATTATTCAGGAATCATATTACCATTCATGACTCTTATTGTAATTCACGATTCATATTATCATTCACGATTCTCTCTTATCATTCATGATTAATTTTAATCATTCATGATTCATTTTTATCATTTACGATTAATTTTCATCATTCATGATTCCGTTTATCATTCATTGTTAATTTTTTCATTCATTAATCATTTTTCCATTCAAGCTTTACTTTATCATTCATGATTGAGTCTATCATTTATGGTTAATTCTTATCAATAATGATTAATTTTATCATACATGATTATTTTTATCATTTATGATTCATTTTATCTTTCATTATTCAGTTTAATCAACCATGATTAATTTTACCATTCATGATTCTTATTATAAATTAATGATTTTTTCTATCATTCATGATTCATTTTACCATTCACGTTTCATTCTGCCATCCATCTCTTCCATTCATGATTTTTATTATTCAGGAATTATATTAATTTTCATGATTCTTATTATCATTCACGATTCATATTATCATTCGCGATTCACTTTTATCATTCTTGATTAATTTTTATCATTCATGATTCATTTTTATCATTCATGATTCATTTTTATCATTTACGATTAATTTTCATCATTCATGATTCCGTTTATCATTCATTGTTCATTTTTATCGTTCATCAATCATTTTACTATTCAAGATTTATTTTATCATTCATGATTGAGTCTATCATTTATGGTTAATTGTTATCATTAATGATTCATTTTATCATTCATGTTTCATTTTATCTTTCATTAATCAGTTTTATCAACCATGATTCATTTTAACATTCATTATTAATTTTATCATTCATGATTCATTCTATCTTTCATGATTCATCTTACCATTCATGATTAATTTTTATTATTCATGATTCATTTTACCATGCATGATTCATTTTTATCATTGATTCATTTTTTCATTAATGATTAATTTTATCATTCATGATTTATTTTATCATTCATTATTCATTTTATCTCTCATGATTCTTCTTATCATTCATGATTCAAATTCACGATTCATTTACCATTCATGATTCATTTTACATACATGATTCATTCTATCAATCATAATTAATTTTTTCATTCAGGATTCATTTTTATCATTCGGGATTCTTTTTACCATTCATGACTCATGTGATGCACGATTGTTTTTATCATTCGATTAATTTTACCATTCATGATTCATATCATTCATGATTAATTTTATCATTCACGATTGATTTAACGTTCATGATTTATTTTACCATTCATGATTAATATTATCACTTATTTTTCGATTTAACATTCATATTTCATTTTACAGTTCATGCTTCGTAATAGCATTCACGATCTATATTATCATTCGCGATTCACTCTTATCATTCATGATAAATTTTTATCATTCATGATTCATTTTTATCATTCATGATTCATATTATCATTCGTGATTCATTTTTCCATTCATGATTCACGTTTATCATTCATGATTGATTCTATCATTCAAGGTTAATGTTTATCATAAAGGATTCATTTTATCATCAATTATTAATTTTATCATTCATGATTCATTTTATCATTCATTATTCATTTCTTCTTTCATGATTCTTTTTATTATTCATGATTCATATTATCATTCGCGACTCACTTTACCATTCATGATTCATTTTTATAATCCATGATTCATATTACCATTCATTTTTCATTTTTATCATTCATGATTCATTTTATTACTAACAATACATTTTTTTGATTCATGATTCATTTTATCATTCATGATTCATCCTATCATTCACGATAGCTTCAAAAATCATTATTCATTTTGGCATTCATGGTTCATTTATGATTCCATTTAGCATTCATGAATCATTTTAATATTCATGATTCATATTATCAGTCATGATTCACATTTTCAGTCATGATTCATATTACCAGTCATGATTCTTTTGATCATTCATGATAAGTTTGTTAAGATGCGATCATTAAATTTACCATTCGAGATTCATTTTTATCATTCATGATTCATTTTACCATTGACCATTCATTTTATCATTCATGATTAAAATTTATCATTCAGGATTCATTTTTAATATTCGTGATTTATTTTTCCAATCATGATTCATATCATTCACGATTGATTTTACCATTCGATTCATTTTACCATTCATTATTCATATTATCATTTATGACTCATTTTATCATACACGATTGATTTAACTTTCATGATTCATTTTACCATTCATGATTCATATTATCATTTATGATTCGATTTAACATTCATATTTTAATTTAGAGTCCATGATATTTATTATCATTCACGATTTATATTATCATTCACGATTAGTTTTAACATTCAAGATTCCATTTACCATTCATGATTCATTTTCAAATTCATGATTCATTTTTATGATTCATGATTAATATTTTTCATTCAGGATTCATTTTTATCATTCGTGATTCATTTTACCATTCATTTTTATCATTCATGATACATTTTACCATTTATTATTCAAGTTTAACCTTCATGATTCTTTTTATCATTTATGATACTTTTTTAACTCATGATTAATATTTATCATTCAGGAGTCATTTTTATCATTCGTGACCTATTTTACCAATCTTGATTCATATCATTCACGATTGATTTTAACATTCGATTCATTTTACCATACATTATTCATATTATCATTTATGATTCATTTTATCATACACGATTGATTTAAAGTTCATGATTCATTGTAGCTTTCACGATTCATTTTACCACTCATGATGCATCTTTCCATTCATGACTCATTTTAATATTCGTGCTTAATTTTTATTATTCATGAATCATATTACCAGTCATATTTCTTATTATCATACACGATTCCATTTTATCATTCATGATTAATTTTTATCATTCACGTTTCATTTTTATCATTTACGTTTAATTTTCATCATTCAGTTCATCATTGTTCAATTGTTAATTTTTTCATTCATTAATCATTTTACCATTCAAGATTTATTTTATCGTTCATGATTGAGTCTATCATTTATGGTTAATTGTTATCATTAATGATAAATTTTAT
This sequence comes from Clusia tigrina, assembly GCA_920105625.2. Taxonomy (NCBI): domain Eukaryota; kingdom Metazoa; phylum Arthropoda; class Insecta; order Diptera; family Clusiidae; genus Clusia; species Clusia tigrina. The sequence goes on along the minus strand of OV050030.1, from coordinate 138,706,579 downwards.
CATTCATAATTAATTTTATCATTCATGATTCATTTTATCTTTCATTATTCAGTTTTATCAACCATGATTCATTTTAACATTCATGATTCACATTATCTTTCATTATTCATTCTATCTTTCATGATTCATCTTACCATTCATGATTAATTTTTATTATTCATGATTCATTTTCCATTCATGATTGATTTTTATCATTAATTTTTCATTTTTTCATTACTGATTAATTTTATTATTCATGTTTTATTTTATCTTTCATTATTCATTTTATCTCTCATGATTCTTCTTATCATTCATGATTCATATTCCAATTCACGATTCATTTTACCATTCATGATTCATTTTTATCATCCACGATTCATTTTAACTTTTATTATTAAATATTAAAGTTCGTGATTCACATTATCATTCATGATACTTTTTTTCATTGATGATTCATTTTATCATTCATAAGTAATATTTATCATTCAGGATTAATTTTTATCATTCACAATTCATTTACCATTCATGATTCATTTTACATTCATGATTCAATCTATCATTCATGATTAATTTTTCCAATCAGGACTCATTTTTATCATTCGTGATTCTTTTTACATTCATGACTCATGTCATGCATGATTGTTTTCATCATTCGATTCATTTAACCATTCATGATTCATGATTCATTTTATCATTCACGATTGATTTAACGTTCATGATTCAGTTTACATTCATGATTTTTTATTTTTTATTTAGGATTCATTTTTATCATTCATGATTCATGTCATTCACGATTCTTTTTATCATTCGATTCATTTTACCTCTCATGATTCATATTATTATTCATGATTCATTTTATCATTTACGATTGATTTAACTTTCATGATTCATTTTACCTTTCACGATTCATTTTACCACTCATGATGCATATTTCTATTCATGATTCAGTTTTATCATTCCTCAATATTTTACCATTCAAGATTCATTTTATCATTCATGATTGAGTCTATCATTTATGGTTAATTGTTATCATTAATGATTCATTTTATCATTCATGATTAATTTTATCAACCATGATTAATTTTTCCATTCAAGATTAATTTTTATCATTCATGATTGAATCTATAATTCAAGGTTAATTTTTATCATTAAAGATTCATTTTATCATTAATTATTAGTTTTATCATTCATGATTCACTTTATCATTCATTTTTCATTTTTTCATTCATGATTCTTTTTATCATTCATGATTCATATTATCATTCGCGACTCACTTTACCATTCGTGATTCATTTTTATCATCCATGATTCATTTTACCATTAATTTTTCATTTTAATCATTCATGATTCATTTTATCACTAATGATACATTTTTTTTGATTCATGATTCATTTTATCGTTCATGATTCATCCTATCATTCACGATTGCTTAAAAATCATGATTCAATTTCGCATTCATGGATCATTTCTGATTCCATTTAACATTCATGAATCATGTTAATATTCATGATTCATATCATCAGTCATGATTCACATTTTCAGTCATGATTCATATTACCAGTCATTATTCTTTTTATCATTCAGGATTAGTTTTATCGTTCATTAATTTTACCATTCGAGATTCATTTTTATCATTCATGATTCATTTTACCATTGACCATTCATTATATCATTCATGATTAATATTTATCATTCAGGATTCATTTTTATCATTCGTGATTTATTTTACCAATCATGATTCATATCATTCACGATTGATTTTACCATTCGATTCATTTTACCATTCATTATTCATATTTTCATTCTTGACTCATTTTATCATACACGATTGATTTAACGTTCATGATTCATTTTACCATTCATGATTCTTATTATCATTTATGATTCGATTTAACATTCATATTTTAATTTACCGTCCATGATATGTATTATCATTCACGATTTATATTATCATTCACGATTAGTTTTAACATTCAAGATTCCATTTACCATTCATGATTCATTTTCACATTCATGATTCATTTTTATGATTCATGATTAATATTTTTTATTCAGGATTCATTTTTATCATTCGTGATTTATTTTACCAGTCATGATTCATATCATTCACGATTGATTCGATTCATTTTACCGTTCATTATTCATATTATCATTCATGATTCATTTTATCATACACGATTGATTTAAAGTTCATGATTCATTGTAACTTTCACGATTCATTTTACCACTCATGATGCATCTTTCCATTCATGATTCATTTTAATATTGTTGCTTAATTTTTATTATTCATGAATCATATTACCATTCATATTTCATATTATCATTCACGATTCCATTTTATCATTCATGATTAATTTTTATCATTCATGATTCATTTTTATCATTTACGATTAATTTTCATCATTCATGATTCCGTTTATCATTCATTGTTCATTTTTATCATTCATCAATCATTTTACCATTCAAGATTTATTTTATCATTCATTATTGAATCTATCATTTATGGTTAATTGTTATCATTAATGATTCATTTTATCATTCATGATTCATTTTATATTTCAGTATTCAGTTTTATCAACCATGATTCATTTTAACATTCATTATTAATTTTATCATTCATGATTCATTTTATCTTTCAAGATTCATCTTACCATTCATGATTCATTTTTATTATTCATGATTCATTTTACCATGCATGATTCATTTTTATCATTAATGATTCATTTTTTCATTGATGATTAATTTTATCATTCATGATTTATTTTATCATTCATTATTCATTTTATCTCTCATGATTATTCTTATCATTCATGATTCATATTCTAATTCACGATTCATTTTACCATTCATGATTCATTTTTATCATCCACGATTCATTTAAACATTTATTATTAGATTTTAAACTTCGTGATTCACATTATCATTCATGATACTTTTTTTCATTGATGATTCATTTTATCATTCATGAATAATATTTATCATTCAGGATTAATTTTTATCATTCACAATTCATTTACCATTCATGATTCATTTTACATTCATGATTCAATCTATCATTCATGATTAGTTTTTCCAATCAGGACTCATTTTTATCATTCGTGATTCCTTTTACATTCATGACTCATGTCATGCATGATTGTTTTCATCATTAGATTCATTTAACCATTCATGATGCATATCATTCTTGATTCATTTTATCATTCACGATTGATTTAACGTTCATGATTCATTTTCCATTCATGATTCATATTATCACTTATGATTCGATTTAACATTCATATTTCAATTTACAGTTCATGCTTCGTATTATCATTCACGATTTATATTATCATTCGCGATTCACTCTTATCATTCATGATAAATTTTTATCATTCATGATTCATTTTAATCATTCATGATTCATATTATCATTCGTGATTCATTTTTCCATTCATGATTCACGTGTATCATCCATGATTGATTCTATCATTCAAGGTTAATGTTTATCATTAAGGATTCATTTTATCATTGTTTATTAATTTTACCATTCATGATTCATTTTATCATTCATTATTCATTTCTTCTTTCATGATTCTTTTTATCATTCATGATTCATATTATCATTCGCGATTCACTTTATCATTCATGATTCATTTTTAAAATACATGATTCATTTTACCATTCATTTTTCATTTTTATCATTCATGATTCATTTTATTACTAATGATACACTTTTTTCATTCATGATTCATTTTATCATCCACGATAGCTTTAAAAATCATTATTCATTTTGGAATTCATGATTCATTTATGATTCCATTTAGCATTCATGAATCATTTTATTATTCATGATTCATATTATCCGTCATGATTCACATCAGTCATGATTCATATTACCAGTCATGATTCTTTTGATCATTCATGATTAGTTTTATCGTTCATTAATTTTACCATTCGAGATTCATTTTTATCATTCATGATTCATTTTACCATTGACCATTCATTTTATCATTCATGATTAATATTTATCATTCAGGATTCATTTTTATCATTCGTGATTTATTTTACAATCATGATTCATATCCTTCACGATTGATTTTACCATTCGATTCATTTTACCATTCATTATTCGTATTATCATTCATGACTCATTTTATCATACACGATTGATTTAACGTTCATGATTCATTTTACCATTCATGATTCATATTATCATTTATGATTCGATTTAACATTCATATTTTAATTTACCGTCCATGGTATTTATTTTCATTCACGATTTATATTATCATTCACGATTAGTTTTAACATTCAAGATTCCATTTACCATTCATGATTCATTTTCACATTCATGATTCATTTTTATGATTCATGATTAATATTTTTCATTCAGGATTCATTTTTATCATTCGTGATTCATTTTACCATTCATTTTTATCATTCATGATACATTTTACCATTTATTATTCAATTTTAACCTTAATGATTCATTTAATCATTTATGATACTTTTTTAATTCATGATTAATATTTATCATTCAGGATTCATTTTTATCATTCGTGATTTATTTTACCAATCATGATTCATATCATTCACGATTGATTTTACCATTCGATTCATTTTACCATTCATTATTCATATTATCATTCATGATTCATTTTATCATACACGATTGATTTAAAGTTCATGATTCATTGTAACTTTCACGATTCATTTTACCACTCATGATGCATCTTTCCATTCATGATTCATTTTAATATTCGTGCTTAATTTTATTTATTCATTTTCATATTACCATTCATATTTCTTATTATCATACACGATTCCATTTTATCATTCATGATTATTTTTTATGATTCATGATTCATTTTTATCATTACGATTAATTTTCATCATTCAGTTTATCATTGTTCAATTGTTAATTTTTTCATTCGTTAATCATTTTACCATTCGAGATTTATTTTATCATTCATGGTTAATTGTTATCATTAATGATTCATTTTATCATTCATAATTAATTTTATCATTCATGATTCATTTTATCTTTCATTATTCAGTTTTATCAACCATCATTCATTTTAACATTCATGATTCACATTATCTTTCATTATTCATTCTATCTTTCATGATTCATCTTACCATTCATGATTAACTTTTATTATTCATGATTCATTTTACCGTGCATGATTCATTTTTATCATTAATTATTCAATTTTTCATTACTGATTAATTTTATCATTCATGTTTTATTTTATCTTTCATTATTCATTTTATCTCTCATGATTCTTCTTATCATTCATGATTCATATTCTAATTCACGATTCATTTTACCATTTGTTCGCGCCGGAGCCCTCCTGACAATGGCTGCTGCCTGCTCATAGTCACCATGCGCCTCTGAGCGGGACTCAGTGCGGAGAGAATTCCCCTCATTGGGTCCCGCCAAAGTCGTGCGGCAGGCCGCAGCCATCTTTATTTTTGCCATACGAAAGTGCCGACTCAGGAAGAGGAGGAGAGTCGGTCGGCAATACTGCGTGCCGAGGGCAGTTGTTTTGTAGCTCGCATCCAAGAAGGTTGCCGAACATCCACTAAGTTTACGTTGTAATCAAGTAAAACCAAATTATAATTAATAATACAAATAAAGTGTTGCGTTAAATCAAGTGTGTTACTTTCGAGCCAAAATCAAACATAATTTCCTTAAAAAACGAAATACTATTATAACCAATAATTTTGCTGCAATTATAATAAAGAAGATAAGGCGAAGAACGCACCTACAATTCCTACAATCATTAAACATGGAATCAGAAAGTTACTTGGCTCTGCGAAACACCATTCATGATTCATTTTTATCATCCACGATTCATTTTCACATTTATTATTAAATTTTAAACTTCGTGATTCACATTATCATTCATGATACTTTTTTTCATTGATGATTCATTTTATCATTCATAAGTAATATTTATCATTCAGGATTAATTTTTATCATTCACAATTCATTTACCATTCATGATTCATTTTACATTCATGATTCAATCTATCATTCATGATTAATTTTTCCAATCAGGACTCATTTTTATCATTCGTGACTCTTTTTACATTCATGACTCATGTCATGCATGATTGTTTTCATCATTCGATTCATTTAACTATTCATGATTCATATCATTCATGATTCATTTTATCATTCACGATTGATTTAAAGTTCATGATTCAGTTTACATTCATGATTTATTTACTTTTCATTTAGGATTCATTTTTATCATTCATGATTCATATCATTCAGGATTGTTTTTATCATTCGATTCATTTTACCACTCATGATTCATATTATCATATTATGTTAATATTCATGATTCATATTATCAGTCATGATTCACATTTTCCGTCATGATTCATATTACCAGTCATTATTCATTTTATCATTCAGGATTAGTTTTATCGTTCATTAATTTTACCATTCGAGATTCATTTTTATCATTCATGATTCATTTTACCATTGACCATTCATTATATCATTCATGATTAATATTTATCATTCAGGATTCATTTTTATCATTCGTGATTTATTTTACCAATCACGATTCATATCATTCACGATTGATTTTACCATTCGATTCATTTTACCATTCATTATTCATATTTTCATTCTTGACTCATTTTATCATACACGATTGATTTAACGTTCATGATTCATTTTACCATTCATGATTCTTATTATCATTTATGATTCGATTTAACATTCATATTTTAATTTACCGTCCATGATATGTATTATCATTCACGATTTATATTATCATTCACGATTAGTTTTAACATTCAAGATTCCATTTACCATTCATGATTCATTTTCACATTCATGATTCATTTTTATGATTCATGATTAATATTTTTTTTCAGGATTCATTTTTATCATTCGTGATTTATTTTACCAGTCATGATTCATATCATTCACGATTGATTCGATTCATTTTACCGTTCATTATTCATATTATCATTCATGATTCATTTTATCATACACGATTGATTTAAAGTTCATGATTCATTGTAACTTTCACGATTCATTTTACCACTCATGATGCATCTTTCCATTCATGATTCATTTTAATATTGGTGCTTAATTTTTATTATTCATGAATCATATTACCATTCATATTTCATATTATCATTCACGATTCCATTTTATCATTCATGATTAATTTTTATCATTCATGATTCATTTTTATCATTTACGATTAATTTTCATCATTCATGATTCCGTTTATCATTCATTGTTCATTTTTATCATTCATCAATCATTTTACCATTCAAGATTTATTTTATCATTCATTATTGAATCTATCATTTGTGGTTAATTGTTATCATTAATGATTCATTTTATCATTCATGATTCATTTTATATTTCAGTATTCAGTTTTATCAACCATGATTCATTTTAACATTCATTATTAATTTTATCATTCATGATTCATTCTATCTTTCAAGATTCATCTTACCAATCATGATTCATTTTTATTATTCATGATTCATTTTACCATGCATGATTCATTTTTATCATTAATGATTCATTTTTTCATTATTGATTAATTTTATCATTCATGATTTATTTTATCATTCATTATTCATTTTATCTCTCATGATTATTCTTATCATTCATGATTCATATTCTAATTCACGATTCATTTTACCATTCATGATTCATTTTTATCATCCACGATTCATTTAAACATTTATTATTAGATTTTAAACTTCGTGATTCACATTATCATTCATGTTACTTTTTTTCATTGATGATTCATTTTATCATTCATGAATAATATTTATCATTCAGGATTAATTTTTATCATTCACAATTCATTTACCATTCATGATTCATTTTACATTCATGATTCAATATATCATTCATGATTAGTTTTTCCAATCAGGACTCATTTTTATCATTCGTGATTCCTTTTACATTCATGACTCATGTCATGCATGATTGTTTTCATCATTAGATTCATTTAACCATTCATGATGCATATCATTCATGATTCATTTTATCATTCACGATTGATTTAACGTTCATGATTCATTTTCCATTCATGATTCATATTATCACTTATGATTCGATTTAACATTCATATTTCAATTTACAGTTCATGCTTCGTATTATCATTCACGATTTATATTATCATTCGCGATTCACTCTTATCATTCATGATAAATTTTTATCATTCATGATTCATTTTAATCATTCATGATTCATATTATCATTCGTGATTCATTTTTCCATTCATGATTCACGTGTATCATTCATGATTGATTCTATCATTCAAGGTTAATGTTTATCATTAAGGATTCATTTTATCATTCTTTATTAATTTTATCATTCATGATTCATTTTATCATTCATTATTCATTTCTTCTTTCATGATTCTTTTTATCATTCATGATTCATATTATCATTCGCGATTCACTTTATCATTCATGATTCATTTTTAAACTACATGATTCATTTTACCATTCATTTTTCATTTTTATCATTCATGATTCATTTTATTACTAATGATACACTTTTTTCATTCATGATTCATTTTATCATTCACGATAGCTTTAAAAATCATTATTCATTTTGGAATTCATGATTCATTTATGATTCCATTTAGCATTCATGAATCATTTTATTATTCATGATTCATATTATCCGTCATGATTCACATCAGTAATGATTCATATTACCAGTCATGATTCTTTTGATCATTCATGATTAGTTTTATCGTTCATTAATTTTACCATTCGAGATTCATTTTTATCATTCATGATTCATTTTACCATTGACCATTCATTTTATCATTCATGATTAATATTTATCATTCAGGATTCATTTTTATCATTCGTGATTTATTTTACAATCATGATTCATATCCTTCACGATTGATTTTACCATTCGATTCATTTTACCATTCATTATTCGTATTATCATTCATGATTCATTTTATCATACACGATTGATTTAACGTTCATGATTCATTTTACCATTCATGATTCATATTATCATTTATGATTCGATTTAACATTCATATTTTAATTTTCCGTCCATGGTATTTATTTTCATTCACGATTTATATTATCATTCACGATTAGTTTTAACATTCAAGATTCCATTTACCATTCATGATTCATTTTCACATTCATGATTCATTTTTATGATTCATGATTAATATTTTTCATTCAGGATTCATTTTTATCATTCGTGATTCATTTTACCATTCATTTTTATCATTCATGATACATTTTACCATTTATTATTCAATTTTAACCTTAATGATTCATTTAATCATTTATGATACTTTTTTAATTCATGATTAATATTTATCATTCAGGATTCATTTTTATCATTCGTGATTTATTTTACCAATCATGATTCATATCATTCACGATTGATTTTACCATTCGATTCATTTTACCATTCATTATTCATATTATCATTCATGATACATTTTATCATACACGATTGATTTAAAGTTCATGATTCATTGTAACTTTCACGATTCATTTTACCACTCATGATGCATCTTTCCATTCATGATTCATTTTAATATTCGTGCTTAATTTTATTTATTCATTTTCATATTACCATTCATATTTCTTATTATCATACACGATTCCATTTTATCATTCATGATTATTTTTTATGATTCATGATTCATTTTTATCATTACGATTAATTTTCATCATTCAGTTTATCATTGTTCAATTGTTAATTTTTTCATTCGTTAATCATTTTACCATTCGAGATTTATTTTATCATTCATGGTTAATTGTTATCATTAATGATTCATTTTATCATTCATAATTAATTTTATCATTCATGATTCATTTTATCTTTCATTATTCAGTTTTATCAACCATCATTCATTTTAACATTCATGATTCACATTATCTTTCATTATTCATTCTATCTTTCATGATTCATCTTACCATTCATGATTAACTTTTATTATTCATGATTCATTTTACCGTGCATGATTCATTTTTATCATTAATTATTCAATTTTTCATTACTGATTAATTTTATCATTCATGTTTTATTTTATCTTTCATTATTCATTTTATCTCTCATGATTCTTCTTATCATTCATGATTCATATTCTAATTCACGATTCATTTTACCATTTGTTCGCGCCGGAGCCCTCCTGACAATGGCTGCTGCCTGCTCATAGTCACCATGCGCCTCTGAGCGGGACTCAGTGCGGAGAGAATTCCCCTCATTGGGTCCCGCCAAAGTCGTGCGGCAGGCCGCAGCCATCTTTATTTTTGCCATACGAAAGTGCCGACTCAGGAAGAGGAGGAGAGTCGGTCGGCAATACTGCGTGCCGAGGGCAGTTGTTTTGTAGCTCGCATCCAAGAAGGTTGCCGAACATCCACTAAGTTTACGTTGTAATCAAGTAAAACCAAATTATAATTAATAATACAAATAAAGTGTTGCGTTAAATCAAGTGTGTTACTTTCGAGCCAAAATCAAACATAATTTCCTTAAAAAACGAAATACTATTATAACCAATAATTTTGCTGCAATTATAATAAAGAAGATAAGGCGAAGAACGCACCTACAATTCCTACAATCATTAAACATGGAATCAGAAAGTTACTTGGCTCTGCGAAACACCATTCATGATTCATTTTTATCATCCACGATTCATTTTCACATTTATTATTAAATTTTAAACTTCGTGATTCACATTATCATTCATGATACTTTTTTTCATTGATGATTCATTTTATCATTCATAAGTAATATTTATCATTCAGGATTAATTTTTATCATTCACAATTCATTTACCATTCATGATTCATTTTACATTCATGATTCAATCTATCATTCATGATTAATTTTTCCAATCAGGACTCATTTTTATCATTCGTGACTCTTTTTACATTCATGACTCATGTCATGCATGATTGTTTTCATCATTCGATTCATTTAACTATTCATGATTCATATCATTCATGATTCATTTTATCATTCACGATTGATTTAAAGTTCATGATTCAGTTTACATTCATGATTTATTTACTTTTCATTTAGGATTCATTTTTATCATTCATGATTCATATCATTCAGGATTGTTTTTATCATTCGATTCATTTTACCACTCATGATTCATATTATCATATTATGTTAATATTCATGATTCATATTATCAGTCATGATTCACATTTTCCGTCATGATTCATATTACCAGTCATTATTCATTTTATCATTCAGGATTAGTTTTATCGTTCATTAATTTTACCATTCGAGATTCATTTTTATCATTCATGATTCATTTTACCATTGACCATTCATTATATCATTCATGATTAATATTTATCATTCAGGATTCATTTTTATCATTCGTGATTTATTTTACCAATCACGATTCATATCATTCACGATTGATTTTACCATTCGATTCATTTTACCATTCATTATTCATATTTTCATTCTTGACTCATTTTATCATACACGATTGATTTAACGTTCATGATTCATTTTACCATTCATGATTCTTATTATCATTTATGATTCGATTTAACATTCATATTTTAATTTACCGTCCATGATATGTATTATCATTCACGATTTATATTATCATTCACGATTAGTTTTAACATTCAAGATTCCATTTACCATTCATGATTCATTTTCACATTCATGATTCATTTTTATGATTCATGATTAATATTTTTTTTCAGGATTCATTTTTATCATTCGTGATTTATTTTACCAGTCATGATTCATATCATTCACGATTGATTCGATTCATTTTACCGTTCATTATTCATATTATCATTCATGATTCATTTTATCATACACGATTGATTTAAAGTTCATGATTCATTGTAACTTTCACGATTCATTTTACCACTCATGATGCATCTTTCCATTCATGATTCATTTTAATATTGGTGCTTAATTTTTATTATTCATGAATCATATTACCATTCATATTTCATATTATCATTCACGATTCCATTTTATCATTCATGATTAATTTTTATCATTCATGATTCATTTTTATCATTTACGATTAATTTTCATCATTCATGATTCCGTTTATCATTCATTGTTCATTTTTATCATTCATCAATCATTTTACCATTCAAGATTTATTTTATCATTCATTATTGAATCTATCATTTGTGGTTAATTGTTATCATTAATGATTCATTTTATCATTCATGATTCATTTTATATTTCAGTATTCAGTTTTATCAACCATGATTCATTTTAACATTCATTATTAATTTTATCATTCATGATTCATTCTATCTTTCAAGATTCATCTTACCAATCATGATTCATTTTTATTATTCATGATTCATTTTACCATGCATGATTCATTTTTATCATTAATGATTCATTTTTTCATTATTGATTAATTTTATCATTCATGATTTATTTTATCATTCATTATTCATTTTATCTCTCATGATTATTCTTATCATTCATGATTCATATTCTAATTCACGATTCATTTTACCATTCATGATTCATTTTTATCATCCACGATTCATTTAAACATTTATTATTAGATTTTAAACTTCGTGATTCACATTATCATTCATGTTACTTTTTTTCATTGATGATTCATTTTATCATTCATGAATAATATTTATCATTCAGGATTAATTTTTATCATTCACAATTCATTTACCATTCATGATTCATTTTACATTCATGATTCAATATATCATTCATGATTAGTTTTTCCAATCAGGACTCATTTTTATCATTCGTGATTCCTTTTACATTCATGACTCATGTCATGCATGATTGTTTTCATCATTAGATTCATTTAACCATTCATGATGCATATCATTCATGATTCATTTTATCATTCACGATTGATTTAACGTTCATGATTCATTTTCCATTCATGATTCATATTATCACTTATGATTCGATTTAACTTTCATATTTCAATTTACAGTTCATGCTTCGTATTATCATTCACGATTTATATTATCATTCGCGATTCACTCTTATCATTCATGATAAATTTTTATCATTCATGATTCATTTTAATCATTCATGATTCATATTATCATTCGTGATTCATTTTTCCATTCATGATTCACGTGTATCATTCATGATTGATTCTATCATTCAAGGTTAATGTTTATCATTAAGGATTCATTTTATCATTCTTTATTAATTTTATCATTCATGATTCATTTTATCATTCATTATTCATTTCTTCTTTCATGATTCTTTTTATCATTCATGATTCATATTATCATTCGCGATTCACTTTATCATTCATGATTCATTTTTAAACTACATGATTCATTTTACCATTCATTTTTCATTTTTATCATTCATGATTCATTTTATTACTAATGATACACTTTTTTCATTCATGATTCATTTTATCATTCACGATAGCTTTAAAAATCATTATTCATTTTGGAATTCATGATTCATTTATGATTCCATTTAGCATTCATGAATCATTTTATTATTCATGATTCATATTATCCGTCATGATTCACATCAGTAATGATTCATATTACCAGTCATGATTCTTTTGATCATTCATGATTAGTTTTATCGTTCATTAATTTTACCATTCGAGATTCATTTTTATCATTCATGATTCATTTTACCATTGACCATTCATTTTATCATTCATGATTAATATTTATCATTCAGGATTCATTTTTATCATTCGTGATTTATTTTACAATCATGATTCATATCCTTCACGATTGATTTTACCATTCGATTCATTTTACCATTCATTATTCGTATTATCATTCATGATTCATTTTATCATACACGATTGATTTAACGTTCATGATTCATTTTACCATTCATGATTCATATTATCATTTATGATTCGATTTAACATTCATATTTTAATTTTCCGTCCATGGTATTTATTTTCATTCACGATTTATATTATCATTCACGATTAGTTTTAACATTCAAGATTCCATTTACCATTCATGATTCATTTTCACATTCATGATTCATTTTTATGATTCATGATTAATATTTTTCATTCAGTGATTCATTTTAATCATTTCATTCATTTTTTTAATCATTCATTTTTATCATTCGTGATTCATTTTACCATTCATTTTTATCATTCATGATACATTTTACCATTTATTATTCAATTTTAACCTTAATGATTCATTTAATCATTTATGATACTTTTTTAATTCATGATTAATATTTATCATTCAGGATTCATTTTTATCATTCGTGATTTATTTTACCAATCATGATTCATATCATTCACGATTGATTTTACCATTCGATTCATTTTACCATTCATTATTCATATTATCATTCATGATACATTTTATCATACACGATTGATTTAAAGTTCATGATTCATTGTAACTTTCACGATTCATTTTACCACTCATGATGCATCTTTCCATTCATGATTCATTTTAATATTCGTGCTTAATTTTATTTATTCATTTTCATATTACCATTCATATTTCTTATTATCATACACGATTCCATTTTATCATTCATGATTATTTTTTATGATTCATGATTCATTTTTATCATTACGATTAATTTTCATCATTCAGTTTATCATTGTTCAATTGTTAATTTTTTCATTCGTTAATCATTTTACCATTCGAGATTTATTTTATCATTCATGGTTAATTGTTATCATTAATGATTCATTTTATCATTCATAATTAATTTTATCATTCATGATTCATTTTATCTTTCATTATTCAGTTTTATCAACCATCATTCATTTTAACATTCATGATTCACATTATCTTTCATTATTCATTCTATCTTTCATGATTCATCTTACCATTCATGATTAACTTTTATTATTCATGATTCATTTTACCGTGCATGATTCATTTTTATCATTAATTATTCAATTTTTCATTACTGATTAATTTTATCATTCATGTTTTATTTTATCTTTCATTATTCATTTTATCTCTCATGATTCTTCTTATCATTCATGATTCATGTTCTAATTCACGATTCATTTTACCATTTGTTCGCGCCGGAGCCCTCCTGACAATGGCTGCTGCCTGCTCATAGTCACCATGCGCCTCTGAGCGGGACTCAGTGCGGAGAGAATTCCCCTCATTGGGTCCCGCCAAAGTCGTGCGGCAGGCCGCAGCCATCTTTATTTTTGCCATACGAAAGTGCCGACTCAGGAAGAGGAGGAGAGTCGGTCGGCAATACTGCGTGCCGAGGGCAGTTGTTTTGTAGCTCGCATCCAAGAAGGTTGCCGAACATCCACTAAGTTTACGTTGTAATCAAGTAAAACCAAATTATAATTAATAATACAAATAAAGTGTTGCGTTAAATCAAGTGTGTTACTTTCGAGCCAAAATCAAACATAATTTCCTTAAAAAACGAAATACTATTATAACCAATAATTTTGCTGCAATTATAATAAAGAAGATAAGGCGAAGAACGCACCTACAATTCCTACAATCATTAAACATGGAATCAGAAAGTTACTTGGCTCTGCGAAACACCATTCATGATTCATTTTTATCATCCACGATTCATTTTCACATTTATTATTAAATTTTAAACTTCGTGATTCACATTATCATTCATGATACTTTTTTTCATTGATGATTCATTTTATCATTCATAAGTAATATTTATCATTCAGGATTAATTTTTATCATTCACAATTCATTTACCATTCATGATTCATTTTACATTCATGATTCAATCTATCATTCATGATTAATTTTTCCAATCAGGACTCATTTTTATCATTCGTGACTCTTTTTACATTCATGACTCATGTCATGCATGATTGTTTTCATCATTCGATTCATTTAACTATTCATGATTCATATCATTCATGATTCATTTTATCATTCACGATTGATTTAAAGTTCATGATTCAGTTTACATTCATGATTTATTTACTTTTCATTTAGGATTCATTTTTATCATTCATGATTCATATCATTCAGGATTGTTTTTATCATTCGATTCATTTTACCACTCATGATTCATATTATCATATTATGTTAATATTCATGATTCATATTATCAGTCATGATTCACATTTTCCGTCATGATTCATATTACCAGTCATTATTCATTTTATCATTCAGGATTAGTTTTATCGTTCATTAATTTTACCATTCGAGATTCATTTTTATCATTCATGATTCATTTTACCATTGACCATTCATTATATCATTCATGATTAATATTTATCATTCAGGATTCATTTTTATCATTCGTGATTTATTTTACCAATCATGATTCATATCATTCACGATTGATTTTACCATTCGATTCATTTTACCATTCATTATTCATATTTTCATTCTTGACTCATTTTATCATACACGATTGATTTAACGTTCATGATTCATTTTACCATTCATGATTCTTATTATCATTTATGATTCGATTTAACATTCATATTTTAATTTACCGTCCATGATATGTATTATCATTCACGATTTATATTATCATTCACGATTAGTTTTAACATTCAAGATTCCATTTACCATTCATGATTCATTTTCACATTCATGATTCATTTTTATGATTCATGATTAATATTTTTTTTCAGGATTCATTTTTATCATTCGTGATTTATTTTACCAGTCATGATTCATATCATTCACGATTGATTCGATTCATTTTACCGTTCATTATTCATATTATCATTCATGATTCATTTTATCATACACGATTGATTTAAAGTTCATGATTCATTGTAACTTTCACGATTCATTTTACCACTCATGATGCATCTTTCCATTCATGATTCATTTTAATATTGGTGCTTAATTTTTATTATTCATGAATCATATTACCATTCATATTTCATATTATCATTCACGATTCCATTTTATCATTCATGATTAATTTTTATCATTCATGATTCATTTTTATCATTTACGATTAATTTTCATCATTCATGATTCCGTTTATCATTCATTGTTCATTTTTATCATTCATCAATCATTTTACCATTCAAGATTTATTTTATCATTCATTATTGAATCTATCATTTGTGGTTAATTGTTATCATTAATGATTCATTTTATCATTCATGATTCATTTTATATTTCAGTATTCAGTTTTATCAACCATGATTCATTTTAACATTCATTATTAATTTTATCATTCATGATTCATTCTATCTTTCAAGATTCATCTTACCAATCATGATTCATTTTTATTATTCATGATTCATTTTACCATGCATGATTCATTTTTATCATTAATGATTCATTTTTTCATTATTGATTAATTTTATCATTCATGATTTATTTTATCATTCATTATTCATTTTATCTCTCATGATTATTCTTATCATTCATGATTCATATTCTAATTCACGATTCATTTTACCATTCATGATTCATTTTTATCATCCACGATTCATTTAAACATTTATTATTAGATTTTAAACTTCGTGATTCACATTATCATTCATGTTACTTTTTTTCATTGATGATTCATTTTATCATTCATGAATAATATTTATCATTCAGGATTAATTTTTATCATTCACAATTCATTTACCATTCATGATTCATTTTACATTCATGATTCAATATATCATTCATGATTAGTTTTTCCAATCAGGACTCATTTTTATCATTCGTGATTCCTTTTACATTCATGACTCATGTCATGCATGATTGTTTTCATCATTAGATTCATTTAACCATTCATGATGCATATCATTCATGATTCATTTTATCATTCACGATTGATTTAACGTTCATGATTCATTTTCCATTCATGATTCATATTATCACTTATGATTCGATTTAACATTCATATTTCAATTTACAGTTCATGCTTCGTATTATCATTCACGATTTATATTATCATTCGCGATTCACTCTTATCATTCATGATAAATTTTTATCATTCATGATTCATTTTAATCATTCATGATTCATATTATCATTCGTGATTCATTTTTCCATTCATGATTCACGTGTATCATTCATGATTGATTCTATCATTCAAGGTTAATGTTTATCATTAAGGATTCATTTTATCATTCTTTATTAATTTTATCATTCATGATTCATTTTATCATTCATTATTCATTTCTTCTTTCATGATTCTTTTTATCATTCATGATTCATATTATCATTCGCGATTCACTTTATCATTCATGATTCATTTTTAAACTACATGATTCATTTTACCATTCATTTTTCATTTTTATCATTCATGATTCATTTTATTACTAATGATACACTTTTTTCATTCATGATTCATTTTATCATTCACGATAGCTTTAAAAATCATTATTCATTTTGGAATTCATGATTCATTTATGATTCCATTTAGCATTCATGAATCATTTTATTATTCATGATTCATATTATCCGTCATGATTCACATCAGTAATGATTCATATTACCAGTCATGATTCTTTTGATCATTCATGATTAGTTTTATCGTTCATTAATTTTACCATTCGAGATTCATTTTTATCATTCATGATTCATTTTACCATTGACCATTCATTTTATCATTCATGATTAATATTTATCATTCAGGATTCATTTTTATCATTCGTGATTTATTTTACAATCATGATTCATATCCTTCACGATTGATTTTACCATTCGATTCATTTTACCATTCATTATTCGTATTATCATTCATGATTCATTTTATCATACACGATTGATTTAACGTTCATGATTCATTTTACCATTCATGATTCATATTATCATTTATGATTCGATTTAACATTCATATTTTAATTTTCCGTCCATGGTATTTATTTTCATTCACGATTTATATTATCATTCACGATTAGTTTTAACATTCAAGATTCCATTTACCATTCATGATTCATTTTCACATTCATGATTCATTTTTATGATTCATGATTAATATTTTTCATTCAGGATTCATTTTTATCATTCGTGATTCATTTTACCATTCATTTTTATCATTCATGATACATTTTACCATTTATTATTCAATTTTAACCTTAATGATTCATTTAATCATTTATGATACTTTTTTAATTCATGATTAATATTTATCATTCAGGATTCATTTTTATCATTCGTGATTTATTTTACCAATCATGATTCATATCATTCACGATTGATTTTACCATTCGATTCATTTTACCATTCATTATTCATATTATCATTCATGATACATTTTATCATACACGATTGATTTAAAGTTCATGATTCATTGTAACTTTCACGATTCATTTTACCACTCATGATGCATCTTTCCATTCATTTCACGATTCATTTTAATATTCGTGCTTAATTTTATTTATTCATTTTCATATTACCATTCATATTTCTTATTATCATACACGATTCCATTTTATCATTCATGATTAATTTTTATGATTCATGATTCATTTTTATCATTACGATTAATTTTCATCATTCAGTTTATCATTGTTCAATTGTTAATTTTTTCATTCGTTAATCATTTTACCATTCAAGATTTATTTTATCATTCATAATTAATTGTTATCATTAATGATTCATTTTATCATTCATAATTAATTTTATCATTCATGATTCAATTTATCTTTCATTATTCAGTTTTATCAACCATCATTCATTTTAACATTCATGATTCACATTATCTTTCATTATTCATTCTATCTTTCATGATTCATCTTACCATTCATGATTAACTTTTATTATTCATGATTCATTTTACCGTGCATGATTCATTTTTATCATTAATTATTCAATTTTTCATTACTGATTAATTTTATCATTCATGTTTTATTTTATCTTTCATTATTCATTTTATCTCTCATGATTCTTCTTATCATTCATGATTCATATTCTAATTCACGATTCATTTTACCATTTGTTCGCGCCGGAGCCCTCCTGACAATGGCTGCTGCCTGCTCACAGTCACCATGCGCCTCTGAGCGGGACTCAGTGCGGAGAGAATTCCCCTCATTGGGTCCCGCCAAAGTCGTGCGGCAGGCCGCAGCCATCTTTATTTTTGCCATACGAAAGTGCCGACTCAGGAAGAGGAGGAGAGTCGGTCGGCAATACTGCGTGCCGAGGGCAGTTGTTTTGTAGCTCGCAACCAAGAAGGTTGCCGAACATCCACTAAGTTTACGTTGTAATCAAGTAAAACCAAATTATAATTAATAATACAAATAAAGTGTTGCGTTAAATCAAGTGTGTTACTTTCGAGCCAAAATCAAACATAATTTCCTTAAAAAACGAAAAACTATTATAACCAATAATTTTGCTGCAATTATAATAAAGAAGATAAGGCGAAGAACGCACCTACAATTCCTACAATCATTAAACATGGAATCAGAAAGTTACTTGGCTCTGCGAAACACCATTCATGATTCATTTTTATCATCCACGATTCATTTTAACATTTATTATTAAATTTTAAACTTCGTGATTCACATTATCATTCATGATACTTTTTTTCATTGATGATTCATTTTATCATTCATAAGTAATATTTATCATTCAGGATTAATTTTTATCATTCACAATTCATTTACCATTCATGATTCATTTTACATTCATGATTCAATCTATCATTCATGATTAATTTTTCCAATCAGGACTCATTTTTATCATTCGTGATTCTTTTTACATTCATGACTCATGTCATGCATGATTGTTTTCATCATTCGATTCATTTAACTATTCATGATTCATATCATTCATGATTCATTTTATCATTCACGATTGATTTAAAGTTCATGATTCAGTTTACATTCATGATTTATTTATTTTTCATTTAGGATTCATTTTTATCATTCATGATTCATGTCATTCAGGATTGTTTTTATCATTCGATTCATTTTACCACTCATGATTCATATTATCATTCATGATTCATTTTATCATTTACGATTGATTTAACTTTCATGATTCATTTTACCTTTCACGATTCATTTTACCACTCATGATGCATATTTCTATTCATGATTCAGTTTTATCATTCCTCAATATTTTACCATTCAAGATTCATTTTATCATTCATGATTGAGTCTATCATTTATGGTTAATTGTTATCATTAATGATTCATTTTATCATTCATGATTAATTTTATCAACCATGATTCATTTTTCCATTCAAGATTAATTTTTATCATTCATGATTGAATCTATAATTCAAGGTTAATTTTTATCATTAAAGATTCATTTTATCATTCATTATTAGTTTTATCATTCATGATTCATTTTATCATTCATTTTTCATTTTTTCATTCATGATTCTTTTTATCATTCATGATTCATCTTATCATTCGCGACTCACTTTACCATTCGTGATTCATTTTTATCATCCATGATTCATTTTACCATTAATTTTTCATTTTTATCATTCATGATTCATTTTATCACTAATGATACATTTTTTTTGATTCATGATTCATTTTATCGTTCATGATTCATCCTATCATTCACGATAGCTTTAAAAATCATGATTCATTTTCGCATTCATGATTCATTTCTGATTCCATTTAACATTCATGAATCATGTTAATATTCATGATTCATATTATCAGTCATGATTCACATTTTCAGTCATGATTCATATTACCAGTCATTATTCTTTTTATCATTCAGGATTAGTTTTATCGTTCATTAATTTTACCATTCGAGATTCATTTTTATCATTCATGATTCATTTTACCATTGATCATTCATTATATCATTCATGATTAATATTTATCATTCAGGATTCATTTTTATCATTCGTGATTTATTTTACCAATCATGATTCATATCATTCACGATTGATTTTACCATTCGATTCATTTTACCATTCATTATTCATATTTTCATTCTTGACTCATTTTATCATACACGATTGATTTAACGTTCATGATTCATTTTACAATTCATGATTCTTATTATCATTTATGATTCGATTTAACATTCATATTTTAATTTACCGTCCATGATATGTATTATCATTCACGATTTATATTATCATTCACGATTAGTTTTAACATTCAAGATTCCATTTACCATTCATGATTCATTTTCACATTCATGATTCATTTTTATGATTCATGATTAATATTTTTTTTCAGGATTCATTTTTATCATTCGTGATTTATTTTACCAGTCATGATTCATATCATTCACGATTGATTCGATTCATTTTACCGTTCATTATTCATATTATCATTCATGATTCATTTTATCATACACGATTGATTTAAAGTTTATGATTCATTGTAACTTTCACGATTCATTTTACCACTCATGATGCATCTTTCCATTCATGATTCATTTTAATATTGGTGCTTAATTTTTATTATTCATGAATCATATTACCATTCATATTTCATATTATCATTCACGATTCCATTTTATCATTCATGATTAATTTTTATCATTCATGATTCATTTTTATCATTTACGATTAATTTTCATCATTCATGATCCCGTTTATCATTCATTGTTCATTTTTATCATTCATCAATCATTTTACCATTCAAGATTTATTTTATCATTCATTATTGAATCTATCATTTATGGTTGATTGTTATCATTAATGATTCATTTTATCATTCATGATTCATTTTATATTTCAGTATTCAGTTTTATCAACCATGATTCATTTTAACATTCATTATTAATTTTATCATTCATGATTCATTCTATCTTTCAAGATTCATCTTACCATTCATGATTCATTTTTATTATTCATGATTCATTTTACCATGCATGATTCATTTTTATCATTAATGATTCATTTTTTCATTAATGATTAATTTTATCATTCATGATTTATTTTATCATTCATTATTCATTTTATCTCTCATGATTATTCTTATCATTCATGATTCATATTCTAATTCACGAGTCATTTTACCATTCATGATTCATTTTTATCATCCACGATTCATTTAAACATTTATTATTAGATTTTAAACTTCGTGATTCACATTATCATTCATGATACTTTTTTTCATTGATGATTCATTTTATCATTCATGAATAATATTTATCATTCAGGATTAATTTTTATCATTCACAATTCATTTACCATTCATGATTCATTTTACATTCATGATTCAATATATCATTCATGATTAGTTTTTCCAATCAGGACTCATTTTTATCATTCGTGATTCCTTTTACATTCATGACTCATGTCATGCATGATTGTTTTCATCATTAGATTCATTTAACCATTCATGATGCATATCATTCATCATTCATTTTATCATTCACGATTGATTTAACGTTCATGATTCATTTTCCATTCATGATTCATATTATCACTTATGATTCGATTTAACATTCATATTTCAATTTACAGTTCATGCTTCGTATTATCATTCAGGATTTATATTATCATTCGCGATTCACTCTTATCATTCATGATAAATTTTTATCATTCATTATTCATTTTAATCATTCATGATTCATATTATCATTCGTGATTCATTTTTCCATTCATGATTCACGTGTATCATTCATGATTGATGCTATCATTCAAGGTTAATGTTTATCATTAAGGATTCATTTTATCATTGTTTATTAATTTTATCATTCATGATTCATTTTATCATTCATTATTCATTTCTTCTTTCATGATTCTTTTTATCATTCATGATTCATATTATCATTCGCGATTCACTTTATCATTCATGATTCATTTTTAAAATACATGATTCATTTTACCATTCATTTTTCATTTTTATCATTCATGATTCATATTATTACTAATGATACACTTTTTTCATTCATGATTCATTTTATCATTCACGATAGCTTTAAAAATCATTATTCATTTTGGAATTCATGATTCATTTATGATTCCATTTAGCATTCATGAATCATTTTATTATTCATGATTCATATTATCCGTCATGATTCACATCAGTCATGATTCATATTACCAGTCATGATTCTTTTGATCATTCATGATTAGTTTTATCGTTCATTAATTTTACCATTCGAGATTCATTTTTATCATTCATGATTCATTTTACCATTGACCATTCATTTTATCATTCATTATTAATATTTATCATTCAGGATTCATTTTTATCATTCGTGATTTATTTTACCAATCATGATTCATATCATCCACGATTGATTTTACTATTCGATTCATTTTACCATTCATTATTCATATTTTCATTCATGACTCATTTTATCATACACGATTGATTTAACGTTCATGATTCATTTTACCATCATGATTCATATTATCATTTATGATTCGATTTAACATTCATATTTTAATTTACCGTCCATGATATGTATTATCATTCACGATTTATATTATCATTCAGGATTAGTTTTACCATTCAAGATTCCATTTACCATTCATGATTCATTTTCACATTCATGATTCTTTTTTATGATTCATGATTAATATTTTTTATTCAGGATTCATTTTTATCATTCGTGTTTTTTTTTACCAATCATGATTCATATCATTCACGATTGATTCGATTCATTTTACCATTCATTATTCATATTATCATTCATGATTCATTTTATCGTACACGATTGATTTAAAGTTCATGATTCAATGTAGCTTTCACGATTCAATTTACCACTCATGATGCATCTTTCCATTCATGATTCATTTTAATATTCGTGCTAATTTTTATTATTCATGAATCATATTACCATTCATATTTCTTATTATCATTCACGATTCCATTTTATCATTCATGACTAATTTTTATCATTCATGATTCATTTTTATCATTTACGATTAATTTTCATCATTCATGATTCCCTTTATCATTCATTGTTAATTTTTTCATTCATTAATCATTTTACCATTCAAGATTTATGGTTAATTGTTATTATTAATGATTCATTTTATCATTTATTATTAATTTTATCATTCACGACTCATTTTATCTTTCATTATTCAGTTTAATCAACCATGATTCATTTTACCATTCATGATTCATTTTATAAATTAATGATTTATTCTATCATTCATGATTCATTTTACCATTCACGTTTCCTTCTGCCACTCATGCTATTCCATTCATAATTCATGATTTATTATTCAGGAATCATATTACTATTCATGATTCTTATTATCATTCACGATTCATATTATCATTAACGATTCATATTATCATTCGCGATTCACTCTTATCATTCATGATTCATTTTTATCATTCATGATTCATTTTTATCATTTACAATTAATTTTCATCATTCATGATTCCATTTATCATTCATTGTTCATTTTTATCATTCATCAATCATTTTACCATTCAAGATTTATTTTATCATTTATGGTTAATTGTTATCATTAATGATTCATTTTATCATTCATGATTAATTTTATCATTCATGATTCATTTTATCTTTCATTATTCATTCCATCTTGCATGATTCATCTTACCATTCATGATTAATTTTTAATATTCATGATTTATTTTACCAGGCATGATTCATTTTTATCATTAATGATTCATTTTTTCATTAATGATTAATTTTATCATTCATGTTTTATTTTATCATTCATTATTCATTTTATCTCTCATGATTCTTCTTATCATTCATGATTCATATTCTAATTCACGATTCATTTTACCATTCATGATTCATTTTTATCATCCACGATTCATTTTAACTTTTATTATTAAATTTTAAACTTCGTGATTCACATTATTCATGATACTTTTTTCGTTGATGATTCATTTTATCATTCATGATTAATATTTATCATTCAGGATTAATTTTTATCATTCACAATTCATTTTCCATTCATGATTCATTTTACATTCATGATTCAATCTATCATTCATGATTAATTTTTCCAATCAGGACTCATTTTTATCATTCGTGATTCTTTTTGCATTAATGACTCATGTCATGCATGATTGTTTTCATCATTCGATTCATTTATCCATTCATGATTCATATCATTCATGATTCATTTTATCATTCACGATTTATTTATCGTTCATGATTCAGTTTACATTCATGACTAATTCGTGATTTATTTTATTATCATTTAACATTCATGATTTATTTTTTCATTCAGGATTCAATTTTATCATTCATGATTCATGTCATTCATGTTTATTTTTATCATTCGATACATTTTACCACTCATGATTCATATTTCTATTCATGATTCATATTTATCATTACTCTTTCATTTTACCATTCAAGATTCATTAATTTATCATTCATGATTGAGTCTGTCATTTATGGTTAATTGTTATCATCAATGATTTATTTTATCATTCATGATTAATTTTATCAACCATGATTCATTTTTCCATTCATAATTCATTTTTATCATTCATGATTGATTCTATAATTCAAGGTTAATTTTTAGCATTAAGGATTCATTTTATCATTAATTATTAGTATTATCATTCATGATTCATTTTATCATTCATTTTTCAGTTTTTCTTTCATGGTTCTTCTTATCATTCATGATTCATATTATCATTCGCGATTCACTTTAACATTCATGATTCATTTTTATCATCCATGATTCATTTTACTATTCATTTTTCATTTTTATCATTCATGATTCATTTTATCACTCATGATACATTTTTTTATTCATGATTCAATTTATCATTCATTTTGGCACTCATGATTCATTTATGATTCGATTTAAAATTCAAGAATCATTTTAATATTCATGATTCATATTATCAGTCATGTTTCATATTATGAGTCATCATTCTTTTTATCATTCATGATTAGTTTTATCGTTCATGATTAATTTTTATCATTCACGATTTATTTTTAATAATGCAGTTTATCATTCATGATTCATTTTTAACATTTATGATTAATTTTACCATTCATGATTGATTTTTATCATTCATGATTTATTTTACCATTGACCATTCATTTTATCACTCATGATTGATTCTATCTTTCAAGATTCATTCTATCATTCATTATTAATTTTTTCACTCCAGATTCATATTTACCATTCAAGATGATTTCATCATTTATATTTCGTTTTACCATTCCCGATTCATATTATCATTTAATTTTCGTTTAAACATTCATGATACATTTTACCATTCATGATTAATATTATCATTCATGATTCATTTTATGATACATGATTCATTATATCATTCATAATTCATCCTATCATTCATGAATAATTTGTTCACTCAAGGTTCATTTATATCATTCAAGATTCATGTGATCATTACTGAATCATTTTATCATTCACGATTCGTTTTAACTTTCATGATTCATTTTACCATTCATGCCTCATGTATCATTCGTGATTCTTTTCATTATTCATGATTAATTTTTATCATTCATGTTTAATTTTTATCATTCACGATTCATTTTTAACATTCGGAATGAATTTTACCATTCACGATTTATTTTATCATTCATTATTAATTTTACAATTATTCATTTGGATCATTCTTTCATTGGTGATTCATTTTATCACTCATGTTTCAGTTTATAATTCACGATTAATTTTGCAACACATGACTCTTTTTGATCATTCACCATAGATTCTATCATTCATGGTTAAATTTTATCAGTAAGTATTCATTTTATCATTAATGACTGTTTTAACGTTCATGATTTATTTTACCTTTCATGATAAATTTTCATCATTCATGATTCCATTCATGATTCATTTTAATATTCATGATTAATTTTCATAATCCTGAATCATTTTCCATTCATGATTCTTATCATTCACGATTAATATTATCATTCATGATACACTTTACCATTCATGATTCATTTTTACCTTTCAACATTATTTTTTATGATTCATGATTAATTTTTCCATTCATGATTCATTTTTATTTTATCATTCATGATTAATTTCACCATTCATGTTTCATTTTCCTATTCACGATTAATTATGCCACTCCTGCTGCATCTTTCCCTTACTGATTAGTTTTTATTATTCATGAATCATATTACCATTCCTGGTTCTAATTATCATTCACGATTCATAATATCATTCGTGATTCATTTTTCCATTCACGATTCATTTTTATCATTCATGATTGATTCTATCATTCAAGGTTAATTTTTATCATTCCTTATTCTTTTTATCATTTATGAGTCTTTATCATTCATGATTGCTACTATCATTCACGATTCATTTTACCATTCATGATTCACTTTTATCATCCACGATTTATTTTACTCATTCCTTATTAAATTTTTACCTTCATGATTCATTTTATCACTCATTATACTTTTTTCTCATTCGAGATTCATTTTAGCAATCATGATTCATACTTACCATTCATTATTCAGTTTTCTCGTTCAGGATTCTTTTTATCATTTAAGATTCATTTAACCATTCATGATTCATTTTTATCTTTCAAGATTCATTTTCATCATTCATGAGTCATTTTACCAATAATGATTCATTTTCTTCATTCATGATTCATTTTTATAATTCACGATTAATTTTCATCATTCATGATTCCGTTTATCATTCATTATAAATTTTTATTGTAGTGTACCACACAAGTGTACACTGATGACCACACATCGGCATAAGCACCGCAGCAAGTCGCATTTGCGAACGAACTGACAATAGCGCAACGTGTGCAATTGCATTCAATACCCAAATACGCTAGACAAGCATTTTGGTGTTGCAATAACACACGCTGCCTATATTGCAGCGTCGTATGCATATTGGACAGTGCAGTGACTTTAGGCCTGAACTTGCACTCAAAATTATTAACATAAACAAAGACGATGATTCGTCAATGAATAATATCGGTAATCCGATACTTGAGACTAATTTCGGGAATATGATTTGTAACTAGTAGAAATAAGATAGATATATTTTATGTTAGTTAGAATAAGACAACAATAAGAATCAAATGATATAAAAGAGCCAGTGAGCCACCAAATAAACCAGAGTTAATCTGAAGACAACTAAAACTGCTACTCGCATTAGTCAATTCTTTTATCTCTCGTGCTCTAAGTCAGGAAAGACTTAGAACAGCGCAACCAATAGCTTGGCCAACGGCACACTCTGCTGGTCAAAACCTTTGCTGAGGGCGTCATTCCGCTTCGTGTCAAGCATTTCTTTTCTAAAGCACTCTTTTGCATCTATACTTTGTATGGAATCTGCAATTAAATCAAAAGCCGATCCTGCGTGACCAACGTATGCAATCAACCATACATAACGATCCTACAAGGCTAGCGTTCATCATACCCTACATTATCATACCCTATCTTTCATTATTCAGTTTAATCAACCATGATTATTTTTACCATTCATGATTCATATTATAAATTAATGATTTATTCTATCATTCATGATTCATTTTACCATTCACGTTTCATTCGGCTACTCATGCTCTTCCATTCATGATTAATTTTCATTATTCAGGAATCATATTACTTTTCAGGATTCTTATTATCATTCACGATTCATATTATCATTCGCGACTCACTTTTATCATTCATGATTAATTTTTGTCATTCATGATTCATTTTTATCATTCATGATTGATTTTTATTATTTACGATTAATTTTCATCATTCATGATTCCATTTATCATTCATTGTTCATTTTTATCATTCATCAATCATTTTACCATTCAAGATTTATTTTATCATTCATGATTGAGTCTATGATTTATGGTTAATTGTTATCATTAATGATTCATTTTATCATTCATGATTTATTTTATATTTCATTTTTCAGTTTTATCAACCATGATTCATTTTAACATTCATTATTAATTTTATCATTCATGATTCATTCTATCTTTCATGATTCATCTTACCAATCATGATTAATTTTTATTATTCATGATTCATTTTACCATGCATGATTCATTTTTATCATTAATGATTCATTTTTTCATTAATGATTAATTTTATCATTCATGATTTATTTTATTATTCATTATTCATTTTATCTCTCATGATTATTCTTATCATTCATGATTCATATTCTAATTCACGATTCATTTTACCATTCATGATTCATTTTTATCATCCACGATTCATTTAAACATTTATTATTAAATTTTAAACTTCTTGATTCTCATTATCATTCATGATACATTTTTTCATTGATGATTCATTTTATCATTCATAATTAATATTTATCATTCAGGATTAATTTTTTTCATTAACAATTCATTTACCATTCATGATCCATTTTACATTCATGATTCAATCTATCATTCATGATTAGTTTTTCCAATCAGGACTCATTTTTATCATTCGTGATTCTTTTTACATTCATGACTCATGTCATGCATGATTGTTTTCATCATTCGATTCATTTAACCATTCATGATTCATATCATTCATAATTCATTTTATCATTCACGATTGATTTAACGTTCATAATTCATTTTACCATTCATGATTCATATTATCATTTATGATTCGATTTAAGATTCATTTTTCAATTTACAGTTCATGCTTCGTATTATCATTCACGATTTATATTATCATTCACGATAAGTTTTAAGATTCAAATTTCCATTTACCATTCAAGATTCATTTTCACATTCATGATTCATTTTTATGATTCATGATTAATATTTTTCATTCAAGATTCATTTTTATCATTAGTGATTTATTTTACCAATCATGTTTCATATCATTCACGATTGATTTTACAATTCGATTCAAATTACCATTCATTATTCATATTATCATTCATGATTCATTTTATCATACACGACTGATTTAAAGTTATATAAATATCAATCGCACAACCTTCAAATGTATATTTGTATGTATCCGTACGTTTGTAAACACAACAACAACAAAGAATATGCAATCTGCGCGTGCAGTAGCATTGTGGCTCAAATGACACTTGCACAAGAATTAGGTGCATTCCCAAAAATGCAACATAAGCATTTGGGTGGCATTGAAACGTATGTTCATTGAACTTGCACATGCTGCTATGCGCTGCTGTTATATTCTGCTGATATTTATTTTTAGTACATATTAATTGTTATTGATGATGTTAGCAACAAGTTATTATTTAAGACGATGAATTTCAATAAACAAATCACTCTTTGATTCTTTAGCAACAAGAAAACTGAGTCTTTTATATCAGCGACGGATTGTTCAGGTTCAAGTGCTTGAACAATCAAATTATTATTCCTAGTCTCATATGGGTTCAAGTACCTGTATGAGACGTCAATAAGGAATACATCACTACATTCAAACGAGGCTGTATTTACATTTGGTGATCCCGACGTGATAGAAGGACGTTATACACAGGACATAAAATTGATTCAGCTAAGCACACCAGTGTGAGCATTCAGTTTTATCACAATTCATCAATCGGTTTTAGTTCGAGCACACAGGATGCTACAAAACACGATACTTAAGAAGCAAGAGCACAATAGTGTGAGCGTTAATAATGACAACTATCGACGATCTCGTCCGTCATCAGGACGACAATGCAATTGGTCTCCAAAAGGCCATTGCATCCTATAAGAAGACGCCGAAAGATCGGAAGACACTCGCTATATTGAAAGGAAATCCAGAGAAATTGAGGAGCTATGGTTAACTTTCCAACGTATCGACAACCAAATTAGAAGGGATCCAACGGCAGCTAATGACCATCCATACTTTGTGAAGGATCTATACACATCAATGGGCAACCGATACCAAGACTTCCTTGCAGACGTCAAGGAGAGCAAACAAATACTCAGAGCAAAGGGCATAACTCAACCACAAGCAGTTAGTGTCCCATGTTGCTCAACGGAACCTGCAGAGAAGGGCATAACTCAACCACAAGGGGTTAGTGGAACAACGCGTTCAGCAGAACCCATAGAGAAGAGGCTTCAAAAGACTAATATGCCTAACATGGTGCACAAGCAAAAGACAGTTATTGCACTCGTGCAATGCATGTTAGACGATGTATTGGCTGATGACCCACCCCATTCATGCCAATATTATACTACAAAGGCCAACCTTATAGAACATCATTGGAATGCAGCCCGGAGATTTAATGATATACTGGATTCTATAGATGACATGAATTCTGACGATTATAATTTTGAAGAATACCTGAGCATAGAGATGCATGTCAGTAACAGAATTCTTATGCTTCAAGAGAAGGGAGTGACCGTTCCTGCAATTTCGAATCGAGCGTCACTCGCCGAACATTTGACAAAGGTATTACTGCCAAAATTCGATGGAGATTACCTGAAGTGGCAACAATTTTATGATTTATTCAATGAAATGATCCACAAAAGGCCACTTCCAACAATACAGAAGATGTGGTATCTTAAAACAAATTTGATCGGAGAAGCAGAACGATTAAAAACTATTGGGGCAAAACAAACACTCAACAGACTATCCATCAGCGGCAGCACTAAAGGGACTTCATGATACAACCCAGGAAACCTTACTGGCATTAAGAAACCTTGGTTTAGACACGAATTCTTGGGATCCAATTATTCTCCACCTCCTAGTGAAGAAATTAGACAAAGGTACGCGGATTGCATATGAGCAGTCATTGGAGAAGCCAAAGGAATTACCTACCCTAAGGCAATTCTTAAAGTTTATTGAAACAAGATTCCAGTCTCTCGAGGCAATCGGCCAAAGAGAGCATACGGCAAAAACATTGACAACGGTAATAGCCACAAAACAAGGAATCAAGAAATGCTTGTCTTGCAATAGCCAAACACATCCGCTGTTTGCATGCCAAAGCTTTTTGAAACTTTCTGTTGAGAAGAGGTTACAGTTCCTAAAAACACATAAGCTATGCATTAATTGTCTAAAGCCTGGACACTGGGCAAAGGATTGTATGTCAAGAAAATGTACTAAGTGTAATCACAGTCACAACACATTAGTACATTCTGAAGGATATCTCAGCGAACCAGCCGTAAACCAGGTCAAGTATGAACCACACCCTCAACAGTCCACAACACTAGTAGCTTCGAAGGAGTCGAAGCAACAGGGATATGTGCTCCTCAGCACTGCAATGGTGAAAATAGTCAGCAACAACGGGCAGGAAGTTGAATGCAGAGCCATTCTGGACTCCGGATCTCAGATCAATATCGTGAGTGAACAGCTTGTCAAGAGACTTGGAGCTTCAACGAAGTCCACAACAATGAATATCCAAGGAATAGGCAAGGGAACTCGGAGAGCACAGCGTCGAGTTAGCCTTGAACTACAGTCACGAATTAACGGCTTTTCCACTCGACTGGAGGCGTTCGTTCTAGGAGGTATAATTTCTCCGCAACCGACAAAACCATTTGACATATCCAAATGGCCAATTCCGAAGAACATCACTTTAGCGGATCCAGTATTCAACCGTCCTGACAAAATCGATGTTTTATTAGGAGCGGAATTCTATCACCAAGTATTGTCAATTGGACAGGTACGATTAGCAATCGAACTTCCAACACTACAAAACACAGTGTTTGGCTGGATACTATCAAGAAGGATAGGAGAACTTCAGATGGCGTCAGCAACTTGCGGTATTTGCAGTGAGGATGATGATGATACAAACCAACTTATTGAACGGCTATGGAAACTGGACGAAGTCGAACTAGCTGAATCAATTTTATCCCCAACAAAAATCATTTTATACAAAATACATCTAGAAACAATGATGGGCGTTTTATTGTAAAATTACCATTCGTAGAGAATGCAGCTGTTTTAGGTAGTTCAAGGGATATAGCAATCAACAGATTACTGGCGCTTGAACATCGATTATCTAAATAGAATGCCGTTCGTGAACAATATATCGAGTTTTTGGAAAATTATGAAGCCTTGGGCCACATGAGGGAGATCAACATCAATGAAATACTCTCACCTAATTACTTCATCCCACACCACTGTGTACTTAAACCTGACAGCAGCACAACAAAACTGCGGGTGGTATTTGACGCATCTTCAAAAACGTCATCGGGAGTCTCACTCAATGACATAATGCACATAGGTCCAACCATACAATCCGAACTATTTTCAATCCTGCTACGTTTCCGTCTACCTAAATTTGTATTCACCACCGACATTGAAAAAATGTATCGGCAGATACTGGTCCACTCTGAAGATCGCCATTATCAATTGATCATATGGAGGAGCGACCCTAAGAAACCACTGAAGTGTTACGAACTTAACACTGTCACATATGGGACAAGATCGGCCCCATATCTCGCCACAAGATGTGTCAAACAAATGTCATCAGAAAACGCCATCCGGTATCCACTAGGTGCTCAGAATCATTAGGATAACTTTTATGTCGACAATGGTCTTGGTGGATCAGACAGTCTGATTACCGCCATGGAAACTCAACGGCAACTCATCACTATGTTGAATGGGTATGGATTCAATCTACGCAAATGGTGTGCAAATAACCCTAAACTCCTGCAGAACATTCCACAAGGTGACCAGGAAATTAATTTGGATTTTACTAACGGCAAGAATGATTCAATAAAAACCCTGGGCCTGACATGGCTGCCAAAGACTGACCAATTCTGTGTAAAGGTGAATTTCAACCCCGTTAAATGAATTACCAAGCGGTCTGTCACCTCAGACGTAGCGAGATTATTTGATCCTCTTGGCATTCTAGCTCCAGTTGTAATTACAGCAAAAATCTTTATACAAGCATTATGGCAATTAAAAATTAGTTGGGATGAAGCTCTACCAGCAGAATTACATACAAGATGGGAGCTTTTTCGAAGCGCATTGCAAGAATTGGACAACTTTAAATTCTCACGACACATTCATAGAAGTGAGATCCCAACATCAATTCAATTTCACGTCTTCTCCGATGCATCCGAAAAAGCCTTCGGAGCAGCAATTTATATCAGATCTATCTTCAAAGAAGAAAGAGTAGTAGTGAGGTTGTTATGTGCGAAGTCACGCGTAGCTCCACTTAAGCTACAAACATTGCCTCGCTTGGAACTATGCGCAGCAGTACTAGGCTCACAGTTGGCAGCTAGGGTAAAAAATGATTTACGGTTAAAGGATTGTCGCACCTTTTTGTGGACAGACTCACAAATAGTTCTGTCTTGGATTAATTCAGCCTCCTCATCATTCCAAACATTTGTAGCCAACAGGGTAGCTACTATTCAAGGTTTGACATTAACAGAACAGTGGCGTCATGTTAGCTCCAAGGATAACCCAGCTGATGTTGTCTCACGAGGATTATCACCAAGAGAATTTGCAAGATGTGACCTGTGGCTTTACGGGCCATTTTTTCTACATGGGAAGGAATCAGCATGGCCTCCCAAGTTTGCTCCACAGCTAGCCATTCCCAATAACAACGAGAGAAAACGAACGAATCCAGCATCCTTGGTAGCAATTGACTCTGAAGAACTGGTGTATACAATCAACCACCGAAACTCTTTCAGGACTCTTCAACGCATCGTAGGATACATTTGTCGTTTCAGCAACACTAGATGTAGCAAGGACCTACGAAAAACTGATATAGCGCTGACTCCCATCGAATTAGATCATGCATTAAGAATCATTGTTCAAGCTATGCAAAGATCTGATTTCAATGACGACATCATGTACCTCAAGAAACACAAGGATCTGAAGGGGACGAGTACATTGAAGAGCCTATCACAATTTTTGGATGACGCAAACATTTTGCGAGTTGGAGGACGATTGGAAGCATCACCTTATGAAGCAAAACATCAAATGCTCATTCCGTATAATGATCCCTTAGCAAAACTACTATTTGAGATGACTCACATCGAGAATAAACACTGTGGACCTCAAGCCTTGCTGGCGATAATAAGGCAAAGGTACTGGCCCATAAAAGGCAAATACCGGCCAGATCAACAGTACAGCAATGCATACGATGCACCAGGGCAAGGCCTCAGTTGCTGAACCAATTAATGGGAAACCTGCCAGCAACACGAGTTACACCAGCACGCCCATTCATTAACTCTGGAGTAGACTACTGTGGACCATTCTGGGTGCATTACAAAATTAGAGGGAAAAGACCACACAAGGCTTACATATCCGTTTTCTGCTGTTTTGCTACTAAAGCTGTCCATTTAGAACTTGTAAGCGATCTTACGACAGAAGCATTCATTGGCGCTCTGAAACGTTTCATTGGCCGATGTGGAAATTGTCAAAACTTATATTATGACAACGCGACAAATTTCGTTGGCGCCAAAAACAAGCTTACGGAACTGACATATTCAGATGAAGGGAAAACAAAAATTGAGACAGAATGCGGTAAAAAGGGAATACAATTCAATTTTATTCCTCCAAAAGCCCCTCATTTCGGAGGTCTGTGGGAAGCAGCAGTGAAGTCTGCAAAACATATTTTGGTTAGGAGCGTGTCAACAGCATCACTAACCTATGAAGAGCTGGAAACAGTCATTATTGAAATAGAAACCATTCTCAACTCAAGACCAATAAGTTCGATGTCCAACGATCCAAATGACTTAGGCGCCCTGACTCCAGGCCACTTCTTGATAGGAGAACCACTCAACACGCAAGTCGATGTAAATAACATCCCGTCAACTTCAAATTTGCTGACCCGGTGGAAACTCGTATCCCACATCAAAAATGAGTTTTGGAAACGATGGTCGCACGAATATTTATGCGAGCTTCAATCTAAAACCAAATGGACACATCAGCACAATAACATCAACCAAGGGGACATGGTAATAATCAAGGAAAACAATGTTCCGGTTCTTCAATGGCCACTAGGAAGTCTAACAAGGACGTATAAGGGTGATGATGGAGCAGTACGAGTGGCTGATGTTAGAACAGCTACTGGAACTTGGAAACGTGCAATCCATAAATTAGCTCTACTACCCATAAATGATAATACGATCCATGACCAACCAACAAGTCATGAGAATCAAGATGAAAAGTAGAAATACCAACAAAACGAATAAAAACAAGACATACGGGACTCACAACAGTACTCCTGAGATTACTCATCATACCAATTGTCATGGAAGATCCAATCAAAAAAGCATAAATGTGATGTCACTCTACCCCAGCCATTACCGCGGAATAGGATGCCAGAACCAGAAGACGAAACAAAATTTGATACAACTTTTTAAGGTTGTTGACGCAGTCAACGTGAGGGAGAATGTACGAATTCATATAAATATCAATCGCACAACCTTCAACTGTATATTTGTATGTATCCGTACGTTTGTACCCACAACAACAACAAGGAATATGGCATTGAAACGTATGTTCATTGAACTTGCACATGCTGCTATGCGCTGCTGTTATATTCTGCTGATATTTATTTTTAGTACATATTAATTATTATTGATGATGTTAGCAATAAGTTATTATTTAAGACGATGAATTTCAATAAACAAATCACTCTTTGATTTTTTAGCAACAAGAAAACTCAGTATTTTTATTTTCAGCGACGGATTGTTCAGGTTCAAGTGCTTGCACAATCAAATTATTATTCCTTGTCTCATATTGGTTCAAGTGCCTGTATGAGCCGTCAATAAGGAATACTATCACTACAGTCAAACGAGGCTGTATTTACAATTCATTTTAACTTTCACAATTCATTATACCACTCATGATGCATCTCTCCATTCATGATTCATTTTAATATTCGTGCTTAATTTTTATTATTCATGAATCATATTACCATTCGTATTTCTTATTATCATTCACGATTCCATTTTATCATTCATGATTCATTTTACCATGCATGATTCATTTTTATAATACATGATTGATTCTATCATTCATGGTTAATATTTATCATTAATGATTCATTTTATCATTAATGATTAATTTTATCATTCATGACTCAATTTATCATTCATTATTTATTGTATCATTCATGATTCTTTTTATCACTCATGATTCATATTCTCATTCACGGTTCATTTTACCATTCATGATTCATTTTTATCATTCAGGGTTCATTTTTATCATTCACAATTCATTTACCATTCATGATTCATTTTCATTCATAGTTAATTTTTTCATTCAGGATTCGTTTTTATCATTCGGGATTATTTTTACCATTCATGACTCATGTGATTCTCGATTGTTTTTATCATTCGATTCATTTTACCATTCATGATTCATATCATTTATGATTCATTTTACCATTCATGATTAATTTTCTTCATTCATGTTTCATTTTTATAATTCAAGATTAATTTTCATCATTCATGATTCCGTTTATCATTCATTATAAATTTTTATCACTCATCAAACATTTTACCATTCAAAACTCATTGTATCATTCATGATTGAGTCTATCATTTATGGTTAATTGTTATCATTAATGATTCATTTTATCATTCATGATTAATTTTATCATTCATGATTCATTTTATCTTTCATTATTCAGTTTAATCAACTATGATTCATTTTACCATTCACGTTTCATTATGCCACTCATGCTCTTCCATTCATGATTAATTTTTATTATTCAGGAATCATATTACCATTCATGATTCTTATTTGTCATTCACGATTCATATAGAATCACGAATCTCTTATCATGCATGATTAATTTTTATCATTCATGATTCATTTTTATCATTTACGATTAATTTTCATCATTAATGATACATTTTTATAATTCACGATTAATTTTCATCATTCATGATTCCGATTATCATTCATTATAAATTTTTATTGTAGTGTACCACACAAGTGTACACTGACGACCACACATCGTCATAAGCACCGCAGCAAGTCGCATATGCGAACGAACTGACAATAGCGCAACGTGTGCAATTGCACTCAATACCCAAATACGCTAGACAAGCATTTTGGTGGTGCAATAACACACGTTGCCTATATTGCTGCGTCGTATGCATATTGGACAGTGAAGTGACTTTAGGCCTGAACTTGCACTCAAAATTATTAATATAAACAAAGACGATGATTCGTCAATGAATAATATCGGTAATCCGATACTTGAAACTAATTTCGGGAATATGATTTGTAGCTAGTAGAAATAAGATAGATATATTTTATGTTAGTTAAAATAAGACAACAATAAGAATTAAATGATATAAAAGAGCCAGCGAGCCACCAAATAAACCAGAGTTAATCTGAAGAGGTCATGATTAAGTTTTATCATTCATGATTCATTTTTATCATTTACGATTAATTTTCATCATTCATGATTCCGTTTATCATTCATTGTTAATTTTTTCATTCATTAATCATTTTACCATTCAAGATTTATTTTATCATTCATGATTCAGTTTACCATTCATGATTCATTTTATAAATTAATGATTTATGCTATCATTCATGATTTATTATACCATTCACGTTTCATTCAGCCACTCATGCTCTTCCATTCATGATTAATTTTTATTATTCAGGAATCATATTACTAATCATGATTCTTATTATCATTCTCGATTCATATTATCATTCGCGATTCACTTTTATCATTCATGATTAATTTTTATCATTCATGAATCATTTTTATCATTCATGATTCATTTTTATCATTTACGATTAATTTTCATCATTCAAGATTCCGTTTATCAATCATTGCTCATTTTTATCATTCATCAATCATTTTACCATTCAAGATTTAATTTATCATTCATGATTCATTTTAACATTTATTATTAAATTTTAAACTTCGTGATTCACATTATTCATGATACTTTTTTCATTGATGATTCATTTTATCATTCATGATTAATATTTATCATTCAGGATTAATTTTTAACATTCACAATTCATTTTCATGATTCAATCTATCATTTATGATTAATTTTTCCAATCAAGACTCATTTTTATCATTCGTGATTCTTTTTCCATTCATGACTCATGTCACGCATGATTGTTTTCATCATTCGATTCATTTATCCATTCATGATTCATATCATTCATGATTCATTTTATCATTCACGATTGATTTATCGTTAATGATTCAGTTTACATTCATGACTAATTCGATCATTCATGGTTTATTTTTTCATGCAGGATTCATTTTTATCATTCATGATTCATGTCATTCATCTCATTTATCATTCGATACATTTTACCACTCATGATTCATATTATCATTCATGATTCATTTTATCATTTACGATTGATTTAACTTTCATGATTTATTTCACCTTTCACGATCCTTTTTACCACTCATGATGCATATATCTATTCATGATTCATTTTTATCATTCCTCAATCATTTTACCATTCAAGATTCATTAATTGTTATCATTAATGATTCATTTTATCATTCATGATTAATTTTTTCAACCATGATTCAATTTTCCATTCATGATTCATTTTTGTCATTCATGATTCATTTTACCATTCAAGGTTAATTTTTATCATTAAGGATTTATTTTATCATTAATTATTAGTTTTATCATTCATGATTCATTTTATCATTCATTTTTCATTTTTTCATTCATGATTCTTTTTATCATTCATGATTCATATTATCATTCGCGATTTACTTTACCATTCCTGATTCATTTTTATCATCCATGATTCATTTTACTATTCATTTTTCATTTTTTCATTCATGATTCATTGTATCACTCATGATACATTTTTTTGATTCATGATTCAATTTATCATTCATGATTCATCCTATCATTCACGATAGCTCTAAAAATCATCATTCATTTTGGCAGTCATGATTCATTTATGATTCGATTTAACATTCAAGAATCATTTTAATATTCATGATTCATATTATCAGTCATGTTTCATATTTTGAGTCATCATTCTTTTTATCATTCATGATTAGTTTTATCGTTCATGACTCAATTTATCATTCATTATTTATTGTATCATTCATGATTCTTTTTATCACTCATGATTCATATTCTCATTCACGGTTCATTTTACCATTCATGATTCATTTTTATCATTCAGGATTCATTTTTATCATTCACAATTCATTTACCATTCATGATTCATTTTCATTCATAGTTAATTTTTTCATTCAGGATTCGTTTTTATCATTCGGGATTATTTTTACCATTCATGACTCATGTGATTCTCGATTGTTTTTATCATTCGATTCATTTTACCATTCATGATTCATATCATTCATGATTCATTTTATCATTCATGGACCATTTAATGTTCATGATTCATTTTACCTTTCACGATTCATTTTGCCACCCACGATGCATCTTTCCATTCATGATTCATTTTAATATTCATGATTAATTTTTATTATTCATGAAACATTTTCCCATTCATGATTCTTATGATTCAAGATTCATGTTATCATTCTTGATTCTATCATTCATGATTTATTTTATCATACACGATTGATTTAACGTTCATGATTCATTTTATCTTTCACGATTCATTTTACCACTCATGATGCATCTTTCCATTCATATTTATCATTCATTATTCATTTTATCATTTATGAGACTTTTTATGATTCATGATTGCAATTATCATTCACGATTCATTTTACCATTCATGATTCATTTTTATCATCCACTATTCATTTTACTATTCATTAAACTTTTACCTTCATGATTCATTTGATCATACATTATACTTTTTTCTCATTCGAGATTCATTTTATAAATCATGATTCATACTATAATTCATGATACCTTTTACAATTCATTATTCAGTTTTCTCGTTCATGATTCATTTTATCATTTAAGATTCATGTTCATCATTTATGATTTATTTTACCATTCATGATTAATTTCTTCATTCATGTTTCATTTTTATAATTCAAGATTAATTTTCATCATTCATGATTCCGTTTATCATTCATTATAAATTTTTATCACTCATCAAACATTTTACCATTCAAAACTCATTGTATCATTCATGATTGAGTCTATCATTTATGGTTAATTGTTATCATTAATGATTCATTTTATCATTCATGATTAATTTTATCATTCATGATTCATTTTATCTTTCATTATTCAGTTTAATCAACTATGATTCATTTTACCATTCACGTTTCATTATGCCACTCATGCTCTTCCATTCATGATTAATTTTTATTATTCAGGAATCATATTACCATTCATGATTCTTATTTGTCATTCACGATTCATATAGAATCACGAATCTCTTATCATGCATGATTAATTTTTATCATTCATGATTCATTTTTATCATTTACGATTAATTTTCATCATTAATGATACATTTTTATAATTCACGATTAATTTTCATCATTCATGATTCCGATTATCATTCATTATAAATTTTTATTGTAGTGTACCACACAAGTGTACACTGACGACCACACATCGTCATAAGCACCGCAGCAAGTCGCATATGCGAACGAACTGACAATAGCGCAACGTGTGCAATTGCACTCAATACCCAAATACGCTAGACAAGCATTTTGGTGGTGCAATAACACACGTTGCCTATATTGCTGCGTCGTATGCATATTGGACAGTGAAGTGACTTTAGGCCTGAACTTGCACTCAAAATTATTAATATAAACAAAGACGATGATTCGTCAATGAATAATATCGGTAATCCGATACTTGAAACTAATTTCGGGAATATGATTTGTAACTAGTAGAAATAAGATAGATATATTTTATGTTAGTTAGAATAAGACAACAATAAGAATTAAATGATATAAAAGAGCCAGCGAGCCACCAAATAAACCAGAGTTAATCTGAAGAGGTCATGATTAAGTTTTATCATTCATGATTCATTTTTATCATTTACGATTAATTTTCATCATTCATGATTCCGTTTATCATTCATTGTTAATTTTTTCATTCATTAATCATTTTACCATTCAAGATTTATTTTATCATTCATGATTCAGTTTACCATTCATGATTCATTTTATAAATTAATGATTTATGCTATCATTCATGATTTATTATACCATTCACGTTTCATTCTGCCACTCATGCTCTTCCATTCATGATTAATTTTTATTATTCAGGAATCATATTACTAATCATGATTCTTATTATCATTCTCGATTCATATTATCATTCGCGATTCACTTTTATCATTCATGATTAATTTTTATCATTCATGAATCATTTTTATCATTCATGATTCATTTTTATCATTTACGATTAATTTTCATCATTCAAGATTCCGTTTATCATTCATTGCTCATTTTTATCATTCATCAATCATTTTACCATTCAAGATTTAATTTATCATTCATGATTCATTTTAACATTTATTATTAAATTTTAAACTTCGTGATTCACATTATTCATGATACTTTTTTCATTGATGATTCATTTTATCATTCATGATTAATATTTATCATTCAGGATTAATTTTTAACATTCACAATTCATTTTCATGATTCAATCTATCATTTATGATTAATTTTTCCAATCAAGACTCATTTTTATCA
Source organism: Clusia tigrina (assembly GCA_920105625.2). NCBI lineage: Eukaryota > Metazoa > Arthropoda > Insecta > Diptera > Clusiidae > Clusia > Clusia tigrina. The sequence goes on along the minus strand of OV050030.1, from coordinate 138,663,420 downwards.
TTCGTGATTCTTTTTCCATTCATGACTCATGTCACGCATGATTGTTTTCATCATTCGATTCATTTATCCATTCATGATTCATATCATTCATGATTCATTTTATCATTCACGATTGATTTATCGTTAATGATTCAGTTTACATTCATGACTAATTCGATCATTCATGGTTTATTTTTTCATGCAGGATTCATTTTTATCATTCATGATTCATGTCATTCATCTCATTTATCATTCGATACATTTTACCACTCATGATTCATATTATCATTCATGATTCATTTTATCATTTACGATTGATTTAACTTTCATGATTTATTTCACCTTTCACGATCCTTTTTACCACTCATGATGCATATATCTATTCATGATTAATTTTTATCATTTCTCAATCATTTTACCATTCAAGATTCATTAATTGTTATCATTAATGATTCATTTTATCATTCATGATTAATTTTTTCAACCATGATTCAATTTTCCATTCATGATTCATTTTTGTCATTCATGATTCATTTTATCATTCAAGGTTAATTTTTATCATTAAGGATTTATTTTATCATTAATTATTAGTTTTATCATGCATGATTCATTTTATCATTCATTTTTCAGTTTTTCATTCATGATTCTTTTTATCATTCATGATTCATATTATCATTCGCGATTTACTTTACCATTCCTGATTCATTTTTATCATCCATGATTCATTTTACTATTCATTTTTCATTTTTTCATTCATGATTCATTGTATCACTCATGATACATTTTTTTGATTCATGATTCAATTTATCATTCATGATTCATCCTATCATTCACGATAGCTCTAAAAATCATCATTCATTTTGGCATTCATGATTCATTTATGATTCGATTTAACATTCAAGAATCATTTTAATATTCATGATTCATATTATCAGTCATGTTTCATATTTTGAGTCATCATTCTTTTTATCATTCATGATTAGTTTTATCGTTCATGATTAATTTTTATCATTCACAATTTATTTTTAATAATGCAGTTTATCATTCATGATTCATTTTTAACATTTATGATTAATTTCACCATTCATGATTCATTTTTATCATTCATGATTCATGTTACCATTGATCATTCATTTTATCATTCATGATTGATTCTATCTTTCAAGATTCATTCTATCATTTATTATTAATTTTTTCACTCCAGATTCATATTTACCATTCAAGATGATTTCATAATTTATATTTCGTTTTACCATTCCCGATTCATATTATCATTTAATTTTCGTTTAAACATTCATGATACATTTTACCATTCATGATTAATATTATCATTCATGATTCATTTTATGATACATGATTCTTTCTATCATTCATAATTCATCCTATCATTCAGGATTAATTTGTTCACTCTAGGTTCATTTTTATCATTCAAGATTCATTTGATCATGATTGAATCATTTTATCATTCACGATTCGTTTTATCATTCATGATTCATTTTACCATTCATGACTCATATACCATTCGTGATTCTTTTCATTATTCATGATTAATTTTTATCATTCATGTTTAATTTTTATCATTCACGATTCATTTTTAACATTCGGAATGAATTTTACCATTCACGATTTATTCTATCATTCATTATTCATTTTGATCATTTATGATTAATTTTACAATTATTCATTTGGATCATTCTTGATTCATTTCATCATTTATGATGCATTCTATCATTCATGATGCATTTTAGCATTCACGACAAATTGTATCATTCATGATTCATTTTTATCATTTATGAGTAATTTTATCATTCACGATTCATTTTTATCATCCATGATTCATTTTACCATTCGTGATTAATTTTATCATTGATGATTCATTCTATCATTGATGATTCATTTTATCACTCATGTTTCAGTTTATAATTCACAATTAATTTTGCAACTCATGACACATTTTAATCATTCACCAAAGATTCTATCATTCATGGTTAAATTTTATCATTAAGTATTCATTTTATCATTAATGACTGTTTTAACGTCCATGATTTACTTTACCTTTCATGATAAATTTTCATCATTCATGATTCATTTTAATATTCATGATTAATTTTCATAATCCTGAATCATTTTACCATTCATGATTCTTATCATTCACGATTCATATTATCATTCATGATACACTTTACCATTCATGATTCATTTTTATCTTTCAACTTTATTTTTTATGATTCATGATTCATTTTTCCATTCATGATTCCTTTTTATTTTATCATTCATGATTCATTTCACCATTCATGTTTCATTTTCCTATTCACGATTAATTATGCCACTCCTGCTGCATCTTACCCTTACTGATTAATTTTTATTATTCATGAATCATATTACCATTCCTGGTTCTTATTATCATTCACGATTCATAATATCATTCGTGATTCATTTTTCCATTCATGATTAATTTCATCATTCATGATTCATTTTATCTGTCATTATTCCGTTTAATCAACCATGATTCAGTTTACCATTCATGATTCATTTTATAAATTAATGATTTATGCTATCATTCATGATTGATTCTATCATTCAAGGTTAATTTTTATCATTAAGGATTAATTTTATCGGTAATTATTAATTTTATCATTCATGATTCATTTTATCATTCATTATTCATTTTTCATTCATGATTTTTTTTATCATTCATGATTCATATTATCAATTGCGATTGACTTTACCATTCATATTTCATTTTTATCATTCATGATTCATTTTACTATTCATTTTTCATATTTATCATTCATGATTCATTTTATCACTCATGATACATTTTTTTGATTCATGATTCATTTTATCATTCATGATTCATCCTATCATTAACGATAGCTATAAAAATCATGATTCATTTTGGCTTTCATGATTCATTTATTATTCGATTTAACATTCATGAATCATTTTAATATTCATGATTCATATTATCAGTCATGATTCATTTTATCAGTCATGATTCATATTTTCAGTCATGATATATTTAGCATTCATGATTAGTTTTATCGTTCATTAATTTTACCATTCACTTTTATCATTAATGATTCATTTTACCATTGACCATTCATTTTGTCATTCATGATTAATATTTATCATTCAGGATTCATTTTTATCATTCACAATTCATTTTACATTCATGATTCAATCTATCATTCATGATTAATTTTTCCATTCAGGACTCATTTATCATTCGTGATTCTTTTTACATTCATTACTCATGTCATGCATTATTGTTTTCATCATTCGATCCATTTAACCATTCATGATTCATTTCATTATTTACGATTGAAATAACGTTCATGATTCATTTTACCATTCATGATTCATATTATCATTTATGATTCGATTTAACATTCATATTTTAATTTACCGTCCATGATATTTATTATCATTCACGATTTATATTATCATTCACGATTAGTTCTAACATTCAAGATTCCATTTACCATTCATGATTCATTTTCACATTCATGATTAATTATTATGTTTCATGATAAATATTTTTCATTCAGGATTCATTTTTATCATTCGTGATTTATTTTACCAATCATGATTCATATCATTCACGATTGATTTTACCATTCGATTCATTTTACCATTCATTATACATATTATCATTCATCACTCAAGATTCGGTTTATCATTCATTGTTCATTTTTATCATTCATCAATCATTTTACCATTCAAGATTTATTTTATCATTCATGATTGAGTCTATCATTTATGGTTAATTGTTATCATTAATGATTTATTTTATCATTCATGATTCATTTTATCATTCATGATTCATTTTATCTTTCATTATTCAGTTTTATCAACAATGATTCATTTTAACATTCATTATTAATTTTATCATTCATGATTCATTCTATCTTTCATTATTCATCTTACCATTCGTGATTAATTTTTATTATTCATGATTCATTTTACCATGCATGATTCATTTTTATTATTAATGATTCATTTTTTCATTAATGATTAATTTTATCATTCATGATATATTTTATCATTCATTATTCATTTTATCTCCCATGATTCTTCTTATCATTCATGATTCATATTCTAATTCACGATTCATTTTACCATTCATAATTCATTTTTATCATCCACGATTCATTTAAACATTTATTATTAAATTTTAAACTTCATGATTCACATTATCTTTCATGATACTTTTTTTCATTGATGATTTATTTTATCAATCATGATTAATATTTATCATTCAGAATTCATTTTCATCATTCACAATTCATTTACCATTCATGATTCAACATACATGATTCATTCTATCATTCATAATTAATTTTTTCATTCAGGATTCATTTTTATCATTCGGGATTCTTTTTACCATTTATGACTCATGTGATGCACGATTGTTTTTATCATTCGATTCATTTTACCATTCATGATTCATATCATTCATGATTCATTTTATTATTCACGATCGATTTAATGTTCATGATTCATTTTACCTTTCACGATTCATTTTGCCACTCACGATGTATCTTTTCATTCATGATTCATTTTAATATTCATGATTAATATGTATTATTCATGAAACATTTTACTATTCATGATTCTTATGATTCAAGATTCATGTTATCTTTTTTTTAATTTTTTTTTTTGGGTAGAGAGGGTAAAAATGCCTGCCGAATCATCAAAACTGTTGTCATAGATTTGGTATGTGAGAATTGCACCCACTAAAACATCCCCCTCCCTCGCTGAGAACATCTCCCCACCCTGGAACCCTTTTTATACTTCCTTCAAGGTGGAGATTCTCACTTCGTCCCTATTGGACTCTCAACATTATTCCTGTGTCCAGTTCCCGCTTTTTCCGCCGGAGCACATTTTCCACATATTTATCTACGTGGTCCCAGTTTTCTTTGCTGCTTAGCATAACCTCCACAATGTTCTCGGTGGCTAAGGTTTCCCCGATTTCCATTTCAAGCGTGGTGCGCTCTGTTTGCCACCTTGTGCATTTGAAAAAGGTGTGCTCTGCATCATCCACATTGCTGTCGCCGTATATGCACTCAGGCCCTCCAATTTTTCCCATTCGGTGTAGATACTTGCAGAAGTATCCGTGACCAGACAGTAACTGCGTGAGGTAGAAATTGACGGTTCCGGCTGTTCCTCCTATCCAGCTCGCTATGTCGGGTATGAGTCTCGCTGTCCATCTTCCGCGACTCTCGGCGGCCCATCGTTCCTGCCAATGGTGCACGGTTTGTTGCTTTATATGCTGCGCGGTTCCTCTGGTATTCTTACCCATCTTGGCTTCTCGTAGGTGTTTTCGTTCGAGGGCCAAGAGATCGATTGGGATTAAGCAGCTAATTACCAGAATTGCCGGCTCCGATAGAGTACGGTACGCTCAAGCTACTCGCAGAGCTGCGGTTCGCTGTACGGACGATAAAACTTTTCTTCGGGCGTGCACCTTTAGCTTGTCAGCCCACAATTCGCTACCATACAGCAGAATGGAGTGCGTTGTCATCATCAGAAGCTTCCTCTTGATGGATGTCGGCCCTCCGATGTTTGCCATTAGTCTGCTGAGAGAAGCCGTTACCCGTGCTGCCTTCGTCGCCGCACTTTGCATTTGCGCCCAGTAGGTGAGCTTGGAGTCAAGCTGAATTCCCAGGTACTTTATCACCTTTTGTGTCCTGATGGTGTCGGAGCAAACTCTCAAGTCGATTTCTATTGGAATGTGCTTTCTCGTGAGGAATAGCAGTTCCGTCTTTTTCGTGGCCAACTTCAAGCCATGTGAATCGAGCCACCTCTGGGTTCTGATCATGACCTGGTTCAGCTTTCTTTGGGCGTCTTGCGAGTCGCGTGCGGTGATGACAGCCGCAATGTCGTCTGTGTATCCGACTAGATGAGTGTCATCTGGCATCTCTATGCGCAAAATGCCATCGTAGCTTATATTCCAAAGGTCCGGTCCGAGGATGGACCCTTGCGCTGCCCCTGACGTGATGATTTTGCTTCGGGTGCCATTGTTGGTCTCGTATAACAACATTCTGTCTTTAAGGTAGCTCCGGATTATCTTCTTCAGATAAGCTGGTATCTGAAAACGATTTTTAAGTGCCTCGATCATATCAACCCACCTAGCACTGTTGAAAGCATTTCTTACGTCTAATGTGACAAGGAGTACCACTCGCCTGGAGTAGTGATTTCCTTGCGGTGCCGCTAGCACACTTTCTATGACTTTCCTGGTCGAAAACCGTTTTGTCGAGTGGATAATCCCCCAGCGTTTTCAATGGCTGCTGCTATTCGGGGTTTGAGGAGTCGCTCCAAAAGTCTGCCCGCGGTGTCTAGCATACACAGTGGTCGTTATCCTGACGGTGATTCAGGGCTTCCTTTTCCCTTGCTGATGAGCACTAGCCGCTGTCTTTTCCATACGTCTGGGAATATTCCTTCTGTCAGGCAGGCATTGTACATATCGAGGAGTACTTGGGCATGGCTATTTGACACTATTTTGAGGACTTCTGCTGGAATACCGTCGATACCCGGTGCTTTGTTGCTTTGTAGGGTTATGGCGGCTGCTTTAAGTTCGTCTTCCGTGAAAGGAGGTGGGACTTCCTTGACCAACACTTCCGATTCTTCTCTTAAGGCATGTATAGGAAATAGAGCGTTTACTATGTTTTCCATAGCATGGTCTTCTAGTTGGGTTACCGATACTCTTGCTCCAAGCTTTTTCATTACGACTTTATATCCCAGTCCCCATGGATTGTTGTTTATGTCGTTTCGGAGCTCCTCCCATTTCTTCTCCTTGCTGGTGCGAATAGCAGTTTTGAGGATTTTCCTAGCAGCTTGGAGATCTTCTCTTTCGGCAATCGCGGATCCAACACGCCTGGCCCTAGTGTATTTTCTTCTACACCGCAGACAGACCCGTCTGAGTTGAGCTATTTCCTCTGTCCACCAGTAAACGGCCTTCTTGTGTTTATTTGGTCTTATTTTCGGCATCGCTTTGGTACAGGCTCTCTCTATACACTGCATGGTCTGCTTCACCTTGCTATTAGCATCACTAGCGTGGCTGTCTTATGGGATGTTTGCCTCCAGCTCAGCAAGTAGCACTTCCGGATTTAACTTTGATACATTCCACTTGCGAGTTCCGCGTCCACTTATGTTGTGGTCATGGTTGCTTGGCACTTTTTTAATGGAAAACGTAATGTATTGGTGATCGCTTCCATTATAGTCTTCTAAGACTTTCCATGTACTTACTCTGTGAGCAATGCTCTCAGCAGCTAGTGCAATATCTGGAATTGTACCCACGCATCCTGGTATTCTAAAAGTGGCAGTGGTCCCTGTATTTACGATGACCATTCACAGTCTCGCGACCATGTCCAGTACCCGCCGGCCCCTTGAATTGGTTGTTTGCATTCCCCATTCAACTGCTTTGGAGTTAAAATCGCCAGCGATGATGAGTGCTCCTCCAAACTCTTGTGCTTTATCTTCGATGTCATCGGTCTTTTTCTGGAATACTTCTGCGCAGTCACTTGGAGTCAAGTAGCAGCTTATCAAAGTAAAGTATCGATCATGGGCCCAAAGGAAACCATCGCCTTTTCCATCTCCGGTTATGCTAAAATTGCTGCCTACAGGTAACCATATGGCCGCCGTTCCGCTCGTATCTGCAAGCCATGTTCCGCTTACTTTTTCCCTATATTGCTCACTGATTACTACAATGTCTGCTTTCTGCTCTATACTAATTTGGTCCAGTAATGCGTCAGCCACTCTGCTTCTGTGCATGTTTCCTTGCAGCACTTTCATTTAGATGTCAATTTCTTGCTCATCGCGCATCTACTTGAGCTCGGGATATGGTCTACCGGACTGCATTGAGCATCAACGCAGAGGCAGCACTTTGGGGTGTTACTGCACTCTTTTAATTTGTGCCCCGTTTCGCCACATCGTATGCACAGGCCTTGACCTTTCCTGTCAGGTCCTTTGCACTGCCATGTTAGATGACCAGGAGCAAAGCTCCGGAAACACCGTTTTGTGTTATGCCCTGGCCTTAATCTGCAGTTAACCCATCCGATCCTGATGCGATCTTTCTCCAGCAGTATATTGGCGAGCTCCGATGACATCGTTACATAGGCTCGCACCTGCTCTCGACTATTTGGTGCTGTTATAGTTGTTACCATATCCTCATAGGAAGCAGTTCTCATATTTTCGGGAAGTGACTACTTTACGGCTTGGTGTACTTCTTCCTTTATGGCGAGCAGATCGATATCTCGTATCTCTATAGTGGCTCTTGGCTTAAGATCAGTCACAACTGCTGACTCCTGTAGAGCACCTTTTAAAAGTTCACAAAAGCCCGTTGTCTCTTTTGCTCCTTTATCCAGCTCCAGCAGAAGCCCACCTGCTCTTGTTTTCCGGATCGATCGCACCTTGGTCTGTGCATCCTCTGGTTTTACATTGCAGCGGATGCTTTTCAGGACATCCGCATATTTGAAACCCTCTGCTGGTTTGATAAGGACGGCTTCGGACTTTGGTTTTGTCTCCTTCGTCCTATGTCTTCCTTGCATTGTCGTTCGTGACTTATCGCTGTCGCCCACGGAATTCTTTGTTGTTGAATTTTCCTGTGTTTGACGTCGTGTTGCCACACGTCTACTCCTTGTGACAGTTTGCAACCCATCGGCCTTACTTTCGCAGAATTTTTTCCCATCTTCTGGTTCTGCTGGGGTGGAAGCTGCTCGTTCGGGTCTAGCCATCGTCGTTGTTGCTGAAGCCCTTGTCAGGGCCGTGTGCCTCGGTTTCGGTGCCCTAACAAGTTTGCACTCGTTCTCTTTTTCCGTCCAGTTTCGCCGATAGCTTTCCATTACGTCGAAAAGCTCGTCTAGCTCGGAAACTCCGGTCTTTACGTCCTTGCTCACGTTCTTCTGCTTTATCATTGCTTGCTTCATCTTCGTCAAGACTTTCCGACATTTTGTGAGAACTTCTTCTTCTGCCGTTCTCATCTTTATGATGAATTCCTGTCTGGGTGAGCTGACGGGACATTTCATCAATGCAGGTGTGGGAGTTCTAGAAGACTCCTGCTGTTGTTGGTTCCCTTTTGCGCCCAGAGGCGTTTGGTTTGCGGCAGGGATGGTGTGCGAATTGTTAACCGCTCCATCTACCGGTGTGTTACTTACTTGGGGTTGTTGCTGGTTTGTTAGTCCCTCTTCTGGCGATCGCATAATTTTGCTTCTTCTTCTAAAGCAGCTTCCCCTTTCTTGATCGCTTGGAGTTACTTTCTGCTGTATTTGAGTTTTAGGTTGAGTTTGTTGCTTTGTTTGAGGTGTATTCATTTTATATGGGTCCCCGCTTCAAGCCGCTATCTCCGTTCGTTGTACAATCGCTTTGGAAATATCCATGTGGTTGTCTATGCAAGCAGGGAGCTCCACCGAGGGTTGGCACAAGTTTTCATGAGAACTTGTACTCAGAGCCAGGATAAGCGTTAGTCAGGATTGATGCTCAACTGAGCCTGTACCGCCAACTTAATGGTGACGCAACATCGAACGTACTTGAAGACCCGCCACGGTTTTAACGGGACGGAGGCAGCTACAGCATTAGCCCGAAAGCCATTTCCACCCGATATCACTCTGGTGTACTGAGGTAACGGAATGCTGCAGTTACCAGCCCAAGGCAGACAGTTCATAAATATTTTCAAATCGTTTTCCTAGGGGCATACCGCGTCAGTTTCCATTTACTTGTGTCTCCCACGATGCCATCTGTGAATGGATGGGGAGCACTTCTTTAGACGGTGCCTACTCGTCTTGTTACATGCGTTTCTCAGAGTTTGCAGACCTTTTCAATCGCACTCTCCTCGCTTGCCACTCTTGGTCGGGGACTACTTATTGGTTATTCGCAGCTAACCTACTCTGGTAGGCCGTTCACTATCCGCCACCTGTGACCCCCACGGTAGCCTGAGCTTAGCTCCGCACCGTTCACTATCCGCCACATGTGACCCCCACGGTAGCCTGAGCTTAGCCCCGCATTCATGATTCTATCATTCGAGGTTAATTTTTATCATTCCTTATTCATTTTATCATTTATGATCTTTTTATGATTCATGATTGCAATTATCATTCACGATTCCTTTTACCATTCATGATTCATTTTACTATTCTTTATTAAATTTTTACCTTCATGATTCATTTTATAATTCATTATACTTTTTTCTCATTCGAGATTCATTTTATAAATCGTGATTCACAATATAATTCATGATATCTTTTACAATTCATTATTCAGTTCTCTCGTTCATGATTCATTTTATCATTTAATATTCATTTTACCATTCATGATTCATTTTTATCTTTTAAGATTCATTTTCAGCATTTATGATTCATTTTACCATACATGTTTCATTTTCTTCATTCATGTTTCATTTTTATAATTCACGATTAATTTTCATCATTCATGATTCCGTTTATCATTCATTATAAACTTTTATCACTCATCAATCATTTTACCATTCAAGATTCATTTTATCATTCATGATTGAGTTTATCATTTATGGTTAATTGTTATTATTAATGATTAATTTTATCATTCATGATTAATTTTATCATTCAAGATTCATTTTATTTTTCATTATTCAGTTTAATCAACCATGATTCATTTTACCATTCATGATAAATTTTATAAATTATGATTTATTCTATCATTCATGATTCATTTTACCATTCACGTTTCATTATGCCACTCATGCTCTTCCATTCATGATAAATTTTTATTATTCAGGAATCATATTACCATTCATGATTCTTATTATTACTCAAGATTCATATTATCATTCGCGATTCACTTTTATCATTCATGATTAAGTTTTATCATTCATGATTCATTTTTATCATTTACGATTAATTTTCATCATTCATGATTCCGTTTATCATTCATTGTTAATTTTTTCATTCATTAATCATTTTTCCATTCAAGCTTTATTTTATCATTCATGATTGAGTCTATCATTTATGGTTAATTCTTATCAATAATGATTAATTTTATCATACATGATTATTTTTATCATTTATGATTCATTTTATCTTTCATTATTCAGTTTAATCAACCATGATTAATTTTACCATTCATGATTCTTATTATAAATTAATGATTTTTTCTATCATTCATGATTCATTTTACCATTCATGTTTCATTCTGCCATCCATCTCTTCCATTCATGATTTTTATTATTCAGGAATTATATTAATTTTCATGATTCTTATTATCATTCACGATTCATATTATCATTCGCGATTCACTTTTATCATTCTTGATTAATTTTTATCATTCATGATTCATTTTTATCATTCATGATTCATTTTTATCATTTACGATTAATTTTCATCATTCATGATTCCGTTTATCATTCATTGTTCATTTTTATCGTTCATCAATCACTTTACTATTCAAGATTTATTTTATCATTCATGATTGAGTCTATCATTTATGGTTAATTGTTATCATTAATGATTCATTTTATCATTCATGTTTCATTTTATCTTTCATTAATCAGTTTTATCAACCATGATTCATTTTAACATTCATTATTAATTTTATCATTCATGATTCATTCTATCTTTCATGATTCATCTTACCATTCATGATTAATTTTTATTATTCATGATTCATTTTACCATGCATGATTCATTTTTATCATTGATTCATTTTTTCATTAATGATTAATTTTATCATTCATGATTTATTTTATCATTCATTATTCATTTTATCTCTCATGATTCTTCTTATCATTCATGATTCATATTCTAATTCACGATTCATTTTACCATTCATGATTCATTTTTATCATCCACGATTCATTTAAACATTTATTATTCGTGATTCACATTATCATTGATGATTCATTTTATCAATCATGATTAATATTTATCATTCAGAATTCATTTTTATCATTCACAATTCATTTACCATTCATGATTCATTTTACATACATGATTCATTCTATCAATCATAATTAATTTTTTCCTTCAGGATTCATTTTTATCATTCGGGATTCTTTTTACCATTCATGACTCATGTGATGCACGATTGTTTTTATCATTCGATTAATTTTACCATTCATGATTCATATCATTCATGATTAATTTTATCATTCACGATTGATTTAACGTTCATGATTCATTTTACCATTCATGATTAATATTATCACTTATGATTCGATTTAACATTCATATTTCATTTTACAGTTCATGCTTCGTAATAGCATTCACGATCTATATTATCATTCGCGATTCACTCTTATCATTCATGATAAATTTTTATCATTCAGGATTCATTTTTATCATTCATGATTCATATTATCATTCGTGATTCATTTTTCCATTCATGATTCACGTTTATCATTCATGATTGATTCTATCATTCAAGGTTAATGTTTATCATAAAGGATTCATTTTATCATCAATTATTAATTTTATCATTCATGATTCATTTTATCATTCATTATTCATTTCTTCTTTCATGATTCTTTTTATCATTCATGATTCATATTATTATTCGCGATTCACTTTACCATTCATGATTCATTTTTATAATCCATGATTCATATTACCATTCATTTTTCATTTTTATCATTCATGATTCATTTTATTACTAACAATACATTTTTTTGATTCATGATTCATTTTATCATTCATGATTCATCCTATCATTCACGATAGCTTTAAAAATCATTATTCATTTTGGCATTCATGATTCATTTATGATTCCATTTAGAATTCATGAATCATTTTAATATTCATGATTCATATTATCAGTCATGATTCACATTTTCAGTCATGATTCATATTACCAGTCTTGATTCTTTTGATCATTCATGATAAGTTTGTTAAGATGCGATCATTAAATTTACCATTCGTGATTCATTTTTATCATTCATGATTCATTTTACCATTGACCATTCATTTTATCATTCATGATTAATATTTATCATTCAGGATTCATTTTTATCATTCGTGATTTATTTTACAATCATGATTCATATCCTTCACTATTGATTTTACCATTCGATTCATTTTACCATTCATTATTCGTATTATCATTCATGATTCATTTTATCATACACGATTGATTTAACGTTCATGATTCATTTTACCATTCATGATTCATATTATCATTTATGATTCGATTTAACATTCATATTTTAATTTACCGTCCATGGTATTTATTTTCATTCACGATTTATATTATCATTCACGATTAGTTTTAACATTCAAGATTCCATTTACCATTCATGATTCATTTTCACATTCATGATTCATTTTTATGATTCATGATTAATATTTTTCATTCAGGATTCATTTTTATCATTCGTGATTCATTTTACCATTCAGTTTTATCTTTCATGATACATTTTACCATTTATTATTCAATTTTAACCTTAATGATTCATTTTATCATTTATGATACTTTTTTAATTCATGATTAATATTTATCATTCAGGATTCATTTTTATCATTCGTGATTTATTTTACCAATCATGATTCATATCATTCACGATTGATTTTACTATTCGATTCATTTTACCATTCATTATTCATATTATCATTCATGATTCATTTTATCATACACGATTGATTTAAAGTTCATGATTCATTGTAACTTTCACGATTCATTTTACCACTCATGATGCATCTTTCCATTCATGATTCATTTTAATATTCGTGATTAATTTTATTTATTCATTTTCATATTACCATTCATATTTCTTATTATCATACACGATTCCATTTTATCATTCATGATTAATTTTTATGATTCATGATTCATTTTTATCATTACGATTAATTTTCATCGTTCAGTTTATCATTGTTCAATTGTTAATTTTTTCATTCATTAATCATTTTACCATTCAAGATTTATTTTATCATTCATGGTTAATTGTTATCATTAATGATTCATTTTATCATTCATAATTAATTTAATTTATCATTCATGATTCATTTTATCTTTCATTATTCAGTTTTATCAACCATCATTCATTTTAACATTCATGATTCACATTATCTTTCATTATTCATTCTATCTTTCATGATTCTTCTTACCATTCATGATTAACTTTTATTATTCATGATTCATTTTACCGTGCATGATTCATTTTTATCATTAATTATTCAATTTTTCATTACTGATTAATTTTATCATTCATGTTTTATTTAATCTTTCATTACTCATTTTATCTCTCATGATTCTTCTTATCATTCATGATTCATATTCTAATTCACGATTCATTTTAACATTTGTTCGCGCCGGAGCCCTCCTGACAATGGCTGCTGCCTGCTCACAGTCACGTCCGTGCAGAACACGTCCGGAGCTCACAGTCACCATGCGCCTCTGAGCGGGACTCAGTGCGGAGAGAATTCCCCTCATTGGGTCCCGCCAAAGTCGTTCGGCAGGCCGCAGCCATCTTTATTTTTGCCATACGAAAGTGCCGACTCAGGAAGAGGAGGAGAGTCGGTCGGCAATACTGCGTGCCGAGGGCAGTTGTTTTGTAGCTCGCAACCAAGAAGGTTGCCGAACATCCACAAAGTTTACGTTGTAATCAAGTCAAAACAAATTATAATTAATAATACAAATAAAGTGTTGCGTTAAATCAAGTGTGTTACTTTCGAGCCAAAATCAAACATAATTTCCTTAAAAAACGAAAAACTATTATAACCAATAATTTTGCTGCAATTATAATAAAGAAGATAAGGCGAAGAACGCACCTACAATTCCTACAATCATTAAACATGGAATCAGAAAGTTACTTGGCTCTGCGAAACACCATTCATGATTCATTTTTATCATTCACGATTCATTTTAACATTTATTATTAAATTTTAAACTTCGTGATTCACATTATCATTCATGATACTTTTTTTCATTGATGATTCATTTTATCATTCATAAGTAATATTTATCATTCAGGATTAATTTTTTTCATTCACAATTCATTTACCATTCATGATTCATTTTACATTCATGATTCAATCTATCATTCATGATTAATTTTTCCAATCAGGACTCATTTTTATCATTCGTGATTCTTTTTACATTCATGACTCATGTCATGCATGATTGTTTTCATCATTCGATTCATTTAACTATTCATGATTCATATCATTCATGATTCATTTTATCATTCACGATTGATTTAACGTTCATGATTCAGTTTACAGTCATGATTTATTTATTTTTCATTTAGGATTCATTTTTATCATTCATGATTCAGTCATTCAGGATTGTTTTTATCATTCGATTCATTTTACCACTCATGATTCATATTATCATTCATGATTCATTTTATCATTTACGATTGATTTAACTTTCATGATTCATTTTACCTTTCACGATTCATTTTACCACTCATGATGCATATTTCTATTCATGATTCAGTTTTATCATTCCTCAATCATTTTACCACTCAAGATTCATTTTATCATTCATGATTGAGTCTATCATTTATGGTTAATTGTTATCATTAATGATTCATTTTATTATTCATGATTAATTTTATCAACCATGATTCATTTTTCCATTCAAGATTCATTTTTATCATTCATGATTGAATCTATAATTCAAGGTTAATTTTTATCATTAAGGATTCATTTTATCATTCATTATTAGTTTTATCATTCATGATTCATTTTATCATTCATTTTTCATTTTTTCATTCATGATTCTTTTTATCATTCATGATTCATATTATCATTCGCGACTCACTTTACCATTCGTGATTCATTTTTATCATCCATGATTCATTTTACCATTAATTTTTCATTTTTATCATTCATGATTCATTTTATCACTAATGATAAATTTTTTTGATTCATGATTCATTTTATCGTTCATGTTTCATCCTATCATTCACGATAGCTTTAAAAATTATGATTCATTTTGGCATACATGATTCATTTCTGATTCCATTTAACATTCATGAATCATGTTAATATTCATGATTCATATTATCAGTCATGATTCACTTTTTCAGTCATGATTCATATTACCAGTCATTATTCTTTTTATCATTCATGATTAGTTTTATCGTTCATTAATTTTACCATTCGAGATTCATTTTTATCATTCATGATTCATTTTACCATTGACCTTTCATTTTATCATTCATTATTAATATTTATCATTCAGGATTCATTTTTATCATTCGTGATTTATTTTACCAATCATGATTCATATCATCCACGATTGATTTTACTATTCGATTCATTTTACCATTCATTATTCATATTTTCATTCATGACTCATTTTATCACACACGATTGATTTAACGTTCATGATTCATTTTAC
The DNA here is from genome assembly GCA_920105625.2 of Clusia tigrina. Lineage (NCBI taxonomy): Eukaryota > Metazoa > Arthropoda > Insecta > Diptera > Clusiidae > Clusia > Clusia tigrina. The sequence goes on along the minus strand of OV050030.1, from coordinate 138,647,130 downwards.
CATCATGATTCATATTATCATTTATGATTCGATTTAACATTCATATTTTAATTTACCGTCCATGATATGTATTATCATTCACGATTTATATTATCATTCAGGATTAGTTTTACCATTCAAGATTCCATTTACCATTCATGACTCATTTTCACATTCATGATTCATTTTTATGATTCATGATTAATATTTTTTATTCAGGATTCATTTTTATCATTCGTGTTTTTTTTACCAATCATGATTCATATCATTCACGATTGATTCGATTCATTTTACCATTCATTATTCATATTATCATTCATGATTCATTTTATCGTACACGATTGATTTAAAGTTCATGATTCAATGTAACTTTCACGATTCATTTTACCACTCATGATGCATATTTCTATTCATGATTCATATTTATCATTCCTCTTTCATTTTACCATTCAAGATTCATTAATTTATCATTCATGATTGAGTCTGTCATTTATGGTTAATTGTTATCATCAATGATTCATTTTATCATTCATGATTAATTTTATCAACCATGATTCATTTTTCCATTCATAATTCATTTTTATCATTCATGATTGATTCTATAATTCAAGGTTAATTTTTATCATTAAGGATTCATTTTATCATTAATTATTAGTATTATCATTCATGATTCATTTTATCATTCATTTTTCAGTTTTTCTTTCATGGTTCTTCTTATCATTCATGATTCATATTATCATTCGCGATTCACTTTAACATTCATGATTAATTTTTATCATCCATGATTCATTTTACTATTCATTTTTCATTTTTATCATTCATGATTCATTTTATCACTCATGATAAATTTTTTGAATCATGATTCAATTTATCATTCATTTTGGCACTCATGATTCATTTATGATTCGATTTAAAATTCAAGAATCATTTTAATATTCATGATTCATATTATCAGTCATGTTTCATATTATGAGTCATCATTCTTTTTATCATTCATGATTAGTTTTATCGTTCATGATTAATTTTTATCATTCACGATTTATTTTTAATAATGCAGTTTATCATTCATGATTCATTTTTAACATTTATGATTAATTTTACCATTCATGATTGATTTTTATCATTCATGATTTATTTTACCATTGACCATTCATTTTATCACTCATGATTGATTCTATCTTTCAAGATTCATTCTATCATTCATTATTAATTTTTTCACTCCAGATTCATATTTACCATTCAAGATGATTTCATCATTTATATTTCGTTTTACCATTCCCGATTCATACTATCATTTAATTTTCGTTTAAACATTCATGATACATTTTACCATTCATGATTAATATTATCATTCATGATTCATTTTATGATACATGATTCATTCTATCATTCATAATTCATCCTATCATTCATGAATAATTTGTTCACTCAAGGTTCATTTATATCATTCAAGATTCATGTGATCATTACTGAATCATTTTATCATTCACGATTCGTTTTAACTTTCATGATTCATTTTACCATTCATGACTCATGTACCATTCGTGATTCTTTTCATTATTCATGATTAATTTTTATCATTCATGTTTAATTTTTATCATTCACGATTCATTTTTAACATTCGGAATGAATTTTACCATTCACGATTTATTTTATCATTCATTATTAATTTTACAATTATTCATTTGGATCATTCTTTCATTGGTGATTCATTTTATCACTCATGTTTCAGTTTATAATTCACGATTAATTTTGCAACACATGACTCTTTGATCATTCACCTTAGATTCTATCATTCATGGTTAAATTTTATCAGTAAGTATTCATTTTATCATTAATGACTGTTTTAACGTTCATGATTTATTTTACCTTTCATGATAAATTTTCATCATTCATGATTCCATTCATGATTCATTTTAATATTCATGATTAATTTTCATAATCCTGAATCATTTTCCATTCATGATTCTTATCATTCACCATTCATATTATCATTCATGATACACTTTACCATTCATGATTCATTTTTACCTTTCAACATTATTTTTTATGATTCATGATTCATTTTTCCATTCATGATTCATTTTTATTTTATCATTCATGATTAATTTCACCATTCATGTTTCATTTTCCTATTCACGATTAATTATGCCACTCCTGCTGCATCTTTCCCTTACTGATTAGTTTTTTATTATTCATGAATCATATTACCATTCCTGGTTCTAATTATCATTCACGATTCATAATATCATTCGTGATTCATTTTTCCATTCACGATTCATTTTTATCATTCATGATTGATTCTATCATTCAAGGTTAATTTTTATCATTCCTTATTCTTTTTATCATTTATGAGTCTTTATCATTCATGATTGCTGCTATCATTCACGATTCATTTTACCATTCATGATTCACTTTTATCATCCACGATTTATTTTACTATTCATTATTAAATTTTTACCTTCATGATTCATTTTATCACTCATTATACTTTTTTCTCATTCGAGATTCATTTTAGCAATCATGATTCATACTTACCATTCATTATTCAGTTTTCTCGTTCAGGATTCTTTTTATCATTTAAGATTCATTTAACCATTCATGATTCATTTTTATCTTTCAAGATTCATTTTCATCATTCATGATTCACTTTACCAATAATGATTCATTTTCTTCATTCATGATTCATTTTTATAATTCACGATTAATTTTCATCAATCATGATTCCTTTTATCATTCATTATAAATTTTTATTGTAGTGTACCACACAAGTGTACACTGATGACCACACATCGTCATAAGCACCGCAGCAAGTCGCATATGCGAACGAACTGACAATAGCGCAGCGTGTGCAATTGCATTCAATACCCAAATACGCTAGACAAGCATTTTGGTGTTGCAATAACACACGCTGCCTATATTGCAGCGTCGTATGCATATTGGACAGTGCAGTGACTTTAGGCCTGAACTTGCACTCAAAATTATTAATATAAACAAAGACGATGATTCGTCAATGAATAATATCGGTAATCCGATACTTGAGACTAATTACGGGAATATGATTTGTAACTAGTAGAAATAAGATAGATATATTTTATGTTAGTTAGAATAAGACAACAATAAGAATCAAATGATGTAAAAGAGCCAGTGAGCCGCCAAATAAACCAGAGTTAATCTGAAGACAACTAAAACTGCTACTCGCATTAGTCAATTCTTTTATCTCTCGTGCTCTAAGTCAGGAAAGACTTAGAACAGCGCAACCAATAGCTTGGCCAACGACACACTCTGCTGGTCAAAACCTTTGCTGAGGGCGTCATTCCGCTTCGTGTCAAGCATTTCTTTTCTAAAGCACTCTTTTGCATCTATAATTTGTATGGAATCTGCAATTAAATCAAAAGCCGATCCTGCGTGACCAACGTATGCAATCAACCATACATAACGATCCTACAAGGCTAGCGTTCATCATACCCTACATTATCATACCCTATCTTTCATTATTCAGTTTAATCAACCATGATTATTTTTACCATTCATGATTCATATTATAAATTAATGATTTATTCTATCATTCTTGATTCATTTTACCATTCACGTTTCATTCGGCTACTCATGCTCTTCCATTCATGATTAATTTTCATTATTCAGGAATCATATTACTTTTCAGGATTCTTATTATCATTCACGATTCATATTATCATTCGCGACTCACTTTTATCATTCATGATTAATTTTTGTCATTCATGATTCATTTTTATCATTCATGATTGATTTTTATTATTTACGATTAATTTTCATCATTCATGATTCCATTTATCATTCATTGTTCATTTTTATCATTCATCAATCATTTTACCATTCAAGATTTATTTTATCATTCATTATTGAGTCTATGATTTATGGTTAATTGTTATCATTAATGATTCATTTTATCATTCATGATTTATTTTATATTTCATTTTTCAGTTTTATCAACCATGATTCATTTTAACATTCATTATTAATTTTATCATTCATGATTCATTCTATCTTTCATGATTCATCTTACCAATCATGATTAATTTTTATTATTCATGATTCATTTTACCATGCATGATTCATTTTTATCATTAATGATTCATTTTTTCATTAATGATTAATTTTATAATTCATGATTTATTTTATTATTCATTATTCATTTTATCTCTCATGATTATTCTTCTCATTCATGATTCATATTCTAATTCACGATTCATTTTACCATTAATGATTAATTTTATCATCCACGATTCATTTAAACATTAATTATTAAATTTTAAACTTCTTGATTCTCATTATCATTCATGATACTTTTTTTCATTGATGATTCATTTCATCATTCATGATTAATATTTATCATTCAGGATTAATTTTTTTCATTCACAATTCATATACCATTCATGATTCATTTTACATTCATGATTCAATCTATCATTCATGATTAGTTTTTCCAATCAGGACTCATTTTTATCATTCGTGATTCTTTTTACATTCATGACTCATGTCATGCATGATTGTTTTCATCATTCGATTCATTTAACCATTCATGATTCATAAAATTCATAATTCATTTTATCATTCACGATTGATTTAACGTTCATAATTCATTTTACCATTCATGATTCATATTATCATTTATGATTCGATTTAACATTCATTTTCAATTTACAGTTCATGCTTCGTATTATCATTCACGATTTATATTATCATTCACGATAAGTTTTAAGATTCAAATTTCCATTTACCATTCAAGATTCATTTTCACATTCAAGATTCATTTTTATGATTCATGATTAATATTTTTCATTCAAGATTCATTTTTATCATTAGTGATTTATTTTACCAATCATGATTCCTATCATTCACGATTGATTTTACCATTCGATTCAAATTTCCATTCATTATTCATATTATCATTCATGATTCATTTTATCATACACGACTGATTTAAAGTTTATGATTCATGTACGAATTCATATAAATATCAATCGCACAACCTTCAACTGTATATTTGTATGTATCCGTACGTTTGTACCCACAACAACAACAAGGAATATGGCATTGAAAAGTATGTTCATTGAACTTGCACATGCTGCTATGCGCTGCTGTTATATTCTGCTGATATTTATTTTGAGTACATGTTAATTGTTATTGATGATGTTAGCAATAAGTTATTATTTAAGACGATGAATTTCAATAAACAAATCACTCTTTGATTCTTTAGCAACAAGAAAACTGAGTCTTTTATTTCAGCGACGGATTGTTCAGGTTCAAGTGCTTGAACAATCAAATTATTATTCCAAGTCTCATTTTGGTTCAAGTACCTGTATGAGACGTCAATTAGGAATACATCACTACAGTCAAACGAGGCTGTATTTACATTTGGTGACCCCGACGTGATAGAAGGACGTGATACACAGGACATAAAATTGATTCAGCTAAGCACACCAGTGTGAGCATTCAATTTTATCACAATTCATCAATCGGTTTTAGTTCGAGCACACAGGATGCTACAAAACACGATACTTAAGAAGCAAGAGCACAATAGTGTGAGCGTTAATAATGACAACTATCGACGATCTCGTCCGTCATCAGGACGACAATGCAATTGGTCTCCAAAAGGCCATTGCATCCTATAAGAAGACGCCGAAAGATCGGAAGACACTCGCTATATTGAAAGGAAATCCAGAGAAATTGAGGAGCTATGGTTAACTTTCCAACGTATCGACAACCAAATTAGAAGGGATCCAACGGCAGTTAATGACCATCCATACTTTGTGAAGGATCTATACACATCAATGGGCAACCGATACTAAGACTTCCTTGCAGACGTCAAGGAGAGCAAACAAATACTCACAGCAAAGGGCATAACTCAACCACAAGCAGTTAGTGTCCCAAGTTGCACAACGGAACCTGCAGAGAAGGGCATAACTCAACCACAAGGGGTTAGTGGAACAACTCGTTCAGCAGAACCCATAGAGAAGAGGCTTCAAAAGACTAATATGCCTAACATGGTGCACAAGCAAAAGACAGTTATTGCACTCGTGCAATGCATGTTAGACGATGTATTGGCTGATGATCCACCCCATTCATGCTAATATTATACTACAAAGGCCAACCTTATAGAACATCATTGGAATGCAGCCCGGAGATATAATGATATTATACTGGATTCTATAGATGACATGAATTCTGACGATTATAATTTTGAAGAATACCTGAGCATAGAGATGCATGTCAGTAACAGAATTCTTATGCTTCAAGAGAAGGGAGTGACCGTTCCTGCAATTTCGAATCGAGCGTCACTCGCCGAACATTTGCCAAAGGTAATACTGCCAAAATTCGATGGAGATTACCTGAAGTGGCAACAATTTTATGATTTATTCAATGAAATGATCCACAAAAGGCCACTTCCAACAATACAGAAGATGTGGTATCTTAAAACAAATTTGATCGGAGAAGCAGAACGATTAAAAACTATTGGGGCAAAACAAACACTCAACAGACTATCCATCAGCGGCAGCACTAAAGGGACTTCATGATACAACCCAGGAAACCTTACTGGCATTAAGAAACCTTGGTTTAGACACGAATTCTTGGGATCTAATTATTCTCCACCTCCTAGTGAAGAAATTAGACAAAGGCACGCGGATTGCATATGAGCAGTCATTGGAGAAGCCAAAGGAATTACCTACCCTAAGGCAATTCTTAAAGTTTATTGAAACAAGATTCCAGTCTCTCGAGGCAATCGGCCAAAGAGAGCATACGGCAAAAACATTGACAACGGTAATAGCCACAAAACAAGGAATCAAGAAATGCTTGTCTTGCAATAGCCAAACACATCCGCTGTTTGCATGCCAAAGCTTTTTGAAACTTTCTGTTGAGAAGAGGTTACAGTTCCTAAAAACACATAAGCTATGCATTAATTGTCTAAAGCCTGGACACTGGGCAAAGGATTGTATGTCAAGAAAATGTACTAAGTGTAATCACAGTCACAATACATTTGTACATTCTGAAGGATATCTCAACGAACCAGCCGTAAACCAGGTCAAGTATGAACCACACCCTCAACAGTCCACAACACTAGTAGCTTCGAAGGAGTCGAAGCAACAGGGATATGTGCTCCTCAGCACTGCAATGGTGAAAATAGTCAGCAACAACGGGCAGGAAGTTGAATGCAGAGCCATTCTGGACTCCGGATCTCAGATCAATATCGTGAGTGAACAGCTTGTCAAGAGACTTGGAGCTTCAACGAAGTCCACAACAATGAATATCCAAGGAATAGGCAAGGGAACTCGGAGAGCACAGCGTCGAGTTAGCCTTGAACTACAGTCACGAATTAACGGCTTTTCCACTCGACTGGAGGCGTTCGTTCTAGGAGGTATAATTTCTCCGCAACCGACAAAACCATTTGACATATCCAAATGGCCAATTCCGAAGAACATCACTTTAGCGGATCCAGTATTCAACCGTCCTGACAAAATCGATGTTTTATTAGGAGCGGAATTCTATCACCAAGTATTGTCAATTGGACAGGTACGATTAGCAATCGAACTTCCAACACTACAAAACACAGTGTTTGGCTGGATACTATCAAGAAGGATAGGAGAACTTCAGATGGCGTCAGCAACTTGCGGTATTTGCAGTGAGGATGATGATGATACAAACCAACTTATTGAACGGCTATGGAAACTGGACGAAGTCGAACTAGCTGAATCAATTTTATCCCCAACAAAAATCATTTTATACAAAATACATCTAGAAACAATGATGGGCGTTTTATTGTAAAATTACCATTCGTAGAGAATGCAGCTGTTTTAGGTAGTTCAAGGGATATAGCAATCAACAGATTACTGGCGCTTGAACATCGATTATCTAAATAGAATGCCGTTCGTGAACAATATATCGAGTTTATGGAAAATTATGAAGCCTTGGGCCACATGAGGGAGATCAACATCAATGAAATACTCTCACCTAATTACTTCATCCCACACCACTGTGTACTTAAACCTGACAGCAGCACAACAAAACTGCGGGTGGTATTTGACGCATCTTCAAAAACGTCATCGGGAGTCTCACTCAATGACATAATGCACATAGGTCCAACCATACAATCCGAACTATTTTCAATCCTGCTACGTTTCCGTCTACCTAAATTTGTATTCACCACCGACATTGAAAAAATGTATCGGCAGATACTGGTCCACTCTGAAGATCGCCATTATCAATTGATCATATGGAGGAGCGACCCTAAGAAACCACTGAAGTGTTACGAACTTAACACTGTCACATATGGGACAAGATCGGCCCCATATCTCGCCACAAGATGTGTCAAACAAATGTCATCAGAAAACGCCATCCGGTATCCACTAGGTGCTCAGAATCATTAGGATAACTTTTATGTCGACAATGGTCTTGGTGGATCAGACAGTCTGATTACCGCCATGGAAACTCAACGGCAACTCATCACTATGTTGAATGGGTATGGATTCAATCTACGCAAATGGTGTGCAAATAACCCTAAACTCCTGCAGAACATTCCACAAGGTGACCAGGAAATTAATTTGGATTTTACTAACGGCAAGAATGATTCAATAAAAACCCTGGGCCTGACATGGCTGCCAAAGACTGACCAATTCTGTGTAAAGGTGAATTTCAACCCCGTTAAATGAATTACCAAGCGGTCTGTCACCTCAGACGTAGCGAGATTATTTGATCCTCTTGGCATTCTAGCTCCAGTTGTAATTACAGCAAAAATCTTTATACAAGCATTATGGCAATTAAAAATTAGTTGGGATGAAGCTCTACCAGCAGAATTACATACAAGATGGGAGCTTTTTCGAAGCGCATTGCAAGAATTGGACAACTTTAAATTCTCACGACACATTCATAGAAGTGAGATCCCAACATCAATTCAATTTCACGTCTTCTCCGATGCATCCGAAAAAGCCTTCGGAGCAGCAATTTATATCAGATCTATCTTCAAAGAAGAAAGAGTAGTAGTGAGGTTGTTATGTGCGAAGTCACGCGTAGCTCCACTTAAGCTACAAACATTGCCTCGCTTGGAACTATGCGCAGCAGTACTAGGCTCACAGTTGGCAGCTAGGGTAAAAAATGATTTACGGTTAAAGGATTGTCGCACCTTTTTGTGGACAGACTCACAAATAGTTCTGTCTTGGATTAATTCAGCCTCCTCATCATTCCAAACATTTGTAGCCAACAGGGTAGCTACTATTCAAGGTTTGACATTAACAGAACAGTGGCGTCATGTTAGCTCCAAGGATAACCCAGCTGACGTTGTCTCACGAGGATTATCACCAAGAGAATTTGCAAGATGTGACCTGTGGCTTTACGGGCCATTTTTTCTACATGGGAAGGAATCAGCATGGCCTCCCAAGTTTGCTCCACAGCTAGCCATTCCCAATAACAACGAGAGAAAACGAACGAATCCAGCATCCTTGGTAGCAATTGACTCTGAAGAACTGGTGTATACAATCAACCACCGAAACTCTTTCAGGACTCTTCAACGCATCGTAGGATACATTTGTCGTTTCAGCAACACTAGATGTAGCAAGGACCTACGAAAAACTGATATAGCGCTGACTCCCATCGAATTAGATCATGCATTAAGAATCATTGTTCAAGCTATGCAAAGATCTGATTTCAATGACGACATCATGTACCTCAAGAAACACAAGGATCTGAAGGGGACGAGTACATTGAAGAGCCTATCACAATTTTTGGATGACGCAAACATTTTGCGAGTTGGAGGACGATTGGAAGCATCACCTTATGAAGCAAAACATCAAATGCTCATTCCGTATAATGATCCCTTAGCAAAACTACTATTTGAGATGACTCACATCGAGAATAAACACTGTGGACCTCAAGCCTTGCTGGCGATAATAAGGCAAAGGTACTGGCCCATAAAAGGCAAATACCGGCCAGATCAACAGTACAGCAATGCATACGATGCACCAGGGCAAGGCCTCAGTTGCTGAACCAATTAATGGGAAACCTGCCAGCAACACGAGTTACACCAGCACGCCCATTCATTAACTCTGGAGTAGACTACTGTGGACCATTCTGGGTGCATTACAAAATTAGAGGGAAAAGACCACACAAGGCTTACATATCCGTTTTCTGCTGTTTTGCTACTAAAGCTGTCCATTTAGAACTTGTAAGCGATCTTACGACAGAAGCATTCATTGGCGCTCTGAAACGTTTCATTGGCCGATGTGGAAATTGTCAAAACTTATATTATGACAACGCGACAAATTTCGTTGGCGCCAAAAACAAGCTTACGGAACTGACTACATCAATATATTCAGATGAAGGGAAAACAAAAATTGAGACAGAATGCGGTAAAAAGGGAATACAATTCAATTTTATTCCTCCAAAAGCCCCTCATTTCGGAGGTCTGTGGGAAGCAGCAGTGAAGTCTGCAAAACATATTTTGGTTAGGAGCGTGTCAACAGCATCACTAACCTATGAAGAGCTGGAAACAGTCATTATTGAAATAGAAACCATTCTCAACTCAAGACCAATAAGTTCGATGTCCAACGATCCAAATGACTTAGGCGCCCTGACTCCAGGCCACTTCTTGATAGGAGAACCACTCAACACGCAAGTCGATGTAAATAACATCCCGTCAACTTCAAATTTTCTGACCCGGTGAAATCTCGTATCCCACATCAAAAATGAGTTTTGGAAACGATGGTCGCACGAATATTTATGCGAGCTTCAATCTAAAACCAAATGGACACATCAGCACAATAACATCAACCAAGGGGACATGGTAATAATCAAGGAAAACAATGTTCCGGTTCTTCAATGGCCACTAGGAAGTCTAACAAGGACGTACAAGGGTGATGATGGAGCAGTACGAGTGGCTGATGTTAGAACAGCTACAGGAACTTGGAAACGTGCAATCCATAAATTAGCTCTACTACCCATAAATGATAATACGATCCATGACCAACCAACAAGTCATGAGAATCAAGATGAAAAAGTAGAAATACCAACAAAACGAATAAAAACAAGACATACGGGACTCACAACAGTACTCCTGGGATTACTCATCATACCAATTGTCATGGAAGATCCGATCAAAAAAGCATAAATGTGATGTCACTCTACCCCAGCCATTACCGCGGAATAGGATGCCAGAACCAGAAGACGAAACAAAATTTGATACAACTTTTTAAGGTTGTTAACGCAGTCAACGTGAGGGAGAATGTACGAATTCATATAAATATCAATCGCACAACCTTCAACTGTATATTTGTATGTATCCGTACGTTTGTACCCACAACAACAACAAGGAATATGGCATTGAAACGTATGTTCATTGAACTTGCACATGCTGCTATGCGCTGCTGTTATATTCTGCTGATATTTATTTTTAGTACATATTAATTATTATTGATGATGTTAGCAATAAGTTATTATTTAAGACGATGAATTTCAATAAACAAATCACTCTTTGATTTTTTAACAACAAGAAAACTCAGTATTTTTATTTTCAGCGACGGATTGTTCAGGTTCAAGTGCTTGCACAATCAAATTATTATTCCTTGTCTCATATTGGTTCAAGTGCCTGTATGAGCCGTCAATAAGGAATACTATCACTACAGTCAAACGAGGCTGTATTTACAATTCATTTTAACTTTCACAATTCATTATACCACTCATGATGCATCTCTCCATTCATGATTCATTTTAAAATTCGTGCTTAATTTTTATTATTCATGAATCATATTACCATTCGTATTTCTTATTATCATTCACGATTCCATTTTATCATTCATGATTCATTTTACCATGCATGATTCATTTTTATAATACATGATTGATTCTATCATTCATGGTCAATATTTATCATTAATAATTCATTTTATCATTAATGATTAATTTTATCATTCATGACTCAATTTATCATTCATTATTTATTGTATCATTCATGATTCTTTTTATCACTCATGATTCATATTCTCATTCACGATTCATTTTACCATTCATGATTCATTTTTATCATTCAGGATTCATTTTTATCATTCACAAATCATTTACCATTCATGATTCATTTTCATTCATAGTTAATTTTTTCATTCAGGATTCGTTTTTATCATTCGGGATTATTTTTACCATTCATGACTCATGTGATGCTCGATTGTTTTTATCATTCGATTCATTTTACCATTCATGATTCATATCATTCATGATTCATTTTATCATTCATGGACCATTTAATGTTCATGATTCATTTTACCTTTCACGATTCATTTTGCCACCCACAATGCATCTTTCCATTCATGATTCATTTTAATATTCATGATTAATTTTTATTATTCATGAAACATTTTACCATTCATGATTCTTATGATTCAAGATTCATGTTATCATTCTTGATTCTATCATTCATGATTTATTTTATCATACACGATTGATTTAACGTTCATGATTCATTTTATCTTTCACGATTCATTTTACCACTCATGATGCATCTTTCCATTCATTTTTATCATTCATTATTCATTTGATCATTTATGAGACTTTTTATGATTCATGATTGCAATTATCATTCACGATTCATTTTACCATTCATGATTCATTTTTATCATCCACTATTCATTTTACTATTCATTATTCAATTTTTACCTTCATGATTCATTTGATCATACATTATACTTTTTTCTCATTCGAGATTCATTTTATAAATCATGATTCATACTATAATTCATGATACCTTTTACAATTCATTATTCAGTTTTCTCGTTCATGATTCATTTTATCATTTAAGATTCATATTCATCATTTATGATTCATTTTACCATTCATGATTAATTTTCTTCATTCATGTTTCATTTTTATAATTCAAGATTAATTTTCATAATTCATGATTCCGTTTATCATTCATTATAAATTTTTATCACTCATCAAACATTTTACCATTCAAAACTCATTGTATCATTCATGATTGAGTCTATCATTTATGATTAATTGTTATCATTAATGATTCATTTTATCATTCATGATTAATTTTATCATTTATGATTCATTTTATCTTTCATTATTCAGTTTGATCAACTATGATTCATTTTACCATTCACGTTTCATTATGCCACTCATGCTCTTCCATTCATGATTAATTTTTATTATTCAGGAATCATATTACCATTCATGATTCTTATTGTCATTCACGATTCATATAGAATCACGAATCTCTCTTATCATGCATGATTAATTTTTATCATTCATGATTCATTTTTATCATTTACGATTAATTCTCATCATTAATGGTACATTTTTATAATTCACGATTAATTTTCATCATTCATGATTCCGTTTATCATTCATTATAAATTTTTATTGTAGTGTACCACACAAGTGTACACTGACGACCACACATCGTCATAAGCACCGCAGCAAGTCGCATATGCGAACGAACTGACAATAGCGCAACGTGTGTAATTGCACTCAATACCCAAATACGCTAGACAAGCATTTTGGTGGTGCAATAACACACGTTGCCTATATTGCTGCGTCGTATGCATATTGGACAGTGAAGTGACTTTAGGCCTGAACTTGCACTCAAAATTATTAATATAAACAAAGACGATGATTCGTCAATGAATAATATCGGTAATCCGATACTTGAAACTAATTTCGGGAATATGATTTGTAACTAGTAGAAATAAGATAGATATAATTTATGTTAGTTAGAATAAGACAACAATAAGAATTAAATGATATAAAAGAGCCAGCGAGCCACCAAATAAACCAGAGTTAATCTGAAGACAACTAAAACTGCTACTCTCATTAGTCAATTCTTTTATCTCTCGTGCTCTAAGTCAGGAAAGACTTAGAACAGCGCAACCAATAGCTTGGCCAACGGCACACTCTGCTGGTCAAAACCTTTGCTGAGGGCGTCATTCCGCTTCGTGTCAGGCATTTCTTTTCTATAGCACTCTTTTGCATCTATACTTTGTATGGAATATGCAATTAAATCAAAAGCCGATCCTGCGTGACCAACGTATGCAATCAACCATACATAACGATCCTACAAGGCTAGCGTTCATCATACCCTACATTATCATTCATCAATCATTTTACCATTCAAAACTCATTTTATCATTCATGATTGAGTCTATCATTTATGGTTAATTATTATCATTATTGATTCATTTTATCATTCATGATTAATTTCATCATCCATGATTCATTTTATCTATCATTATTTAGTTTAATCAACCATGATTCATTTTACCATTCATGATTAATTTTATAAATTATGATTTATTCTATCATTCATGATTCATTTTACCATTCACGTTTCATTATGCCACTCATGCTCTTCCATTCATGATTAATTTTTATTATTCAGGAATCATATTACCATTCATGATTCTTATTATTACTCAAGATTCATATTATCATTCGCGATTCACTTTTATCATTCATGATTAAGTTTTATCATTCATGATTTATTTACGATTAATTTTCATCATTCATGATTCCGTTTATCATTCATTGTTAATTTTTTCATTCATTAATCATTTTACCATTCAAGCTTTACTTTATCATTCATGATTGAGTCTATCATTTATGGTTAATTGTTATCAATAATGATTCATTTTATCATTCATGATTAATTTTATCTTTCATTATTCAGTTTAATCAACCATGATTATTTTTACCATTCATGATTCATATTATAATTTAATGATTTATTCTATCATTCATGATTCATTTTACAATTCACGTTTCATTCTGCCACTCATGCTCTTCCATTCATGATTAATTTTTATTATTCAATAATCATATTACTTTTCATGATTCTTATTATCATTCACGATTCATATTATCATTCGCGATTCACTTTTATCATTCATGATTAATTTTTATTATTCAAGATTAATTTTTATCATTCATGATTGATTTTTATTATTTACGATTAATTTTCATCATTCATGATTCCGTTTATCATTCATTGTTCATTTTTATCATTCATCAATCATTTTACCACTCAAGATTTATATTATCATTCATGATTGAGTCTATCATTTATGGTTAATTGTTATCATTAATGATTCATTTTATCATTCATGATTCATTTTATATTTCATTTTTCAGTTTTATCAACCATGATTCATTTTAACATTCATTATAAATTTTATCATTCATGATTCATTCTATCTTTCAAGATAAATCTTACCATTCATGATTAATTTTTATTATTCATGATTCATTTTACCATGCATGATTCATTTTTATCATTAATGATTCATTTTTTCATGAATGATTAATTTTATCATTCATGTTTTATTTTATCTTTCATTATTCATTTTATCTCTCATGATTCTTCTTATCATTCATGATTCATATTCTAATTCATGATTCATTTTACCAATCATGATTCATTTTCATCATCCACGATTCATTTTAACATTTATTATTAAATTTTAAACTTCTTGATTCACATTATAATTCATGATACTTTTTTTCATTGATGATTCATTTTATCATTCATAAATAATATTTATCATTCAGGATTAATAGTTATCATTCACAATTCATTTACCATTCATGATTCATTTTACATTCATGATTCAATCTATCATTCATGATTATTTTTTCCAATCAGGACTCATTTTTATCATTCGTGATTCTTTTTACATTCATGACTCATGTCATGCATGATTGTTTTCATCATTCGATTCACTTAACCATTCATGATTCATTTCATTCATGATTCATTTTATCATTCACGATTGATTTAACGTTCATGATTCAGTTTACATTCATGACTCATTCGATCATTCATGATTTATTTATTTTTCATTTAGGATACATTTTTATCATTCATGATTCATGCCATTCAGGATTATTTTTATCATTCGATTCATTTTACCACTCATGATTCATATTATCATTCATGATTCATTTTATCATTTACGATTGATTTAACTTTCATGATTCATTTTACCTTTCACGATTAATTTGACCACTCATGATGCATATTTCTATTCATGATTCAGTTTTATCATTCCTCAATCATTTTACCATTCAAGATTCATTTTATCATTCATGATTGAGCCTATCATTTATGGTTAATTGTTATCATTAATGATTCATTTTATCATTCATGATTAATTTTATCAACCATGATTCATTTTTCCATTCAAGATTCATTTTTACCATTCATGATTGAATCTATAATTCAAAGTTAATTTTTATCATTAAGGATTCATTTGATCATTAATTATTAGTTTTATCATTCATGATTCATTTTATCATTCATTTTTCATTTTTTCATTCATGATTCTTTTTATTATTCATGATTCATATTATCATTCGCGATTCACTTTACCATTCGTGATTCATTTTTATCAACCATGATTCATTTTACCATTCATTTTTCATTTTTATCATTCATGATTAATTTTATCACTAATGATACATTTTTTTGATTCGTGATTCATTTTATCGTTCATGATTCATCCTATCATTCACAATAGCTTTAAAAATCATGATTCATTTTGGCATTCATGATTCATTTATGATTCCATTTAACATTCATGAATCATGTTAAGATTCATGATTCATATTATCAGTCATGATTCACATTTTCAGTCATGATTCATATTACCAGTCATGATTCTTTTTATCATTCATGATTAGTTTTATCGTTCATTAATTTCACCATTCGAGATTCATTTTTATCATTCATGTTTCATTTTACCATTGACCATTCACTTTATCATTCATGATTAATATTTATCATTCAGGACTCATTTTTATCATTCGTGATTTATTTTACCAATCATGATTCATATCATTCACGATTGATTTTACCATTCGATTCATTTAACCATTCATTATTCATATTATCATTCATGATTCATTTCATCATACACGATTGATTTAAAGTTCATGATTCATTGTAACTTTCACGATTCATTTTACCACTCATGATGCATCTTTCCATTCATGATTCATTTTAATATTCGTGCTTAATTTTTATTATTCATGAATCATATTACCATTCATATTTCTTATTGTCATTCAAGATTCCATTTTATCATTCATGATTAATTTTTATCATTCATGATTCATTTTATCATTCATTGTTAATTTTTTCATTCATTAATCATTTTACCATTCAAGATTTATTTTATCATTCATGATTGAGTCTTCATTCAAGATTAATTTTTATCATTCATGAATTCATTTTTATCATTTACAATTAATTTTCATCATTCATGATTCCGTTTATCATTCATTGTTAATTTTTTCATTCATTAATCATTTTACCATTCAAGATTTATTTTATCATTCATGATTGAGTCTATCACATATGGTTAATTGTTATCATTAATGATTCATTTTATCATTCATGATTAATTTTATCATTCATGATTCATTTTATCTTTCATTATTCAGTTTAATCAATCATGATTCAGTTTACCATTCATGATTCATTTTATAAATTAATGATTTATGCTATCATTCATGATTTATTATACCATTCACGTTTCATTCTGCCACTCATGCTCTTCCATTCATGATTAATTTTTATTATTCAGGAATCATATTACTATTCATGATTCTTATTATCCTTCTCGATTCATATTATCATTCGCGATGCACTTTTATCATTCATGATTAATTTTCATCATTCATGAATCATTTTTATCATTCATGATTCATTTTTATCATTTACGATTAATTTTCATCATTCAAGATTCCGTTTATCATTCATTGCTCATTTTTATCATTCATCAATCATTTTACCATTCAAGATCTAATTTATCATTCATGATTCATTTTAACATTTATTATTAAATTTTAAACTTCGTGATTCACATTATTCATGATACTTTTTTCATTGATGATTCATTTATCCATTCATGATTCATATCATTCATGATTCATTTTATCATTCACGATTGATTTATCGTTAATGATTCAGTTTACATTCATGACTAATTCGATCATTCATGGTTTATTTTTTCATTCAGGATTCATTTTTATCATTCATGATTCATGTCATTCATCTCATTTATCATTCGATACATTTTACCACTCATGATTCATATTATCATTCATGATTCATTTTATCATTTATGATTGATTTAACTTTCATGATTTATTTCACCTTTCACGATCCTTTTTACCACTCATGATGCATATACCTATTCATGATTCATATTATCAATCGCGATAGCTTTAAAAATCATGATTCATCTATGATTTGATTTAACATTCATGAATCATTTTAATATTCATGATTCATATTATCAGTCATTACTCATATTATCAGTCATGATTCATATTTTCAGTCATGATTCTTTTTCTCATTCATGATTAGTTTTATCGTTCATTAATTTAACCATCCACTTTTATAATTCATGATTCATTTTACCATTGACCATTCATTTTATCATTCATGATAAATATTTATCATTCAGGATTAATTTTTATCATTCACAATTCATTTACCATTCACGATTCGTTCAATGATTCAATCTATCAATCATGATTAATTTTTCCAATCAGGGCTCATTTTTATCATTCGTGATTCTTTTTACATTCATGACTCATGTCATGCATGATTGTTTTAATCATTCGATTCATTTAACCATTCTTGATTCATATCATTCATGATTCATTTTATCATTCACGATTGATTTAACGTTAATGATTCAGTTTACATTCATGACTAATTCGATCATTCATGATTTATTTTTTCATTCAGGATTCATTTTTATCATTCATGATTCATGTCATTCCCGATTATTTTTATCATTCGATACATTTTACCACTCATGATTCATATACCTATTCATGATTCATTTTTATCATTCCTCAATCACTTTACCATTCAAGATTAATTAATTGTTATCATTAATGATTCATTTTATCATTCATGATTAATTTTTTCAACCATGATTCATTTTTCCTTTCATGATTCATTTTTATCATTCATGATTCATTTTATCATTCAAGGTTAATTTTTATCATTAAGGATTTATTTTATCATTAATTATAAGTTTTATCATTCATGATTCATTTTATCATTCATTTTTCATTTTTTAATTCATGATTCTTTTTATCATTCATGATTCATATTATCATTCGCGATTTACTTTACCATTCCTGATTCATTTTTATCATCCATGATTCATTTTACTATTCATTTTTCATTTTTTCATTCATGATTCATTTTATCACTCATGATACATTTTTTTGATTCATGATTCAATTTATCATTCATGATTCATCCTATCATTCACGATAGCTCTAAAAATCATCATTCATTTTGGCATTCATGATTCATTTATGATTCGATTTAACATTCAAGAATCATTTTAATATTCATGATTCATATTATCAGTCATCTTTCATATTTTGAGTCCTCATTCTTTTTATCATTCATGATTAGTTTTATCGTTCATGATTAATTTTTATCATGCACAATTTGTTTTTAATAATGCAGTTTATCATTCATGATTCATTTTTAACATTTATGATTAATTTCACCATTCATGATTCATTTTTATCATTCATGATTCATGTTACCATTGACCATTCATTTTATCATTCATGATTGATTCTATCTTTCAAGATTCATTCTATCATTTATTATTAATTTTTTCACTCCAGATTCATATTTACCATTCAAGATGATTTCATAATTTATATTTCGTTTTACCATTCCCGATTCATATTATCATTTAATTTTCGTTTAAACATTCATGATACATTTTACCATTCATGATTAATATTATCATTCATGATTCATTTTATTATACATGATTCATTCTATCATTCATAATTCATCCTATAATTCATGATTAATTTGTTCACTCCAGGTTCATTTTTATCATTCAAGATTCATTTGATCATTACTGAATCATTTTATCATTCACGATTCGTTTTATCATTCATGATTCATTTTACCATTCATGACTCATATACCATTTGTGATTCTTTTCATTATTCATGATTAATTTTTCTATCATTCATGATGCATTTTAGCATTCACGACAAATTGTATCATTCATGATTCATTTTTATCATTTATGAGTAATTTTATCATTCACGATTCATTTTTATCATCCATGATTCATTTTACCATTCGTGATTAATTTTATCATTGATGATTCATTCTATCATTGATGATTCATTTTATCACTCATGTTTCAGTTTATAATTCACGATTAATTTTGCAACTCATGACACATTTTAATCATTCACCAAAGATTCTTTCATTCGTGGTTAAATTTTATCATTAAGTATTCATTTTATCATTAATGACGGTTTTAACGTCCATGATTTACTTTACCTTTCATGATAAATTTTCAACATTCATGATTCATTTTAATATTCATGATTAATTTTCATAATCCTGAATCATTTTACCATTCATGATTCTTATCATTCACGATTCATATTATCATTCATGATACACTTTCCCATTCATGATTCATTTTTATCTTTCAACTTTATTTTTTATGATTCATGATTCATTTTTCCATTCATGATTCCTTTTTATTTTATCATTCATGATTCATTTCACCATTCATGTTTCATTTTCCTATTCACGATTAATTATGCCACTCCTGCTGCATCTTACCCTTACTGATTAATTTTTATTATTCACGAATCATATTACCATTCCTGGTTCTTATTATCATTCACGATTCATAATATCATTCGTGATTCATTTTTCCATTCATGATTAATTTTATCATTCATGATTCATTTTATCTTTCATTATTCAGTTTAATCAACCATGATTCAGTTTTCCATTCATGATTCATTTTATAAGTTAATGATTTATGCTATCATTCATGATTTATTATACCATTCACGTTTCATTCTGCCACTCATGCTCTTCCATTCATGATTAATTTTTATTATTCAGGAATCATATTACTTTTCATGATTCTAATTATCTTTCTCGATTCATATTATCATTCGCGATTCACTTATATCATTCATGATTAATTTTTATCATTCATGATTCATTTTTATCATTCATGATTGATTTTTATCATTTACGATTAATTTTCATCATTCATGATTCCGTTTATCATTCATTGTTCATTTTTATCATTCATCAATCATTTTACCATTCAAGATTTATTTTATCATTCATGATTGAGTCTATCATTTATGGTTAATTGTTATCAATAATGATTCATTTTATCATTCATGATTCATTTTATCATTCATGATTCATTTTATCATTCATGATTCATTTTATCTTTCACTATTCAGTTTTATCAACCATGATTCATTTTAACATTCATTATTAATTTTATTATTCATTATTTATTCTATCTTTCATGATTCATCTTACCATTCATGATTAATTTTTATTATTCATGATTCATTTTACCATGCATGATTCATTTTTATCATTAGTGATTCATTTTTTCATTAATGATTAATTTTATCATTCATGATTTATTTTATTATTCATTATTCATTTTATCTCTCATGATTATTTTTATCATTCATAATTCATATTCTAATTCACGATTCATTTTACCATTCACGATTCATTTTTATCATCCACGATTCATTTTAACATTTATTATTAAATTTTAAACTTCGTGATACACATCATCATTCATGATACTTTTTTTCATTGATGATTCATTTTATCATTAATGATTGATATTTATCATTCAAGATTCATTTTTTCTTTCATTGTTCAGTTTTATCAACCATTCAGTTTCATTTTACCATTCATGGTTAATTTTATCATTCATGATTCATTCTTTCATTCATGATTTATTTCACCATATACTTTTCATTTCCTTTCATTATGCCACTCATGCTGCATCTTACCCTTACTGATTAGTTTTTATTATTCATGAATCATTCATGATTCTTATTATCATTCATGATTCATATCATTCGTGATTCATTTTTCCTTTTATAATTCATTTTTATCATTCATGATTGATTCTATCATTCAAGGTTAATTTTTATCATTAAGGATTAATTTTATCGGTAACTATTAATTTTATCATTCATGATTCATTTTATCATTCATTATTCATTTTTCATTCATGATTCTTTTTATCATTCATGATTCATATTATCAATTGCGATTGACTTTACCATTCATATTTCATTTTTATCATTCATGATTCATTTTACTCTTCATTTTTCATATTTATCATTCATGATTCATTTTATCACTCATGATACATTTTTTTGATTCATGATTCATTTTATCATTCATGATTCATCCTATCATTCACGATAGCTATAAAAATTATGATTCATTTTGGCTTTCATGATTCATTTATTATTCGATTTAACATTCATGAATCATTTTAATATTCATGATTCATATTATCACTCATGATTCATTTTATCAGTCATGATTCATATTTTCAGTCATGATATTTTTATCATTCATGATTAATTTTATCGTTCATTAATTTTACCATTCACTTTTATCATTAATGATTCATTTTACCATTGACCATTCATTTTGTCATTCATGATTAATATTTATCATTCAGGATTCATTTTTATCATTCACAATTCATTTTACATTCATGATTCAATCTATCATTCATGATTAATTTTTCCATTCAGGACTCATTTATCATTCGTGATTCTTTTTACATTCATTACTCATGTCATGCATTATTGTTTTCATCATTCGATCCATTTAACCATTCATGATTCATTTCATTATTTACGATTGAAATAACGTTCATGATTCATTTTACCATTCATGATTCATATTATCATTTATGATTCGATTTAACATTCATATTTTAATTTACCGTCCATGATATTTATTATCATTCACGATTTATATTATCATTCACGATTAGTTCTAACATTCAAGATTCCATTTACCATTCATGATTCATTTTCACATTCATGATTAATTATTATGTTTCATGACTAATATTTTTCATTCAGGATTCATTTTTATCATTCGTGATTTATTTTACCAATCATGATTCATATCATTCACGATTGATTTTACCATTCGATTCATTTTACCATTCATTATACATATTATCATTCATCACTCAAGATTCCGTTTATCATTCATTGTTCATTTTTATCATTCATCAATCATTTTGCCATTCAAGATTTAATTTATCATTCATGATTGAGTCTATCATTTATGGTTAATTGTTATCATTAATGATTTATTTTATCATTCATGATTCATTTTATCATTCATGATTCATTTTATCTTTCATTATTCAGTTTTATCAACAATGATTCATTTTAACATTCATGATTCATTTTATCTTTTATTATTCATTCTATCTTTCATGATTCATCTTTCCATTCATCATTAATTTTTATTATTCATGATTCATTTTACCATGCATGACTCAATTTTTATCATTAATGATTCATTTTTTCATTAATGATTAATTTTATCATTCATGTTTTATTTTATCATTCATTATTCATTTTATCTCTCATGATTCTTCTTATCATTCATGATTCATATTCTAATTCACGATTCATTTTACCATTCATGATACATTTTTATCATCCACGATTCATTTTAACATTTATTATTAAATTTTAAACTTCGTGATTCACATTATTCATGATACTTTTTTCATTGATGATTCATTTTATCATTCATGATTAATATTTATCATTCAGGATTAATATTTATCATTCACAATTCATTTTCCATTCATGATTCATTTTACATTCATTATTCAATCTATCAATCATGATTAATTTTTCCAATCAGGGCTCATTTTTATCATTCGTGATTCTTTTTACATTCATGACTCATGTCATGCATGATTGTTTTAATCATTCGATTCATTTAACCATTCTTGATTCATATCATTCATGATTCATTTTATCATTCACGATTGATTTAACGTTAATGATTCAGTTTACATTCATGACTAATTCGATCATTCATGATTTATTTTTTCATTCAGGATTCATTTTTATCATTCATGATTCATGTCATTCCCGATTATTTTTATCATTCGATACATTTTACCACTCATGATTCATATACCTATTCATGATTCATTTTTATCATTCCTCAATCACTTTACCATTCAAGATTAATTAATTGTTATCATTAATGATTCATTTTATCATTCATGATTAATTTTTTCAACCATGATTCATTTTTCCTTTCATGATTCATTTTTATCATTCATGATTCATTTTATCATTCAAGGTTAATTTTTATCATTAAGGATTTATTTTATCATTAATTATTAGTTTTATCATTCATGATTCATTTTATCATTCATTTTTCATTTTTTCATTCATGATTCTTTTTATCATTCATGATTCATATTATCATTCGCGATTTACTTTACCATTCCTGATTCATTTTTATCATCCATGATTCATTTTACTATTCATTTTTCATTTTTTCATTCATGATTCATTTTATCACTCATGATACATTTTTTTGATTCATGATTCAATTTATCATTCATGATTCATCCTATCATTCACGATAGCTCTAAAAATCATCATTCATTTTGGCATTCATGATTCATTTATGATTCGATTTAACATTCAAGAATCATTTTAATATTCATGATTCATATTATCAGTCATGTTTCATATTTTGAGTCATCATTCTTTTTATCATTCAAGATTAGTTTTATCGTTCATGATTAATTTTTATCATTCACAATTTATTTTTAATAATGCAGTTTATCATTCATGATTCATTTTTAACATTTATGATTAATTTCACCATTCATGATTCATTTTTATCATTCATGATTCATGTTACCATTGATCATTCATTTTATCATTCATGATTGATTCTATCTTTCAAGATTCATTCTATCATTTATTATTAATTTTTTCACTCCAGATTCATATTTACCATTCAAGATGATTTCATAATTTATATTTCGTTTTACCATTCCCGATTCATATTATCATTTAATTTTCGTTTAAACATTCATGATACATTTTACCATTCATGATTAATATTATCATTCATGATTCATTTTATGATACATGATTCATTCTATCATTCATAATTCATCCTATCATTCATGATTAATTTGTTCACTCTAGGTTCATTTTTATCATTCAAGATTCATTTGATCATGACTGAATCATTTTATCATTCACGATTCGTTTTATCATTCATGATTCATTTTACCATTCATGACTCATATACCATTCGTGATTCTTTTCATTATTCATGATTAATTTTTATCATTCATGTTTAATATTTATCATTCACGATTCATTTTTAACATTCGGAATGAATTTTACCATTCACGATTTATTCTATCATTCATTATTCATTTTGATCATTTATGATTAATTTTACAATTATTCATTTGGATCATTCTTGATTCATTTCATCATTTATGATGCATTCTATCATTCATGATGCATTTTAGCATTCACGACAAATTGTATCATTCATGATTCATTTTTATCATTTATGAGTAATTTTATCATTCACGATTCATTTTTATCATCCATGATTCATTTTACCATTCGTGATTAATTTTATCATTGATGATTCATTCTATCATTGATGATTCATTTTATCACTCATGTTTCAGTTTATAATTCACGATTAATTTTGCAACTCATGACACATTTTAATCATTCACCAAAGATTCTTTCATTCGTGGTTAAATTTTATCATTAAGTATTCATTTTATCATTAATGACGGTTTTAACGTCCATGATTTACTTTACCTTTCATGATAAATTTTCAATATTCATGATTCATTTTAATATTCATGATTAATTTTCATAATCCTGAATCATTTTACCATTCATGATTCTTATCATTCACGATTCATATTATCATTCATGATACACTTTCCCATTCATGATTCATTTTTATCTTTCAACTTTATTTTTTATGATTCATGATTCATTTTTCCATTCATGATTCCTTTTTATTTTATCATTCATGATTCATTTCACCATTCATGTTTCATTTTCCTATTCACGATTAATTATGCCACTCCTGCTGCATCTTATTCTTACTGATTAATTTTTATTATTCATGAATCATATTACCATTCCTGGTTCTTATTATCATTCACGATTCATAATATCATTCGTGATTCATTTTTCCATTCATGATTAATTTTATCATTCATGATTCATTTTATCTTTCATTATTCAGTTTAATCAACCATGATTCAGTTTTGCATTCATGATTCATTTTATAAGTTAATGATTTATGCTATCATTCATGATTTATTATACCATTCACGTTTCATTCTGCCACTCATGCTCTTCCATTCATGATTAATTTTTATTATTCAGGAATCATATTACTTTTCATGATTCTAATTATCTTTCTCGATTCATATTATCAATCGCGATTCACTTATATCATTCATGATTAATTTTTATCATTCATGATTCATTTTTATCATTCATGATTGATTTTTATCATTTACGATTAATTTTCATCATTCATGATTCCGTTTATCATTCATTGTTCATTTTTATCATTCATCAATCATTTTACCATTCAAGATTTATTTTATCATTCATGATTGAGTCTATCATTTATGGTTAATTGTTATCAATAATGATTCATTTTATCATTCATGATTCATTTTATCATTCATGATTCATTTTATCATTCATGATTCATTTTATCTTTCACTATTCAGTTTTATCAACCATGATTCATTTTAACATTCATTATTAATTTTATTATTCATTATTTATTCTATCTTTCATGATTCATCTTACCATTCATGATTAATTTTTATTATTCATGATTCATTTTACCATGCATGATTCATTTTTATCATTAGTGATTCATTTTTTCATTAATGATTAATTTTATCATTCATGATTTATTTTATTATTCATTATTCATTTTATCTCTCATGATTATTTTTATCATTCATAATTCATATTCTAATTCACGATTCATTTTACCATTCACGATTCATTTTTATCATCCACGATCATTTTAACATTTATTATTAAATTTTAAACTTCGTGATACACATCATCATTCATGATACTTTTTTTCATTGATGATTCATTTTATCATTAATGATTGATATTTATCATTCAAGATTCATTTTTTCTTTCATTGTTCAGTTTTATCAACCATTCAGTTTCATTTTACCATTCATGGTTAATTTTATCATTCATGATTCATTCTTTCATTCATGATTTATTTCACCATATACTTTTCATTTCCTTTCATTATGCCACTCATGCTGCATCTTACCCTTACTGATTAGTTTTTATTATTCATGAATCATTCATGATTCTTATTATCATTCATGATTCATATCATTCGTGATTCATTTTTCCTTTCATAATTCATTTTTATCATTCATGATTGATTCTATCATTCAAGGTTAATTTTTATCATTAAGGATTAATTTTATCGGTAACTATTAATTTTATCATTCATGATTCATTTTATCATTCATTATTCATTTTTCATTCATGATTCTTTTTATCATTCATGATTCATATTATCAATTGCGATTGACTTTACCATTCATATTTCATTTTTATCATTCATGATTCATTTTACTCTTCATTTTTCATATTTATCATTCATGATTCATTTTATCACTCATGATACATTTTTTTGATTCATGATTCATTTTATCATTCATGATTCATCCTATCATTCACGATAGCTATAAAAATTATGATTCATTTTGGCTTTCATGATTCATTTATTATTCGATTTAACATTCATGAATCATTTTAATATTCATGATTCATATTATCAGTCATGATTCATTTTATCAGTCATGATTCATATTTTCAGTCATGATATTTTTATCATTCATGATTAATTTTATCGTTCATTAATTTTACCATTCACTTTTATCATTAATGATTCATTTTACCATTGACCATTCATTTTGTCATTCATGATTAATATTTATCATTCAGGATTCATTTTTATCATTCACAATTCATTTTACATTCATGATTCAATCTATCATTCATGATTAATTTTTCCATTCAGGACTCATTTATCATTCGTGATTCTTTTTACATTCATTACTCATGTCATGCATTATTGTTTTCATCATTCGATCCATTTAACCATTCATGATTCATTTCATTATTTACGATTGAAATAACGTTCATGATTCATTTTACCATTCATGATTCATATTATCATTTATGATTCGATTTAACATTCATATTTTAATTTACCGTCCATGATATTTATTATCATTCACGATTTATATTATCATTCACGATTAGTTCTAACATTCAAGATTCCATTTACCATTCATGATTCATTTTCACATTCATGATTAATTATTATGTTTCATGACTAATATTATTCATTCAGGATTCATTTTTATCATTCGTGATTTATTTTACCAATCATGATTCATATCATTCACGATTGATTTTACCATTCGATTCATTTTACCATTCATTATACATATTATCATTCATCACTCAAGATTCCGTTTATCATTCATTGTTCATTTTTATCATTCATCAATCATTTTGCCATTCAAGATTTAATTTATCATTCATGATTGAGTCTATCATTTATGGTTAATTGTTATCATTAATGATTTATTTTATCATTCATGATTCATTTTATCATTCATGATTCATTTTATCTTTCATTATTCAATTTTATCAACAATGATTCATTTTAACATTCATGATTCATTTTATCTTTTATTATTCATTCTATCTTTCATGATTCATCTTTCCATTCATGATTAATTTTTATTATTCATGATTCATTTTACCATGCATGACTCAATTTTTATCATTAATGATTCATTTTTTCATTAATGATTAATTTTATCATTTATGTTTTATTTTATCATTCATTATTCATTTTATCTCTCATGATTCTTCTTATCATTCATGATTCATATTCTAATTCACGATTCATTTTACCATTCATGATACATTTTTATCATCCACGATTCATTTTAACATTTATTATTAAATTTTAAACTTCGTGATTCACATTATTCATGATACTTTTTTCATTGATGATTCATTTTATCATTCATGATTAATATTTATCATTCAGGATTAATATTTATCATTCACAATTCATTTTCCATTCATGATTCATTTTACATTCATGATTCAATCTATCAATCATGATTAATTTTTCCAATCAGGGCTCATTTTTATCATTCGTGATTCTTTTTACATTCATGACTCATGTCATGCATGATTGTTTTAATCATTCGATTCATTTAACCATTCTTGATTCATATCATTCATGATTCATTTTATCATTCACGATTGATTTAACGTTAATGATTCAGTTTACATTCATGACTAATTCGATCATTCATGATTTATTTTTTCATTCAGGATTCATTTTTATCATTCATGATTCATGTCATTCCCGATTATTTTTATCATTCGATACATTTTACCACTCATGATTCATATACCTATTCATGATTCATTTTTATCATTCCTCAATCACTTTACCATTCAAGATTAATTAATTGTTATCATTAATGATTCATTTTGTCATTCATGATTAATTTTTTCAACCATGATTCATTTTTCCTTTCATGATTCATTTTTATCATTCATGATTCATTTTATCATTCAAGGTTAATTTTTATCATTAAGGATTTATTTTATCATTAATTATTAGTTTTATCATTCATGATTCATTTTATCATTCATTTTTCATTTTTTCATTCATGATTCTTTTTATCATTCATGATTCATATTATCATTCGCGATTTACTTTACCATTCCTGATTCATTTTTATCATCCATGATTCATTTTACTATTCATTTTTCATTTTTTCATTCATGATTCATTTTATCACTCATGATACATTTTTTTGATTCATGATTCAATTTATCATTCATGATTCATCCTATCATTCACGATAGCTCTAAAAATCATCATTCATTTTGGCATTCATGATTCATTTATGATTCGATTTAACATTCAAGAATCATTTTAATATTCATGATTCATATTATCAGTCATGTTTCATATTTTGAGTCATCATTCTTTTTATCATTCATGATTAGTTTTATCGTTCATGATTAATTTTTATCATTCACAATTTATTTTTAATAATGCAGTTTATCATTCATGATTCATTTTTAACATTTATGATTAATTTCACCACTCATGATTCATTTTTATCATTCATGATTCATGTTACCATTGATCATTCATTTTATCATTCATGATTGATTCTATCTTTCAAGATTCATTCTATCATTTATTATTAATTTTTTCACTCCAGATTCATATTTACCATTCAAGATGATTTCATAATTTATATTTCGTTTTACCATTCCCGATTCATATTATCATTTAATTTTCGTTTAAACATTCATGATACATTTTACCATTCATGATTAATATTATCATTCATGATTCATTTTATGATACATGATTCATTCTATCATTCATAATTCATCCTATCATTCATGATTAATTTGTTCACTCTAGGTTCATTTTTATCATTCAAGATTCATTTGATCATGACTGAATCATTTTATCATTCACGATTCGTTTTATCATTCATGATTCATTTTACCATTCATGACTCATATACCATTCGTGATTCTTTTCATTATTCATGATTAATTTTTATCATTCATGTTTAATTTTTATCATTCACGATTCATTTTTAACATTCGGAATGAATTTTACCATTCACGATTTATTCTATCATTCATTATTCATTTTGATCATTTATGATTAATTTTACAATTATTCATTTGGATCATTCTTGATTCATTTCATCATTTATGATGCATTCTATCATTCATGATGCATTTTAGCATTCACGACAAATTGTATCATTCATGATTCATTTTTATCATTTATGAGTAATTTTATCATTCACGATTCATTTTTATCATCCATGATTCATTTTACCATTCGTGATTAATTTTATCATTGATGATTCATTCTATCATTGATGATTCATTTTATCACTCATGTTTCAGTTTATAATTCACGATTAATTTTGCAACTCATGACACATTTTAATCATTCACCAAAGATTCTTTCATTCGTGGTTAAATTTTATCATTAAGTATTCATTTTATCATTAATGACGGTTTTAACGTCCATGATTTACTTTACCTTTCATAATAAATTTTCAACATTCATGATTCATTTTAATATTCATGATTAATTTTCATAATCCTGAATCATTTTCCCATTCATGATTCTTATCATTCACGATTCATATTATCATTCATGATACACTTTCCCATTCATGATTCATTTTTATCTTTCAACTTTATTTTTTATGATTCATGATTCATTTTTCCATTCATGATTCCTTTTTATTTTATCATTCATGATTCATTTCACCATTCATGTTTCATTTTCCTATTCACGATTAATTATGCCACTCCTGCTGCATCTTACCCTTACTGATTAATTTTTATTATTCATGAATCATATTACCATTCCTGGTTCTTATTATCATTCACGATTCATAATATCATTCGTGATTCATTTTTCCATTCATGATTAATTTTATCATTCATGATTCATTTTATCTTTCATTATTCAGTTTAATCAACCATGATTCAGTTTTCCATTCATGATTCATTTTATAAATTAATGATTTATGCTATCATTCATGATTTATTATACCATTCACGTTTCATTCTGCCACTCATGCTCTTCCATTCATGATTAATTTTTATTATTCAGGAATCATATTACTTTTCATGATTCTAATTATCTTTCTCGATTCATATTATCATTCGCGATTCACTTATATCATTCATGATTAATTTTTATCATTCATTATTCATTTTTATCATTCATGATTGATTTTTATCATTTACGATTAATTTTCATCATTCATGATTCCGTTTATCATTCATTGTTCATTTTTATCATTCATCAATCATTTTACCATTCAAGATTTATTTTATCATTCATGATTGAGTCTATCATTTATGATTAATTGTTATCAATAATGATTCATTTTATCATTCATGATTCATTTTATCATTCATGATTCATTTTATCATTCATGATTCATTTTATCTTTCACTATTCAGTTTTATCAACCATGATTCATTTTAACATTCATTATTAATTTTATTAATCATTATTTATTCTATCTTTCATGATTCATCTTACCATTCATGATTAATTTTTATTATTCATGATTCATTTTACCATGCATGATTCATTTTTATCATTAGTGATTCATTTTTTCATTAATGATTAATTTTATCATTCATGATTTATTTTATTATTCATTATTCATTTTATCTCTCATGATTATTTTTATCATTCATAATTCATATTCTAATTCACGATTCATTTTACCATTCACGATTCATTTTTATCATCCACGATTCATTTTAACATTTATTATTAAATTTAAAACTTCGTGATACACATCATCATTCATGATACTTTTTTTCATTGATGATTCATTTTATCATTAATGATTGATATTTATCATTCAAGATTCATTTTTTCTTTCATTGTTCAGTTTTATCAACCATTCAGTTTCATTTTACCATTCATGGTCAATTTTATCATTCATGATTCATTCTTTCATTCATGATTCATTCTTTCATTCATGATTTATTTCACCACATACTTTTCATTTCCTTTCATTATGCCACTCATGCTGCATCTTACCCTTACTGATTAGTTTTTATTATTCATGAATCATTCATGATTCTTATTATCATTCATGATTCATATCATTCGTGATTCATTTTTCCTTTCATAATTCATTTTTATCATTCATGATTGATTCTATCATTCAAGGTTAATTTTTATCATTAAGGATTAATTTTATCGGTAACTATTAATTTTATCATTCATGATTCATTTTATCATTCATTATTCATTTTTCATTCATGATTCTTTTTATCATTCATGATTCATATTATCAATTGCGATTGACTTTACCATTCATATTTCATTTTTATCATTCATGATTCATTTTACTATTCATTTTTCATATTTATCATTCATGATTCATTTTATCACTCATGACACATTTTTTTGATTCATGATTCATTTTATCATTCATGAATCATCCTATCATTCACGATAGCTATAAAAATTATGATTCATTTTGGCTTTCATGATTCATTTATTATTCGATTTAACATTCATGAATCATTTTAATATTCATGATTCATATTATCAGTCATGATTCATTTTATCAGTCATGATTCATATTTTCAGTCATGATATTTTTATCATTCATGATTAATTTTATCGTTCATTAATTTTACCATTCACTTTTATCATTAATGATTCATTTTACCATTGACCATTCATTTTGTCATTCATGATTAATATTTATCATTCAGGATTCATTTTTATCATTCACAATTCATTTTACATTCATGATTCAATCTATCATTCATGATTAATTTTTCCATTCAGGACTCATTTATCATTCGTGATTCTTTTTACATTCATTACTCATGTCATGCATTATTGTTTTCATCATTCGATCCATTTAACCATTCATGATTCATTTCATTATTTACGATTGAAATAACGTTCATGATTCATTTTACCATTCATGATTCATATTATCATTTATGATTCGATTTAACATTCATATTTTAATTTACCGTCCATGATATTTATTATCATTCACGATTTATATTATCATTCACGATTAGTTCTAACATTCAAGATTCCATTTACCATTCATGATTCATTTTCACATTCATGATTAATTATTATGTTTCATGACTAATATTTTTCATTCAGGATTCATTTTTATCATTCGTGATTTATTTTACCAATCATGATTCATATCATTCACGATTGATTTTACCATTCGATTCATTTTACCATTCATTATACATATTATCATTCATCACTCAAGATTCCGTTTATCATTCATTGTTCATTTTTATCATTCATCAATCATTTTGCCATTCAAGATTTAATTTATCATTCATGATTGAGTCTATCATTTATGGTTAATTGTTATCATTAATGATTTATTTTATCATTCATGATTCATTTTATCATTCATGATTCATTTTATCTTTCATTATTCAATTTTATCAACAATGATTCATTTTAACATTCATGATTCATTTTATCTTTTATTATTCATTCTATCTTTCATGATTCATCTTTCCATTCATGATTAATTTTTATTATTCATGATTCATTTTACCATGCATGACTCAATTTTTATCATTAATGATTCATTTTTTCATTAATGATTAATTTTATCATTTATGTTTTATTTTATCATTCATTATTCATTTTATCTCTCATGATTCTTCTTATCATTCATGATTCATATTCTAATTCACGATTCATTTTACCATTCATGATACATTTTTATCATCCACGATTCATTTTAACATTTATTATTAAATTTTAAACTTCGTGATTCACATTATTCATGATACTTTTTTCATTGATGATTCATTTTATCATTCATGATTAATATTTATCATTCAGGATTAATATTTATCATTCACAATTCATTTTCCATTCATGATTCATTTTACATTCATGATTCAATCTATCAATCATGATTAATTTTTCCAATCAGGGCTCATTTTTATCATTCGTGATTCTTTTTACATTCATGACTCATGTCATGCATGATTGTTTTAATCATTCGATTCATTTAACCATTCTTGATTCATATCATTCATGATTCATTTTATCATTCACGATTGATTTAACGTTAATGATTCAGTTTACATTCATGACTAATTCGATCATTCATGATTTATTTTTTCATTCAGGATTCATTTTTATCATTCATGATTCATGTCATTCCCGATTATTTTTATCATTCGATACATTTTACCACTCATGATTCATATACCTATTCATGATTCATTTTTATCATTCCTCAATCACTTTACCATTCAAGATTAATTAATTGTTATCATTAATGATTCATTTTGTCATTCATGATTAATTTTTTCAACCATGATTCATTTTTCCTTTCATGATTCATTTTTATCATTCATGATTCATTTTATCATTCAAGGTTAATTTTTATCATTAAGGATTTATTTTATCATTAATTATTAGTTTTATCATTCATGATTCATTTTATCATTCATTTTTCATTTTTTCATTCATGATTCTTTTTATCATTCATGATTCATATTATCATTCGCGATTTACTTTACCATTCCTGATTCATTTTTATCATCCATGATTCATTTTACTATTCATTTTTCATTTTTTCATTCATGATTCATTTTATCACTCATGATACATTTTTTTGATTCATGATTCAATTTATCATTCATGATTCATCCTATCATTCACGATAGCTCTAAAAATCATCATTCATTTTGGCATTCATGATTCATTTATGATTCGATTTAACATTCAAGAATCATTTTAATATTCATGATTCATATTATCAGTCATGTTTCATATTTTGAGTCATCATTCTTTTTATCATTCACGATTAGTTTTATCGTTCATGATTAATTTTTATCATTCACAATTTATTTTTAATAATGCAGTTTATCATTCATGATTCATTTTTAACATTTATGATTAATTTCACCACTCATGATTCATTTTTATCATTCATGATTCATGTTACCATTGATCATTCATTTTATCATTCATGATTGATTCTATCTTTCAAGATTCATTCTATCATTTATTATTAATTTTTTCACTCCAGATTCATATTTACCATTCAAGATGATTTCATAATTTATATTTCGTTTTACCATTCCCGATTCATATTATCATTTAATTTTCGTTTAAACATTCATGATACATTTTACCATTCATGATTAATATTATCATTCATGATTCATTTTATGATACATGATTCATTCTATCATTCATAATTCATCCTATCATTCATGATTAATTTGTTCACTCTAGGTTCATTTTTATCATTCAAGATTCATTTGATCATGACTGAATCATTTTATCATTCACGATTCGTTTTATCATTCATGATTCATTTTACCATTCATGACTCATATACCATTCGTGATTCTTTTCATTATTCATGATTAATTTTTATCATTCATGTTTAATTTTTATCATTCACGATTCATTTTTAACATTCGGAATGAATTTTACCATTCACGATTTATTCTATCATTCATTATTCATTTTGATCATTTATGATTAATTTTACAATTATTCATTTGGATCATTCTTGATTCATTTCATCATTTATGATGCATTCTATCATTCATGATGCATTTTAGCATTCACGACAAATTGTATCATTCATGATTCATTTTTATCATTTATGAGTAATTTTATCATTCACGATTCATTTTTATCATCCATGATTCATTTTACCATTCGTGATTAATTTTATCATTGATGATTCATTCTATCATTGATGATTCATTTTATCACTCATGTTTCAGTTTATAATTCACGATTAATTTTGCAACTCATGACACATTTTAATCATTCACCAAAGATTCTTTCATTCGTGGTTAAATTTTATCATTAAGTATTCATTTTATCATTAATGACGGTTTTAACGTCCATGATTTACTTTACCTTTCATAATAAATTTTCAACATTCATGATTCATTTTAATATTCATGATTAATTTTCATAATCCTGAATCATTTTCCCATTCATGATTCTTATCATTCACGATTCATATTATCATTCATGATACACTTTCCCATTCATGATTCATTTTTATCTTTCAACTTTATTTTTTATGATTCATGATTCATTTTTCCATTCATGATTCCTTTTTATTTTATCATTCATGATTCATTTCACCATTCATGTTTCATTTTCCTATTCACGATTAATTATGCCACTCCTGCTGCATCTTACCCTTACTGATTAATTTTTATTATTCATGAATCATATTACCATTCCTGGTTCTTATTATCATTCACGATTCATAATATCATTCGTGATTCATTTTTCCATTCATGATTAATTTTATCATTCATGATTCATTTTATCTTTCATTATTCAGTTTAATCAACCATGATTATTTTTCCATTCATGATTCATTTTATAAATTAATGATTTATGCTATCATTCATGATTTATTATACCATTCACGTTTCATTCTGCCACTCATGCTCTTCCATTCATGATTAATTTTTATTATTCAGGAATCATATTACTTTTCATGATTCTAATTATCTTTCTCGATTCATATTATCATTCGCGATTCACTTATATCATTCATGATTAATTTTTATCATTCATTATTCATTTTTATCATTCATGATTGATTTTTATCATTTACGATTAATTTTCATCATTCATGATTCCGTTTATCATTCATTGTTCATTTTTATCATTCATCAATCATTTTACCATTCAAGATTTATTTTATCATTCATGATTGAGTCTATCATTTATGGTTAATTGTTATCAATAATGATTCATTTTATCATTCATGATTCATTTTATCATTCATGATTCATTTTATCATTCATGATTCATTTTATCTTTCACTATTCAGTTTTATCAACCATGATTCATTTTAACATTCATTATTAATTTTATTAATCATTATTTATTCTATCTTTCATGATTCATCTTACCATTCATGATTAATTTTTATTATTCATGATTCATTTTACCATGCATGATTCATTTTTATCATTAGTGATTCATTTTTTCATTAATGATTAATTTTATCATTCATGATTTATTTTATTATTCATTATTCATTTTATCTCTCATGATTATTTTTATCATTCATAATTCATATTCTAATTCACGATTCATTTTACCATTCACGATTCATTTTTATCATCCACGATTCATTTTAACATTTATTATTAAATTTAAAACTTCGTGATACACATCATCATTCATGATACTTTTTTTCATTGATGATTCATTTTATCATTAATGATTGATATTTATCATTCAAGATTCATTTTTTCTTTCATTGTTCAGTTTTATCAACCATTCAGTTTCATTTTACCATTCATGGTTAATTTTATCATTCATGATTCATTCTTTCATTCATGATTCATTCTTTCATTCATGATTTATTTCACCATATACTTTTCATTTCCTTTCATTATGCCACTCATGCTGCATCTTACCCTTACTGATTAGTTTTTATTATTCATGAATCATTCATGATTCTTATTATCATTCATGATTCATATCATTCGTGATTCATTTTTCCTTTCATAATTCATTTTTATCATTCATGATTGATTCTATCATTCAAGGTTAATTTTTATCATTAAGGATTAATTTTATCGGTAACTATTAATTTTATCATTCATGATTCATTTTATCATTCATTATTCATTTTTCATTCATGATTCTTTTTATCATTCATGATTCATATTATCAATTGCGATTGACTTTACCATTCATATTTCATTTTTATCATTCATGATTCATTTTACTATTCATTTTTCATATTTATCATTCATGATTCATTTTATCACTCATGATACATTTTTTTGATTCATGATTCATTTTATCATTCATGAATCATCCTATCATTCACGATAGCTATAAAAATTATGATTCATTTTGGCTTTCATGATTCATTTATTATTCGATTTAACATTCATGAATCATTTTAATATTCATGATTCATATTATCAGTCATGATTCATTTTATCAGTCATGATTCATATTTTCAGTCATGATATTTTTATCATTCATGATTAATTTTATCGTTCATTAATTTTACCATTCACTTTTATCATTAATGATTCATTTTACCATTGACCATTCATTTTGTCATTCATGATTAATATTTATCATTCAGGATTCATTTTTATCATTCACAATTCATTTTACATTCATGATTCAATCTATCATTCATGATTAATTTTTCCATTCAGGACTCATTTATCATTCGTGATTCTTTTTACATTCATTACTCATGTCATGCATTATTGTTTTCATCATTCGATCCATTTAACCATTCATGATTCATTTCATTATTTACGATTGAAATAACGTTCATGATTCATTTTACCATTCATGATTCATATTATCATTTATGATTCGATTTAACATTCATATTTTAATTTACCATCCATGATATTTATTATCATTCACGATTTATATTATCATTCACGATTAGTTCTAACATTCAAGATTCCATTTACCATTCATGATTCATTTTCACATTCATGATTAATTATTATGTTTCATGATTAATATTTTTCATTCAGGATTCATTTTTATCATTCGTGATTTATTTTACCAATCATGATTCATATCATTCACGATTGATTTTACCATTCGATTCATTTTACCATTCATTATACATATTATCATTCATCACTCAAGATTCCGTTTATCATTCATTGTTAATTTTTTCATTCATTAATCATTTTACCATTCAAGATTTATTTTATCATTCATGATTGAGTCTATCATTTATGGTTAATTGTTATCATTAATGATTCATTTTATCATTCGTAATTAGTTTTATCATTCAAGATTCATTTTATCTTTCATTATACAGTTTAATCAACCATGATTCATTTTACCATTCATGATTCATTTTATAAATTAATGATTTATTCTATCATTCATGATTCATTTTACCATTTACGTTTCATTCTGCCACTCATGCTATTCCATTCATGATTAATTTTAATTATTCAGGAATCATATTACTATTCATGATTCTTATTATCATTCACGATTCATATTATCATTCACGATTCATATGATTCATCATATGATATCATTCTCGATTCACTCTTCTCGTTCATGATTCATTTTTATCATTCATGATTCATTTTTATCATTTACAATTAATTTTCATCATTCATGATTCCGTTTATCATTCATTGTTAATTTTTTCATTCATTAATCATTTTACCATTCAAGATTTATTTTATCATTCATGATTGAGTCTATCACATATGGTTAATTGTTATCATTAATGATTCATTTTATCATTCATGATTAATTTTATCATTCATGATTCATTTTATCTTTCATTATTCAGTTTAATCAATCATGATTCAGTTTACCATTCATGATTCATTTTATAAATTAATGATTTATGCTATCATTCATGATTTATTATACCATTCACGTTTCATTCTGCCACTCATGCTCTTCCATTCATGATTAATTTTTATTATTCAGGAATCATATTACTATTCATGATTCCTATTATCATTCTCGATTCATATTATCATTCGCGGTGCACTTTTATCATTCATGATTAATTTTTTTCATTCATGAATCATTTTTATCATTCATGATTCATTTTTATCATTTACGATTAATTTTCATCATTCAAGATTTCGTTTATCATTCATTGCTCATTTTTATCATTCATCAATCATTTTACCATTCAAGATCTAATTTATCATTCATGATTCATTTTAACATTTATTATTAAATTTTAAACTTCGTGATTCACATTATTCATGATACTTTTTTCATTGATGATTCATTTATCCATTCATGATTCATATCATTCATGATTCATTTTATCATTCACGATTGATTTATCGTTAATGATTCAGTTTACATTCATGACTAATTCGATCATTCATGGTTTATTTTTTCATTCAGGATTCATTTTTATCATTCATGATTCATGTCATTCATCTCATTTATCATTCGATACATTTTACCACTCATGATTCATATTATCATTCATGATTCATTTTATCATTTACGATTGATTTAACTTTCATGATTTATTTCACCTTTCACGATCCTTTTTACCACTCATGATGCATATACCTATTCATGATTCATTTTGATCATTCCTCAATCACTTTACCATTCAAGATTAATTAATTGTTATCATTAATGATTCATTTTATCATTCATGATTAAT
The DNA here is from genome assembly GCA_920105625.2 of Clusia tigrina. Classification (NCBI taxonomy): domain Eukaryota; kingdom Metazoa; phylum Arthropoda; class Insecta; order Diptera; family Clusiidae; genus Clusia; species Clusia tigrina. The sequence goes on along the minus strand of OV050030.1, from coordinate 138,606,376 downwards.
TTTTTCAACCATGATTCATTTTTCCATTCATGATTCATTTTTATCATTCATGATTCATTTTATCATTCAAGGTTAATTTTTATCATTAAGGATTTATTTTATCATTAATGATTAGTTTTATCATTCATGATTCATTTTATCATTCATTTTTCATTTTTTCATTCATGATTCTTTTTATCATTCATGATTCATATTATCATTCGCGATTTACTTTACCATTCCTGATTCATTTTTATCATCCATGATTCATTTTACTATTCATTTTTCATTTTTTCATTCATGATTCATTTTATCACTCATGATACATTTTTTTGATTCATGATTCAATTTATCATTCATGATTCATCCTATCATTCACGATAGCTCTAAAAATCATCATTCATTTTGGCATTCATGATTCATTTATGATTCGATTTAACATTCAAGAATCATTTTAATATTCATGATTCATATTATCAGTCATGTTTCATATTTTGAGTCATCATTCTTTTTATCATTCATGATTAGTTTTATCGTTCATGATTAATTTTTATCATTCACAATTTATTTTTAATAATGCAGTTTATCATTCATGATTCATTTTTAACATTTATGATTAATTTCACCATTCATGATTCATTTTTATCATTCATGATTCATGTTACCATTGACCATTCATTTTATCATTCATGATTGATTCTATCTTTCAAGATTCATTCTATCATTTATTATTAATTTTTTCACTCCAGATTCATATTTACCATTCAAGATGATTTCATAATTTATATTTCGTTTTACTATTCCCGATTCATATTATCATTTAATTTTCGTTTAAACATTCATGATACATTTTACCATTCATGATTAATATTATCATTCATGATTCATTTTATTATACATGATTCATTCTATCATTCATAATTCATCCTATAATTCATGATTAATTTGTTCACTCCAGGTTCATTTTTGTCATTCAAGATTCATTTGATCATTACTGAATCATTTTATCATTCACGATTCGTTTTATCATTCATGATTCATTTTACCATTCATGACTCATATACCATTCGTGATTCTTTTCATTATTCATGATTAATTTTTCTATCATTCATGATGCATTTTAGCATTCACGACAAATTGTATCATTCATGATTCATTTTTATCATTTATGAGTAATTTTATCATTCACGATTCATTTTTATCATCCATGATTCATTTTACCATTCGTGATTAATTTTATCATTGATGATTCATTCTATCATTGATGATTCATTTTATCACTCATGTTTCAGTTTATAATTCACGATTAATTTTGCAACTCATGACACATTTTAATCATTCACCAAAGATTCTTTCATTCGTGGTTAAATTTTATCATTAAGTATTCATTTTATCATTAATGACGGTTTTAACGTCCATGATTTACTTTACCTTTCATGATAAATTTTCAACATTCATGATTCATTTTAATATTCATGATTAATTTTCATAATCCTGAATCATTTTACCATTCATGATTCTTATCATTCACGATTCATATTATCATTCATGATACACTTTCCCATTCATGATTCATTTTTATCTTTCAACTTTATTTTTTATGATTCATGATTCATTTTTCCATTCATGATTCCTTTTTATTTTATCATTCATGATTCATTTCACCATTCATGTTTCATTTTCCTATTCACGATTAATTATGCCACTCCTGCTGCATCTTACCCTTACTGATTAATTTTTATTATTCATGAATCATATTACCATTCCTGGTTCTTATTATCATTCACGATTCATAATATCATTCGTGATTCATTTTTCCATTCATGATTAATTTTATCATTCATGATTCATTTTATCTTTCATTATTCAGTTTAATCAACCATGTTTCAGTTTTCCATTCATGATTCATTTTATAAATTAATGATTTATGCTATCATTCATGATTTATTATACCATTCACGTTTCATTCTGCCACTCATGCTCTTCCATTCATGATTAATTTTTATTATTCAGGAATCATATTACTTTTCATGATTCTAATTATCTTTCTCGATTCATATTATCATTCGCGATTCACTTATATCATTCATGATTAATTTTTATCATTCATGATTCATTTTTATCATTCATGATTGATTTTTATCATTTACGATTAATTTTCATCATTCATGATTCCGTTTATCATTCATTGTTCATTTTTATCATTCATCAATCATTTTACCATTCAAGATTTATTTTATCATTCATGATTGAGTCTATCATTTATGGTTAATTGTTATCAATAATGATTCATTTTATCATTCATGATTCATTTTATCATTCATGATTCATTTTATCATTCATGATTCATTTTATCTTTCACTATTCAGTTTTATCAACCATGATTCATTTTAACATTCATTATTAATTTTATTATTCATTATTTATTCTATCTTTCATGATTCATCTTACCATTCATGATTAATTTTTATTATTCATGATTCATTTTACCATGCATGATTCATTTTTATCATTAGTGATTTATTTTTTCATTGATGATTCTTTTTATCATTCATGATTCATATTATCACTCATGATACATTTTTTTGATCCATGATTCAATTTATCATTCATGATTCATCCTATCATTCACGATAGCTTTAAAAATCATGATTCATTTTGGCATTCATGCTTCATTTATGATTCGATTTAAGATTCAAGAATCATTTTAATATTCATGATTCATATTATCAGTAATGTTTCATATTATGAGTCATCATTCTTTTTATCATTTATGATTAGTTTTATCGTTCATGATTAATTTTTATCATTCACGATTTATTTTTAATAATGCAGTTTTTCATTCATGATTCATTTTTAACATTTATGATAAATTTTACCATTCATGATTAATATTATCATTCATGATTCATTTTATGATACATGATTCATTCTATCATTCATAATTCATCCTATCATTCATGATTAATTTGTTCACTCAAGGTTCATTTTCATCATTCCAGATTCATTTGATCATTACTGAATCATTTTATCATTCACGACTCGTTTTAAGTTTCATGATACATTTTACAATTCATGACTCATATACCATTCCTGATTCTTTTCATTATTCATGATTAATTTTTATCATTCATGTTTAATTTTTATCATTCATGATTCATTTTTAACGTTCATGATTTATTTTACCTTTCATGATAAATTTTCATCATTCATGATCCCATTCATGATTCATTTTAATATTCATGATTAATTTTCATAATCCTGAATCCTTTTACCATTCACGATTCATATTAATATTTATGATTCATTCTTTCATTCTTTTATTGCACCATACATGTTTCATTTTCCTATTCACGATTAATTATGCCACTCCTGCTGCATCTTTCCCTTACTGATTAGTTTTTTATTATTCATGAATCATATTACCATTCCTGGTTCTATTTATCATTCACGATTCATAATATCATTCGTGATTCGTTTTTCCATTCACGATTCATTTTTATCATTCATGATCAATTCAAGGTTAAGTTTTATCAGTCCTTATTCTTTTTATCATTTATGAGTCTTTATCATTCATGATTGCTACTATCAATCACGATTCATTTTACCATTCATGATTCACTTTTATCATCCACGATTCATTTTATTATTCATTATTAAATTTTTACCTTCCTGATTCATTTTATCACTCATTATACTTTTTTCTCATTCGAGATTCATTTTATCAATCATGATCCATACCTACCATTCATTATTCAGTTTTCTCGTTCAGGATTCATTTTATCATTTAAGATTCATTTAACCATTCATGATTCAGTTTTATCTTTCAAGATTCATTTTCATCATTCATGATTCATTTTACCATTCATGATTCATTTTCTTCATTCATGATTCATTTTTATAATTCACGATTAATTTTCATCATTCATGATTCCGTTTATCATTCATTATAAATTTTTATTGTAGTGTACCACACAAGTGTACACTGATGACCACACATCGTCATAAGCACCGCAGCAAGTCGCATATGCGAACGAACTGACAATAGCGCAACGTGTGCAATTGCATTCAATACCCAAATACGCTAGACAAGCATTTTGGTGTTGCAATAACACACGCTGCCTATATTGCAGCGTCGTATGCATATTGGACAGTGCAGTGACTTTAGGCCTGAACTTGCACTCAAAATTATTAATATAAACAAAGACGATGATTCGTCAATGAATAATATCGGTAATCCGATACTTGAGACTAATTACGGGAATATGATTTGTAACTAGCAGAAATAAGATAGATATATTTTATGTTAGTTAGAATAAGACAACAATAAGAATCAAATGATATAAAATGGCCAGCGAGCCACCAAATAAACCAGAGTTAATCTGAAGACAACTAAAACTGCTACTCGCATTAGTCAATTCTTTTATCTCTCGTGCTCTAAGTCAGGAAAGACTTAGAACAGCGCAACCAATAGCTTGGCCAACGGCACACTCTGCTGGTCAAAACCTTTGCTGAGGGCGTCATTCCGCTTCGTGTCAAGCATTTCTTTTCTAAAGCACTCTTTTGCATCTATACTTTGTATGGAATCTGCAATTAAATCAAAAGCCGATCCTGCGTGACCAACGTATGCAATCAACCATACATAACGATCCTACAAGGCTAGAGTTCACCATACCCTACATTATCATACCCTATCTTTCATTATTCAGTTTAATCAACCATGATTATTTTTACCATTCATGATTCATATTATAAATTAATGATTTATTCTATCATTCATGATTCATTTTACCATTCACGTTTCATTCGGCTACTCATGCTCTTCCATTCATGATTAATTTTCATTATTCAGGAATCATATTACTTTTCAGGATTCTTATTATCATTCACGATTCACATTATCATTCGCGACTCACTTTTATCATTCATGATTAATTTTTGTCATTCATGATTCATTTTTATCATTCATGATTGATTTTTATTATTTACGATTAATTTTCATCATTCATGATTCCATTTATCATTCATTGTTCATTTTTATCAATCATTAATCATTTTACCATTCAAGATTTATTTTATCATTCATGATTGAGTCTATGATTTATGGTTAATTGTTATCATTAATGATTCATTTTATCATTCATGATTTATTTTATATTTCATTTTTCAGTTTTATCAACCATGATTCATTTTAACATTCATTATTAATTTTATCATTCATGATTCATTCTATCTTTCATGATTCATCTTACCAATCATGATTAATTTTTATTATTCATGATTCATTTTAATTCATTGTTCATTTTTATCAATCATTAATCATTTTATCATTCATGATTTATTTTATTATTCATTATTCATTTTATCTCTCATGATTATTCTTATCATTCATGATTCATATTCTAATTCACGATTCATTTTACCATTCATGATTCATTTTTATCATCCACGATTCATTTAAACATTTATTATTAAATTTTAAACTTCTTGATTCTCATTATCATTCATGATACTTTTTTTCATTGATGATTCATTTTATCATTCATGATTAATATTTATCATTCAGGATTAATTTTTTTCATTCACAATTCATTTACCATTCATGATTCATTTTACATTCATGATTCAATCTATCATTCATGATTAGTTTTTCAACTATGATTCATTTGACCATTCACGTTTCATTATGCCACTCATGCTCTTCCATTCATGATTAATTTTTATTATTCAGGAATCATATTACCATTCATGATTCTTATTGTCATTCACGATTCATATAGAATCACGAATCTCTCTTATCATGCATGATTAATTTTTATCATTCATGATTCATTTTTATCATTTACGATTAATTTTCATCATTAATGATACATTTTTATATTTCACGATTAATTTTCATCATTCATGATTCCGTTTATCATTCATTATAAATTTTTATTGTAGTGTACCACACAAGTGTACACTGACGACTACACATCGTCATAAGCACCGCAGCAAGTCGCATATGCGAACAAACTGACAATAGCGCAACGTGTGCAATTGCACTCAATACCCAAATACGCTAGACAAGCATTTTGGTGGTGCAATAACACACGCTGCCTATATTGCAGCGTCGTATGCATATTGGACAGTGCAGTGACGTTAGGCCTGAACTTGCACTCAAAATTATTAATATCGGGGTTTTCAATAAGAGCGCTACAAAAGTTTTTTTAAATAAAACAAAACCGGTTTTAGATATCAATGAAATTCTTTATTCCTGTGAAAGTAAATTCGATGCCATTATGTATGGAACTCGATGTCTTTTCCATGGCCACCACGGGCACGCTTGCAGAAGTCCAGACGCTGAACCTAATTTTCAACGGTTTTCATGCATAAATTGGTCGATACTGCTGCAATTTCACTTTCGATATTCGTACGAAGTTCATCAATCGTCGCTGGCTTGTTGGCATAGACCATAGACTTGACGTAGCCCCACAGGAAATAATCTAACGGCGTCAAATCGCACGACCGAGGCGGCCAATCGACTGAGCCATTTCGTGAGATAACACGTTCACCAAACTTGGTTTGCAGTAAATTGATTGTGGCATTCGCTGTGTGGCATGTGGCGCCGTCCTGTTGGAACAACATGTCCTCCAAGTCCATATTATCCAATTGGGGCCAAAAATATTCGGTTATCATTGAACGGTAGCGATTCGCATTCACAGTAATGTACCGGTCTTGATCATCATGGAAGTAGTACGGCCCTACCATACCGACCATAAACCGCAGCAAACCGTAATTTTTTCGGGATGACTCATGGAGTACGTGTGGATTGCTGGCCAGAAATGAGCCTCATCACTGAAGATGATTTTCCGATGAAAATCCGAATCATTTTCAAGTTGTTGCTCAGCCCAATTCACGAACATACGACACCTATGGTGGTCAAGCGGCTTCAGTTCTTGCGTCAATTTGATCTTGTAAGGATGTAGACCAAGATCTTTTCGCAAAATTTGCCACAACGTCGTCAGAGAGATGCCCAACGCTGGAGAACGACGTGTGAGAGACACATTTGGGCTTTCTTGAACTGAAGCCTCAGCGGCAGCAATATTCTCGACACTACGGGCACTTCTTTGTCTCACTGGCACGGGAACATTTTGTACTGTGCCTGTGGATTCAAATTTTTCACTAGACGCTCAATTGTTGATCTGCCAGGATAATTATGATGACCATAAATTGGACGTAGCGCTCTTAAAGTTGAGGCGACTGACTCCGAATTTCGGTAGTAAATTTTAAAAATTTCGACTCGTTGTTGGCTCGTTTATCTTTGCATGATGAAATGGGAAACCTTACTGAAGAGAAATGTCAAAAGAGCGGGAAAAAATATGGCGTCGTTTGCTGTCATTATCGATTTAGTTTTGTAGCGCTTAAAAACCCTTTATAAACAAAGACGATGATTCGTCAATGAATAATATCGGTAATCCGATACTTGAGACTAATTTCGGGAATATGATTTGTAAGTGGTAGAAATAAGATAGATATATTTTATGTTAGTTACAATAAGACAACAATAAGAATTAAATGATATAAAATGGCCAGCGAGCCACCAAATAAACCAGAGTTAATCTGAAGACAACTAAAACTGCTACTCGCATTAGTCAATTCTTTTATCTCTCGTGCTCTAAGTCAGGAAAGACTTAGAACAGCGCAACCAATAGCTTGGCCAACGGCACACTCTGCTGGTCAAAACCTTTGCTGAGGGCGTCATTCCGCTTCGTGTCAAGCATTTCTTTTCTAAAGCACTCTTTTGCATCTATACTTTGTATGGAATATGCAATTAAATCAAAAGCCGATCCTGCGTGACCAACGTATGCAATCAACCATACATAACGATCCTACAAGGCTAGCGTTCATCATACCCTACATTATCATTCATCAATCATTTTACCATTCAAAACTCATTTTATCATTCATGATTGAGTCTATCATTTATGGTTAATTATTATCATTATTGATTCATTTTATCATTCATGATTAATTTCATCATCCATGATTCATTTTATCTTTCATTATTTAGTTTAATCAACCATGATTCATTTTACCATTCATGATTAATTTTATAAATTATGATTTATTCTATCATTCATGATTCATTTTACCATTCACGTTTCATTATGCCACTCATGCTCTTCCATTCATGATTAATTTTTATTATTCAGGAATCATATTACCATTCATGATTCTTATTATTACTCAAGATTCATATTATCATTCGCGATTCACTTTTATCATTCATGATTAAGTTTTATCATTCATGATTCATTTACGATTAATTTTCATCATTCATGATTCCGTTTATCATTCATTGTTAATTTTTTCATTCATTAATCATTTTACCATTCAAGCTTTACTTTATCATTCATGATTGAGTCTATCATTTATGGTTAATTGTTATCAATAATGATTCATTTTATCATTCATGATTAATTTTATCATTCATGATTCATTTTATCTTTCATTATTCAGTTTAATCAACCATGATTATTTTTACCATTCATGATTCATATTATAAATTAATGATTTATTCTATCATTCATGATTCATTTTACAATTCACGTTTCATTCTGCCACTCATGCTCTTCCATTCATGATTAATTTTTATTATTCAATAATCATATTACTTTTCATGATTCTTATTATCATTCACGATTCATATTATCATTCGCGATTCACTTTTATCATTCATGATTAATTTTTATTATTCAAGATTAATTTTTATCATTCATGATTGATTTTTATTATTTACGATTAATTTTCATCATTCATGATTCCGTTTATCATTCATTGTTCATTTTTATCATTCATTAATCATTTTACCACTCAAGATTTATATTATCATTCATGATTGAGTCTATCATTTATGGTTAATTGTTATCATTAATGATTCATTTTATCATTCATGATTCATTTTATATTTCATTTTTCAGTTTTATCAACCATGATTCATTTTAACATTCATTATAAATTTTATCATTCATGATTCATTCTATCTTTCAAGATACATCTTACCATTCATGATTAATTTTTATTATTCATGATTCATTTTACCATGCATGATTCATTTTTATCATTAATGATTCATTTTTTCATGAATGATTAATTTTATCATTCATGTTTTATTTTATCTTTCATTATTCATTTTATCTCTCATGATTCTTCTTATCATTCATGATTCATATTCTAATTCATGATTCATTTTACCAATCATGATTCATTTTCATCATCCACGATTCATTTTAACATTTATTATTAAATTTTAAACTTCTTGATTCACATTATAATTCATGATACTTTTTTTCATTGATGATTCATTTTATCATTCATAAATAATATTTATCATTCAGGATTAATAGTTATCATTCACAATTCATTTACCATTCATGATTCATTTTACATTCATGATTCAATCTATCATTCATGATTATTTTTTCCAATCTGGACTCATTTTTATCATTCGTGATTCTTTTTACATTCATGACTCATGTCATGCATGATTGTTTTCATCATTCGATTCACTTAACCATTCATGATTCATTTCATTCATGATTCATTTTATCATTCACGATTGATTTAACGTTCATGATTCAGTTTACATTCATGACTCATTCGATCATTCATGATTTATTTATTTTTCATTTAGGATACATTTTTATCATTCATGATTCATGCCATTCAGGATTATTTTTATCATTCGATTCATTTTACCACTCATGATTCATATTATCATTCATGATTCATTTTATCATTTACGATTGATTTAACTTTCATGATTCATTTTACCTTTCACGATTAATTTTACCACTCATGATGCATATTTCTATTCATGATTCAGTTTTATCATTCCTCAATCATTTTACCATTCAAGATTCATTTTATCATTCATGATTGAGCCTATCATTTATGGTTAATTGTTATCATTAATGATTCATTTTATCATTCATGATTAATTTTATCAACCATGATTCATTTTTCCATTCAAGATTCATTTTTATCATTCATGATTGAATCTATAATTCAAAGTTAATTTTTATCATTAAGGATTCATTTGATCATTAATTATTAGTTTTATCATTCATGATTCATTTTATCATTCATTTTTCATTTTTTCATTCATGATTCTTTTTATCATTCATGATTCATATTATCATTCGCGATTCACTTTACCAGTCGTGATTCATTTTTATCAACCATGATTCATTTTACCATTCATTTTTCATTTTTATCATTCATGATTAATTTGATCACTAATGATACATTTTTTTGATTCGTGATTCATTTTATCGTTCATGATTCATCCTATCATTCACAATAGCTTTAAAAATCATGATTCATTTTGGCATTCATGATTCATTTATGATTCCATTTAACATTCATGAATCATGTTAAGATTCATGATTCATATTATCAGTCATGATTCACATTTTCAGTCATGATTCATATTACCAGTCATGATTCTTTTTATCATTCATGATTAGTTTTATCGTTCATTAATTTCACCATTCGAGATTCATTTTTATCATTCATGTTTCATTTTACCATTGACCATTCACTTTATCATTCATGATTAATATTTATCATTCAGGACTCATTTTTATCATTCGTGATTTATTTTACCAATCATGATTCATATCATTCACGATTGATTTTACCATTCGATTCATTTAACCATTCATTATTCATATTATCATTCATGATTCATTTCATCATACACGATTGATTTAAAGTTCATGATTCATTGTAACTTTCACGATTCATTTTATCACTCATGATGCATCTTTCCATTCATGATTCATTTTAATATTCGTGCTTAATTTTTATTATTCATGAATCATATTACCATTCATATTTCTTATTGTCATTCAAGATTCCATTTTATCATTCATGATTAATTTTTATCATTCATGATTCATTTTATCATTCATTGTTAATTTTTTCATTCATTAATCATTTTACCATTCAAGATTTATTTTATCATTCATGATTGAGTCTATCATTTATGGTTAATTGTTATCATTAATGATTCATTTTATCATTCATGACTGATTTTATCATTCTTGACTCATTTATCTTTCATTATACAGTTTAATCAACCATGATTCATTTTACCATTCATGATTCATTTTATAAATTATGATTTATTCTATCATTCATGATTCATTTTACCATTCACGTTTCATTATGCCACTCATGCTCTTCCATTCATGATTAATTTTTATTATTCAGGAATCATATTACCATTCATGATTCTTATTATTACTCAAGATTCATATTATCATTCGCGATTCACTTTTATCATTCATGATTAAGTTTTATCATTCATGATTCATTTACGATTAATTTTCATCATTCATGATTCCGTTTATCATTCATTGTTAATTTTTTCATTCATTAATCATTTTACCATTCAAGCTTTACTTTATCATTCATGATTGAGTCTATCATTTATGGTTAATTGTTATCAATAATGATTCATTTTATCATTCATGATTAATTTTATCATTCATGATTCATTTTATCTTTCATTATTCAGTTTAATCAACCATGATTATTTTTACCATTCATGATTCATATTATAAATTAATGATTTATTCTATCATTCATGATTCATTTTACAATTCACGTTTCATTCTGCCACTCATGCTTTTCCATTCATGATTAATTTTTATTATTCAATAATCATATTACTTTTCATGATTCTTATTATCATTCACGATTCATATTATCATTCGCGATTCACTTTTATCATTCATGATTAATTTTTATTATTCAAGATTAATTTTTATCTTTCATGATTGATTTTTATTATTTACGATTAATTTTCATCATTCATGATTCCGTTTATCATTCATTGTTCATTTTTATCATTCATCAATCATTTTACCACTCAAGATTTATATTATCATTCATGATTGAGTCTATCATTTATGGTTAATTGTTATCATTAATGATTCATTTTATCATTCATGATTCATTTTATATTTCATTTTTCAGTTTTATCAACCATGATTCATTTTAACATTCATTATAAATTTTATCATTCATGATTCATTCTATCTTTCAAGATACATCTTACCATTCATGATTAATTTTTATTATTCATGATTCATTTTACCATGCATGATTCATTTTTATCATTAATGATTCATTTTTTCATGAATGATTAATTTTATCATTCATGTTTTATTTTATCTTTCATTATTCATTTTATCTCTCATGATTCTTCTTATCATTCATGATTCATATTCTAATTCATGATTCATTTTACCAATCATGATTCATTTTCATCATCCACGATTCATTTTAACATTTATTATTAAATTTTAAACTTCTTGATTCACATTATAATTCATGATACTTTTTTTCATTGATGATTCATTTTATCATTCATAAATAATATTTATCATTCAGGATTAATAGTTATCATTCACAATTCATTTACCATTCATGATTCATTTTACATTCATGATTCAATCTATCATTCATGATTATTTTTCCAATCAGGACTCATTTTTATCATTCGTGATTCTTTTTACATTCATGACTCATGTCATGCATGATTGTTTTCATCATTCGATTCACTTAACCATTCATGATTCATTTCATTCATGATTCATTTTATCATTCACGATTGATTTAACGTTCATGATTCAGTTTACATTCATGACTCATTCGATCATTCATGATTTATTTATTTTTCATTTAGGATACATTTTTATCATTCATGATTCATGCCATTCAGGATTATTTTTATCATTCGATTCATTTTACCACTCATGATTCATATTATCATTCATGATTCATTTTATCATTTACGATTGATTTAACTTTCATGATTCATTTTACCTTTCACGATTAATTTTACCACTCATGATGCATATTTCTATTCATGATTCAGTTTTATCATTCCTCAATCATTTTACCATTCAAGATTCATTTTATCATTCATGATTGAGCCTATCATTTATGGTTAATTGTTATCATTAATGATTCATTTTATCATTCATGATTAATTTTATCAACCATGATTCATTTTTCCATTCAAGATTCATTTTTATCATTCATGATTGAATCTATAATTCAAAGTTAATTTTTATCATTAAGGATTCATTTGATCATTAATTATTAGTTTTATCATTCATGATTCATTTTATCATTTATTTTTCATTTTTTCATTCATGATTCTTTTTATCATTCATGATTCATATTATCATTCGCGATTCACTTTACCATTCGTGATTCATTTTTATCAACCATGATTCATTTTACCATTCATTTTTCATTTTTATCATTCATGATTAATTTTATCACTAATGATACATTTTTTTGATTCGTGATTCATTTTATCGTTCATGATTCATCCTATCATTCACAATAGCTTTAAAAATCATGATTCATTTTGGCATTCATGATTCATTTATGATTCCATTTAACATTCATGAATCATGTTAAGATTCATGATTCATATTATCAGTCATGATTCACATTTTCAGTCATGATTCATATTACCAGTCATGATTCTTTTTATCATTCATGATTAGTTTTATCGTTCATTAATTTCACCATTCGAGATTCATTTTTATCATTCATGTTTCATTTTACCATTGACCATTCACTTTATCATTCATGATTAATATTTATCATTCAGGACTCATTTTTATCATTCGTGATTTATTTTACCAATCATGATTCATATCATTCACGATTGATTTTACCATTCGATTCATTTAACCATTCATTATTCATATTATCATTCATGATTCATTTCATCCTACACGATTGATTTAAAGTTCATGATTCATTGTAACTTTCACGATTCATTTTACCACTCATGATGCATCTTTCCATTCATGATTCATTTTAATATTCGTGCTTAATTTTTATTATTCATGAATCATATTACCATTCATATTTCTTATTGTCATTCAAGATTCCATTTTATCATTCATGATTAATTTTTATCATTCATGATTCATTTTATCATTCATTGTTAATTTTTTCATTCATTAATCATTTTACCATTCAAGATTTATTTTATCATTCATGATTGAGTCTATCATTTATGGTTAATTGTTATCATTAATGATTCATTTTATCATTCGTAATTAGTTTTATCATTCAAGATTCATTTTATCTTTCATTATACAGTTTAATCAACCATGATTCATTTTACCATTCATGATTCATTTTATAAATTAATGATTTATTCTATCATTCATGATTCATTTTACCATTTACGTTTCATTCTGCCACTCATGCTATTCCATTCATGATTAATTTTAATTATTCAGGAATCATATTACTATTCATGATTCTTATTATCATTCACGATTCATATTATCATTCACGGTTCATATGATTCATCATATGATATCATTCGCGATTCACTCTTCTCGTTCATGATTCATTTTTATCATTCATGATTCATTTTTATCATTTACAATTAATTTTCATCATTCATGATTCCGTTTATCATTCATTGTTAATTTTTTCATTCATTAATCATTTTACCATTCAAGATTTATTTTATCATTCATGATTGAGTCTATCACATATGGTTAATTGTTATCATTAATGATTCATTTTATCATTCATGATTAATTTTATCATTCATGATTCATTTTATCTTTCATTATTCAGTTTAATCAATCATGATTCAGTTTACCATTCATGATTCATTTTATAAATTAATGATTTATGCTATCATTCATGATTTATTATACCATTCACGTTTCATTCTGCCACTCATGCTCTTCCATTCATGATTAATTTTTATTATTCAGGAATCATATTACTATTCATGATTCTTATTATCATTCTCGATTCATATTATCATTCGCGATGCACTTTTATCATTCATGATTAATTTTCATCATTCATGAATCATTTTTATCATTCATGATTCATTTTTATCATTTACGATTAATTTTCATCATTCAAGATTCCGTTTATCATTCATTGCTCATTTTTATCATTCATCAATCATTTTACCATTCAAGATCTAATTTATCATTCATGATTCATTTTAACATTTATTATTAAATTTTAAACTTCGTGATTCACATTATTCATGATACTTTTTTCATTGATGATTCATTTATCCATTCATGATTCATATCATTCATGATTCATTTTATCATTCACGATTGATTTATCGTTAATGATTCAGTTTACATTCATGACTAATTCGATCATTCATGGTTTATTTTTTCATTCAGGATTCATTTTTATCATTCATGATTCATGTCATTCATCTCATTTATCATTCGATACATTTTACCACTCATGATTCATATTATCATTCATGATTCATTTTATCATTTATGATTGATTTAACTTTCATGATTTATTTCACCTTTCACGATCCTTTTTACCACTCATGATGCATATACCTATTCATGATTCATATTATCAATCGCGATAGCTTTAAAAATCATGATTCATCTATGATTTGATTTAACATTCATGAATCATTTTAATATTCATGATTCATATTATCAGTCAGTACTCATATTATCAGTCATGATTCATATTTGCAGTCATGATTCTTTTTCTCATTCATGATTAGTTTTATCGTTCATTAATTTAACCATCCACTTTTATAATTCATGATTCATTTTACCATTGACCATTCATTTTATCATTCATGATAAATATTTATCATTCAGGATTAATTTTTATCATTCACAATTCATTTACCATTCACGATTCATTTTACATTCATGATTCAATCTATCAATCATGATTAATTTTTCCAATCAGGGCTCATTTTTATCATTCGTGATTCTTTTTACATTCATGACTCATGTCATGCATGATTGTTTTAATCATTCGATTCATTTAACCATTCTTGATTCATATCATTCATGATTCATTTTATCATTCACGATTGATTTAACGTTAATGATTCAGTTTACATTCATGACTAATTCGATCATTCATGATTTATTTTTTCATTCAGGATTCATTTTTATCATTCATGATTCATGTCATTCCCGATTATTTTTATCATTCGATACATTTTACCACTCATGATTCATATACCTATTCATGATTCATTTTTATCATTCCTCAATCACTTTACCATTCAAGATTAATTAATTGTTATCATTAATGATTCATTTTATCATTCATGATTAATTTTTTCAACCATGATTCATTTTTCCTTTCATGATTCATTTTTATCATTCATGATTCATTTTATCATTCAAGGTTAATTTTTATCATTAAGGATTTATTTTATCATTAATTATAAGTTTTATCATTCATGATTCATTTTATCATTCATTTTTCATTTTTTCATTCATGATTCTTTTTATCATTCATGATTCATATTATCATTCGCGATTTACTTTACCATTCCTGATTCATTTTTATCATCCATGATTCATTTTACTATTCATTTTTCATTTTTTCATTCATGATTCATTTTATCACTCATGATACATTTTTTTGATTCATGATTCAATTTATCATTCATGATTCATCCTATCATTCACGATAGCTCTAAAAATCATCATTCATTTTGGCATTCATGATTCATTTATGATTCGATTTAACATTCAAGAATCATTTTAATATTCATGATTCATATTATCAGTCATGTTTCATATTTTGAGTCATCATTCTTTTTATCATTCATGATTAGTTTTATCGTTCATGATTAATTTTTATCATTCACAATTTATTTTTAATAATGCAGTTTATCATTCATGATTCATTTTTAACATTTATGATTAATTTCACCATTCATGATTCATTTTTATCATTCATGATTCATGTTACCATTGACCATTCATTTTATCATTCATGATTGATTCTATCTTTCAAGATTCATTCTATCATTTATTATTAATTTTTTCACTCCAGATTCATATTTACCATTCAAGATGATTTCATAATTTATATTTCGTTTTACCATTCCCGATTCATATTATCATTTAATTTTCGTTTAAACATTCATGATACATTTTACCATTCATGATTAATATTATCATTCATGATTCATTTTATTATACATGATTCATTCTATCATTCATAATTCATCCTATAATTCATGATTAATTTGTTCACTCCAGGTTCATTTTTATCATTCAAGATTCATTTGATCATTACTGAATCATTTTATCATTCACGATTCGTTTTATCATTCATGATTCATTTTACCATTCATGACTCATATACCATTCGTGATTCTTTTCATTATTCATGATTAATTTTTCTATCATTCATGATGCATTTTAGCATTCACGACAAATTGTATCATTCATGATTCATTTTTATCATTTACGAGTAATTTTATCATTCACGATTCATTTTTATCATCCATGATTCATTTTACCATTCGTGATTAATTTTATCATTGATGATTCATTCTATCATTGATGATTCATTTTATCACTCATGTTTCAGTTTATAATTCACGATTAATTTTGCAACTCATGACACATTTTAATCATTCACCAAAGATTCTTTCATTCGTGGTTAAATTTTATCATTAAGTATTCATTTTATCATTAATGACGGTTTTAACGTCCATGATTTACTTTACCTTTCATGATAAATTTTCAACATTCATGATTCATTTTAATATTCATGATTAAATTTCAAAATCCTGAATCATTTTACCATTCATGATTCTTATCATTCACGATTCATATTATCATTCATGATACACTTTCCCATTCATGATTCATTTTTATCTTTCAACTTTATTTTTTATGATTCATGATTCATTTTTCCATTCATGATTCCTTTTTATTTTATCATTCATGATTCATTTCACCATTCATGTTTCATTTTCCTATTCACGATTAATTATGCCACTCCTGCTGCATCTTACCCTTACTGATTAATTTTTATTATTCATGAATCATATTACCATTCCTGGTTCTTATTATCATTCACGATTCATAATATCATTCGTGATTCATTTTTCCATTCATGATTAATTTTATCATTCATGATTCATTTTATCTTTCATTATTCAGTTTAATCAACCATGATTCAGTTTTCCATTCATGATTCATTTTATAAGTTTCATTCTGCCACTCATGCTCTTCCATTCATGATTAATTTTTATTATTCAGGAATCATATTACTTTTCATGATTCTAATTATCTTTCTCGATTCATATTATCATTCGCGATTCACTTATATCATTCATGATTAATTTTTATCATTCATGATTCATTTTTATCATTCATGATTGATTTTTATCATTCATGATTCCGTTTATCATTCATTGTTCATTTTTATCATTCATCAATCACTTTACCATTCAAGATTTATTTTATCATTCATGATTGAGTCTATCATTTATGGTTAATTGTTATCAATAATGATTCATTTTATCATTCATGATTCATTTTATCATTCATGATTCATTTTATCATTCATGATTCATTTTATCTTTCACTATTCAGTTTTATCAACCATGATTCATTTTAACATTCATTATTAATTTTATTATTCATTATTTATTCTATCTTTCATGATTCATCTTACCATTCATGATTAATTTTTATTATTCATGATTCATTTTACCATGCATGATTCATTTTTATCATTAGTGATTCATTTTTTCATTAATGATTAATTTTATCATTCATGATTTATTTTATTATTCATTATTCATTTTATCTCTCATGATTATTTTTATCATTCATAATTCATATTCTAATTCACGATTCATTTTACCATTCACGATTCATTTTTATCATCCACGATTCATTTTAACATTTATTATTAAATTTTAAACTTCGTGATACACATCATCATTCATGATACTTTTTTTCATTGATGATTCATTTTATCATTAATGATTGATATTTATCATTCAAGATTCATTTTTTCTTTCATTGTTCAGTTTTATCAACCATTCAGTTAAATTTTACCATTCATGGTTAATTTTATCATTCATGATTCATTCTTTCATTCATGATTTATTTCACCATATACTTTTCATTTCCTTTCATTATGCCACTCATGCTGCATCTTACCCTTACTGATTAGTTTTTATTATTCATGAATCATTCATGATTCATATCATTCGTGATTCATTTTTCCTTTCATAATGCATTTTTATCATTCATGATTGATTCTATCATTCAAGGTTAATTTTTATCATTAAGGATTAATTTTATCGGTAACTATTAATTTTATCATTCATGATTCATTTTATCATTCATTATTCATTTTTCATTCATGATTCTTTTTATCATTCATGATTCATATTATCAATTGCGATTAACTTTCCCATTCATATTTCATTTTTATCATTCATGATTCATTTTACTCTTCATTTGTCATATTTATCATTCATGATTCATTTTATCACTCATGATACATTTTTTTGATTCATGATTCATTTTATCATTCATGATTCATCCTATCATTCACGATGGCTATAAAAATTATGATTCATTTTATCTTTCATGATTCATTTATTATTCGATTTAACATTCATGAATCATTTTAATATTCATGATTCATATTATCAGTCATGATTCATTTTATCAGTCATGATTCATATTTTCAGTCATGATATTTTTATCATTCATGATTAATTTTATCGTTCATTAATTTTACCATTCACTTTTATCATTAATGATTCATTTTACCATTGACCATTCATTTTGTCATTCATGATTAATATTTATCATTCAGGATTCATTTTTATCATTCACAATTCATTTTACATTCATGATTCAATCTATCATTCATGATTAATTTTTCCATTCAGGACTCATTTATCATTCGTGATTCTTTTTACATTCATTACTCATGTCATGCATTATTGTTTTCATCATTCGATCCATTTAACCATTCATGATTCATTTCATTATTTACGATTGAAATAACGTTCATGATTCATTTTACCATTCATGATTCATATTATCATTTATGATTCGATTTAACATTCATATTTTAATTTACCGTCCATGATATTTATTATCATTCACGATTTATATTATCATTCACGATTAGTTCTAACATTCAAGATTCCATTTACCATTCATGATTCATTTTCACATTCATGATTAATTATTATGTTTCATGACTAATATTTTTCATTCAGGATTCATTTTTATCATTCGTGATTTATTTTACCAATCATGATTCATATCATTCACGATTGATTTTACCATTCGATTCATTTTACCATTCATTATACATATTATCATTCATCACTCAAGATTCCGTTTATCATTCATTGTTCATTTTTATCATTCATCAATCATTTTGCCATTCAAGATTTAATTTATCATTCATGATTGAGTCTATCATTTATGGTTAATTGTTATCATTAATGATTCATTTTATCATTCATGATTCATTTTATCATTCATGATTCATTTTATCTTTCATTATTCAGTTTTATCAATAATGATTCATTTTAACATTCATGATTCATTTTATCTTTTATTATTCATTCTATCTTTCATGATTCATCTTTCCATTCATGATTAATTTTTATTATTCATGATTCATTTTACCATGCATGTCTCAATTTTTATCGTTAATGATTCATTTTTTCATTAATGATTAATTTTATCATTCATGTTTTATTTTATCATTCATTATTCATTTTATCTCTCATGATTCTTCTTATCATTCATGATTCATATTCTAATTCACGATTCATTTTACCATTCATGATACATTTTTATCATCCACGATTCATTTTAACATTTATTATTAAATTTTAAACTTCGTGATTCACATTATTCATGATACTTTTTTCATTGATGATTCATTTTATCATTCATGATTAATATTTATCATTCAGGATTAATATTTATCATTCACAATTCATTTTCGATTCATGATTCATTTTACATTCATGATTCAATCTATCAATCATGATTAATTTTTCCAATCAGGGCTCATTTTTATCATTCGTGATTCTTTTTACATTCATGACTCATGTCATGCATGATTGTTTTAATCATTCGATTCATTTAACCATTCTTGATTCATATCATTCATGATTCATTTTATCATTCACGATTGATTTAACGTTAATGATTCAGTTTACATTCATGACTAATTCGATCATTCATGATTTATTTTTTCATTCAGGATTCATTTTTATCATTCATGATTCATGTCATTCCCGATTATTTTTATCATTCGATACATTTTACCACTCATGATTCATATACCTATTCATGATTCATTTTTATCATTCCTCAATCACTTTACCATTCAAGATTAATTAATTGTTATCATTAATGATTCATTTTATCATTCATGATTAATTTTTTCAACCATGATTCATTTTTCCTTTCATGATTCATTTTTATCATTCATGATTCATTTTATCATTCAAGGTTAATTTTTATCATTAAGGATTTATTTTATCATTAATTATTAGTTTTATCATTCATGATTCATTTTATCATTCATTTTTCATTTTTTCATTCATGATTCTTTTTATCATTCATGATTCATATTATCATTCGCGATTTACTTTACCATTCCTGATTCATTTTTATCATCCATGATTCATTTTACTATTCATTTTTCATTTTTTCATTCATGATTCATTTTATCACTCATGATACATTTTTTTGATTCATGATTCAATTTATCATTCATGATTCATCCTATCATTCACGATAGCTCTAAAAATCATCATTCATTTTGGCATTCATTATTCATTTATGATTCGCTTTAACATTCAAGAATCATTTTAATATTCATGATTCATATTATCAGTCATGTTTCATATTTTGAGTCATCATTCTTTTTATCATTCATGATTAGTTTTATCGTTCATGATTAATTTTTATCATTCACAATTTATTTTTAATAATGCAGTTTATCATTCATGATTCATTTTTAACATTTATGATTAATTTCACCATTCATGATTCATTTTTATCATTCATGATTCATGTTACCATTGATCATTCATTTTATCATTCATGATTGATTCTATCTTTCAAGATTCATTCTATCATTTATTATTAATTTTTTCACTCCAGATTCATATTTACCATTCAAGATGATTTCATAATTTATATTTCGTTTTACCATTCCCGATTCATATTATCATTTAATTTTCGTTTAAACATTCATGATACATTTTACCATTCATGATTAATATTATCATTCATGATTCATTCTATGATACATGATTCATTCTATCATTCATAATTCATCCTATCATTCATGATTAATTTGTTCACTCTAGGTTCATTTTTATCATTCAAAATTCATTTGATCATGACTGAATCATTTTATCATTCACGATTCGTTTTATCATTCATGATTCATTTTACCATTCATGACTCATATACCATTCGTGATTCTTTTCATTATTCATGATTAATTTTTATCATTCATGTTTAATTTTTATCATTCACGATTCATTTTTAACATTCGGAATGAATTTTACCATTCACGATTTATTCTATCATTCATTATTCATTTTGATCATTTATGATTAATTTTACAATTATTCATTTGGATCATTCTTGATTCATTTCATCATTTATGATGCATTCTATCATTCATGATGCATTTTAGCATTCACGACAAATTGTATCATTCATGATTCATTTTTATCATTTATGAGTAATTTTATCATTCACGATTCATTTTTATCATCCATGATTCATTTTACCATTCGTGATTAATTTTATCATTGATGATTCATTCTATCATTGATGATTCATTTTATCACTCATGTTTCAGTTTATAATTCACGATTAATTTTGCAACTCATGACACATTTTAATCATTCACCAAAGATTCTTTCATTCGTGGTTAAATTTTATCATTAAGTATTCATTTTATCATTAATGACGGTTTTAACGTCCATGATTTACTTTACCTTTCATAATAAATTTTCAACATTCATGATTCATTTTAATATTCATGATTAATTTTCATAATCCTGAATCATTTTCCCATTCATGATTCTTATCATTCACGATTCATATTATCATTCATGATACACTTTCCCATTCATGATTCATTTTTATCTTTCAACTTTATTTTTTATGATTCATGATTCATTTTTCCATTCATGATTCCTTTTTATTTTATCATTCATGATTCATTTCACCATTCATGTTTCATTTTCCTATTCACGATTAATTATGCCACTCCTGCTGCATCTTACCCTTACTGATTAATTTTTATTATTCATGAATCATATTACCATTCCTGGTTCTTATTATCATTCACGATTCATAATATCATTCGTGATTCATTTTTCCATTCATGATTAATTTTATCATTCATGATTCATTTTATCTTTCATTATTCAGTTTAATCAACCATGATTCAGTTTTCCATTCATGATTCATTTTATAAATTAATGATTTATGCTATCATTCATGATTTATTATACCATTCACGTTTCATTCTGCAACTCATGCTCTTCCATTCATGATTAATTTTTATTATTCAGGAATCATATTACTTTTCATGATTCTAATTATCTTTCTCGATTCATATTATCATTCGCGATTCACTTATATCATTCATGATTAATTTTTATCATTCATGATTCATTTTTATCATTCATGATTGATTTTTATCATTTACGATTAATTTTCATCATTCATGATTCCGTTTATCATTCATTGTTCATTTTTATCATTCATCAATCATTTTACCATTCAAGATTTATTTTATCATTCATGATTGAGTCTATCATTTATGGTTAATTGTTATCAATAATGATTCATTTTATCATTCATGATTCATTTTATCATTCATGATTCATTTTATCATTCATGATTCATTTTATCTTTCACTATTCAGTTTTATCAACCATGATTCATTTTAACATTCATTATTAACTTTATTAATCATTATTTATTCTATCTTTCATGATTCATCTTACCATTCATGATTAATTTTTATTATTCATGATTCATTTTACCATGCATGATTCATTTTTATCATTAGTGATTCATTTTTTCATTAATGATTAATTTTATCATTCATGATTTATTTTATTATTCATTATTCATTTTATCTCTCATGATTATTTTTATCATTCATAATTCATATTCTAATTCACGATTCATTTTACCATTCACGATTCATTTTTATCATCCACGATTCATTTTAACATTTATTATTAAATTTAAAACTTCGTGATACACATCATCATTCATGATACTTTTTTTCATTGATGATTCATTTTATCATTAATGATTGATATTTATCATTCAAGATTCATTTTTTCTTTCATTGTTCAGTTTTATCAACCATTCAGTTTCATTTTACCATTCATGGTTAATTTTATCATTCATGATTCATTCTTTCATTCATGATTTATTTCACCATATACTTTTCATTTCCTTTCATTATGCCACTCATGCTGCATCTTACCCTTACTGATTAGTTTTTATTATTCATGAATCATTCATGATTCTTATTATCATTCATGATTCATATCATTCGTGATTCATTTTTCCTTTCATAATTCATTTTTATCATTCATGATTGATTCTATCATTCAAGGTTAATTTTTATCATTAAGGATTAATTTTATCGGTAACTATTAATTTTATCATTCATGATTCATTTTATCATTCATTATTCATTTTTGATTCATGATTCTTTTTATCATTCATGATTCATATTATCAATTGCGATTGACTTTACCATTCATATTTCATTTTTATCATTCATGATTCATTTTACTATTCATTTTTCATATTTATCATTCATGATTCATTTTATCACTCATGATACATTTTTTTGATTCATGATTCATTTTATCATTCATGAATCATCCTATCATTCACGATAGCTATAAAAATTATGATTCATTTTGGCTTTCATGATTCATTTATTATTCGATTTAACATTCATGAATCATTTTAATATTCATGATTCATATTATCAGTCATGATTCATTTTATCAGTCATGATTCATATTTTCAGTCATGATATTTTTATCATTCATGATTAATTTTATCGTTCATTAATTTTACCATTCACTTTTATCATTAATGATTCATTTTACCATTGACCATTCATTTTGTCATTCATGATTAATATTTATCATTCAGGATTCATTTTTATCATTCACAATTCATTTTACATTCATGATTCAATCTATCATTCATGATTAATTTTTCCATTCAGGACTCATTTATCATTCGTGATTCTTTTTACATTCATTACTCATGTCATGCATTATTGTTTTCATCATTCGATCCATTTAACCATTCATGATTCATTTCATTATTTACGATTGAAATAACGTTCATGATTCATTTTACCATTCATGATTCATATTATCATTTATGATTCGATTTAACATTCATATTTTAATTTACCGTCCATGATATTTATTATCATTCACGATTTATATTATCATTCACGATTAGTTCTAACATTCAAGATTCCATTTACCATTCATGATTCATTTTCACATTCATGATTAATTATTATGTTTCATGATTAATATTTTTCATTCAGGATTCATTTTTAGCATTCGTGATTTATTTTACCAATCATGATTCATATCATTCACGATTGATTTTACCATTCGATTCATTTTACCATTCATTATACATATTATCATTCATCACTCAAGATTCCGTTTATCATTCATTGTTAATTTTTTCATTCATTAATCATTTTACCATTCAAGATTTATTTTATCATTCATGATTGAGTCTATCATTTATGGTTAATTGTTATCATTAATGATTCATTTTATCATTCGTAATTAGTTTTATCATTCAAGATTCATTTTTTCTTTCATTATACAGTTTAATCAACCATGATTCATTTTACCATTCATGATTCATTTTATAAATTAATGATTTATTCTATCATTCATGATTCATTTTACCATTTACGTTTCATTCTGCCACTCATGCTATTCCATTCATGATTAATTTTAATTATTCAGGAATCATATTACTATTCATGATTCTTATTATCATTCACGATTCATATTGTCATTCACGATTCATATGATTCATCATATGATATCATTCGCGATTCACTCTTCTCGTTCATGATTCATTTTTATCATTCATGATTCATTTTTATCATTTACAATTAATTTTCATCATTCATGATTCCGTTTATCATTCATTGTTAATTTTTTCATTCATTAATCATTTTACCATTCAAGATTTATTTTATCATTCATGATTGAGTCTATCACATATGGTTAATTGTTATCATTAATGATTCATTTTATCATTCATGATTAATTTTATCATTCATGATTCATTTTATCTTTCATTATTCAGTTTAATCAATCATGATTCAGTTTACCATTCATGATTCATTTTATAAATTAATGATTTATGCTATCATTCATGATTTATTATACCATTCACGTTTCATTCTGCCACTCATGCTCTTCCATTCATGATTAATTTTTATTATTCAGGAATCATATTACTATTCATGATTCTTATTATCATTCTCGATTCATATTATCATTCGCGATGCACTTTTATCATTCATGATTAATTTTTATCATTCATGAATCATTTTTATCATTCATGATTAATTTTTATCATTTACGATTAATTTTCATCATTCAAGATTCCGTTTATCATTCATTGCTCATTTTTATCATTCATCAATCATTTTACCATTCAAGATCTAATTTATCATTCATGATTCATTTTAACATTTATTATTAAATTTTAAACTTCGTGATTCACATTATTCATGATACTTTTTTCATTGATGATTCATTTATCCATTCATGATTCATATCATTCATGATTCATTTTATCATTCACGATTGATTTATCGTTAATGATTCAGTTTACATTCATGACTAATTCGATCATTCATGGTTTATTTTTTCATTCAGGATTCATTTTTATCATTCATGATTCATGTCATTCATCTCATTTATCAT
Organism: Clusia tigrina; assembly: GCA_920105625.2. Taxonomy (NCBI): domain Eukaryota; kingdom Metazoa; phylum Arthropoda; class Insecta; order Diptera; family Clusiidae; genus Clusia; species Clusia tigrina. The sequence continues at coordinate 138,579,495 of OV050030.1, read as the reverse complement.
TCGATACATTTTACCACTCATGATTCATATTATCATTCATGATTCATTTTATCATTTACGATTGATTTAACTTTCATGATTTATTTCACCTTTCACGATCCTTTTTACCACTCATGATGCATATACCTATTCATGATTCATTTTTATCATTCCTCAATAACTTTACCATTCAAGATTAATTAATTGTTATCATTAATGATTCATTTTATCATTCATGATTAATTTTTTCAACCATGATTCATTTTTCCATTCATGATTCATTTTTATCATTCATGATTCATTTTATCATTCAAGGTTAATTTTTATCATTAAGGATTTATTTTATCATTAATTATTAGTTTTATCATTCATGATTCATTTTATCATTCATTTTTCATTTTTTCATTCATGATTCTTTTTATCATTCATGATTCATATTATCATTCGCGATTTACTTTACCATTCCTGATTCATTTTTATCATCCATGATTCATTTTACTATTCATTTTTCATTTTTTCATTCATGATTCATTTTATCACTCATGATACATTTTTTTGATTCATGATTCAATTTATCATTCATGATTCATCCTATCATTCACGATAGCTCTAAAAATCATCATTCATTTTGGCATTCATGATTCATTTATGATTCGATTTAACATTCAAGAATTATTTTAATATTCATGATTCATATTATCAGTCATGTTTCATATTTTGAGTCATCATTCTTTTTATCATTCATGATTAGTTTTATCGTTCATGATTAATTTTTATCATTCACAATTTATTTTTAATAATGCAGTTTATCATTCATGATTCATTTTTAACATTTATGATTAATTTCACCATTCATGATTCATTTTTATCATTCATGATTCATGTTACCATTGACCATTCATTTTATCATTCATGATTGATTCTATCTTTCAAGATTCATTCTATCATTTATTATTAATTTTTTCACTCCAGATTCATATTTACCATTCAAGATGATTTCATAATTTATATTTCGTTTTACCATTCCCGATTCATATTATCATTTAATTTTCGTTTAAACATTCATGATACATTTTACCATTCATGATTAATATTATCATTCATGATTCATTTTATTATACATGATTCATTCTATCATTCATAATTCATCCTATAATTCATGATTAATTTGTTCACTCCAGGTTCATTTTTATCATTCAAGATTCATTTGATCATTACTGAATCATTTTATCATTCACGATTCGTTTTATCATTCATGATTCATTTTACCATTCATGACTCATATACCATTCGTGATTCTTTTCATTATTCATGATTAATTTTTCTATCATTCATGATGCATTTTAGCATTCACGACAAATTGTATCATTCATGATTCATTTTTATCATTTATGAGTAATTTTATCATTCACGATTCATTTTTATCATCCATGATTCATTTTACCATTCGTGATTAATTTTATCATTGATGATTCATTCTATCATTGATGATTCATTTTATCACTCATGTTTCAGTTTATAATTCACGATTAATTTTGCAACTCATGACACATTTTAATCATTCACCAAAGATTCTTTCATTCGTGGTTAAATTTTATCATTAAGTATTCATTTTATCATTAATGACGGTTTTAACGTCCATGATTTACTTTACCTTTCATGATAAATTTTCAACATTCATGATTCATTTTAATATTCATGATTAATTTTCATAATCCTGAATCATTTTACCATTCATGATTCTTATCATTCACGATTCATATTATCATTCATGATACACTTTCCCATTCATGATTCATTTTTATCTTTCAACTTTATTTTTTATGATTCATGATTCATTTTTCCATTCATGATTCCTTTTTATTTTATCATTCATGATTCATTTCACCATTCATGTTTCATTTTCCTATTCACGATTAATTATGCCACTCCTGCTGCATCTTACCCTTACTGATTAATTTTTATTATTCATGAATCATATTACCATTCCTGGTTCTTATTGTCATTCACGATTCATAATATCATTCGTGATTCATTTTTCCATTCATGATTAATTTTATCATTCATGATTCATTTTATCTTTCATTATTCAGTTTAATCAACCATGATTCAGTTTTCCATTCATGATTCATTTTATAAATTAATGATTTATGCTATCATTCATGATTTATTATACCATTCACGTTTCATTCTGCCACTCATGCTCTTCCATTCATGATTAATTTTTATTATTCAGGAATCATATTACTTTTCATGATTCTAATTATCTTTCTCGATTCATATTATCATTCGCGATTCACTTATATCATTCATGATTAATTTTTATCATTCATGATTAATTTTTATCATTCATGATTGATTTTTATCATTTACGATTAATTTTCATCATTCATGATTCCGTTTATCATTCATTGTTCATTTTTATCATTCATCAATCATTTTACCATTCAAGATTTATTTTATCATTCATGATTGAGTCTATCATTTATGGTTAATTGTTATCAATAATGATTCATTTTATCATTCATGATTCATTTTATCATTCATGATTCATTTTATCATTCATGATTCATTTTATCTTTCACTATTCAGTTTTATCAACCATGATTCATTTTAACATTCATTATTAATTTTATTATTCATTATTTATTCTATCTTTCATGATTCATCTTACCATTCATGATTAATTTTTATTATTCATGATTCATTTTACCATGCATGATTCATTTTTATCATTAGTGATTTATTTTTTCATTGATGATTCTTTTTATCATTCATGATTCATATTATCACTCATGATAAATTTTTTTGATCCATGATTCAATTTATCATTCATGATTCATCCTATCATTCACGATAGCTTTAAAAATCATGATTCATTTTGGCATTCATGCTTCATTTATGATTCGATTTAAGATTCAAGAATCATTTTAATATTCATGATTCATATTATCAGTAATGTTTCATATTATGAGTCATCATTCTTTTTATCATTTATGATTAGTTTTATCGTTCATGATTAATTTTTATCATTCACGATTTATTTTTAATAATGCAGTTTTTCATTCATGATTCATTTTTAACATTTATGATAAATTTTACCATTCATGATTAATATTATCATTCATGATTCATTTTATGATACATGATTCATTCTATCATTCATAATTCATCCTATCATTCATGATTAATTTGTTCACTCAAGGTTCATTTTCATCATTCCAGATTCATTTGATCATTACTGAATCATTTTATCATTCACGACTCGTTTTAAGTTTCATGATACATTTTACAATTCATGACTCATATACCATTCCTGATTCTTTTCATTATTCATGATTAATTTTTATCATTCATGTTTAATTTTTATCATTCATGATTCATTTTTAACGTTCATGATTTATTTTACCTTTCATGATAAATTTTCATCATTCATGATCCCATTCATGATTCATTTTAATATTCATGATTAATTTTCATAATCCTGAATCCTTTTACCATTCACGATTCATATTAATATTTATGATTCATTCTTTCATTCTTTTATTGCACCATACATGTTTCATTTTCCTATTCACGATTAATTATGCCACTCCTGCTGCATCTTTCCCTTACTGATTAGTTTTTTATTATTCATGAATTATATTACCATTCCTGGTTCTATTTATCATTCACGATTCATAATATCATTCGTGATTCGTTTTTCCATTCACGATTCATTTTTATCATTCATGATCAATTCAAGGTTAAGTTTTATCAGTCCTTATTCTTTTTATCATTTATGAGTCTTTATCATTCATGATTGCTACTATCAATCACGATTCATTTTACCATTCATGATTCACTTTTATCATCCACGATTCATTTTATTATTCATTATTAAATTTTTACCTTCCTGATTCATTTTATCACTCATTATACTTTTTTCTCATTCGAGATTCATTTTATCAATCATGATCCATACCTACCATTCATTATTCAGTTTTCTCGTTCAGGATTCATTTTATCATTTAAGATTCATTTAACCATTCATGATTCAGTTTTATCTTTCAAGATTCATTTTCATCATTCATGATTCATTTTACCATTCATGATTCATTTTCTTCATTCATGATTCATTTTTATAATTCACGATTAATTTTCATCATTCATGATTCCGTTTATCATTCATTATAAATTTTTATTGTAGTGTACCACACAAGTGTACACTGATGACCACACATCGTCATAAGCACCGCAGCAAGTCGCATATGCGAACGAACTGACAATAGCGCAACGTGTGCAATTGCATTCAATACCCAAATACGCTAGACAAGCATTTTGGTGTTGCAATAACACACGCTGCCTATATTGCAGCGTCGTATGCATATTGGACAGTGCAGTGACTTTAGGCCTGAACTTGCACTCAAAATTATTAATATAAACAAAGACGATGATTCGTCAATGAATAATATCGGTAATCCGATACTTGAGACTAATTACGGGAATATGATTTGTAACTAGCAGAAATAAGATAGATATATTTTATGTTAGTTAGAATAAGACAACAATAAGAATCAAATGATATAAAATGGCCAGCGAGCCACCAAATAAACCAGAGTTAATCTGAAGACAACTAAAACTGCTACTCGCATTAGTCAATTCTTTTATCTCTCGTGCTCTAAGTCAGGAAAGACTTAGAACAGCGCAACCAATAGCTTGGCCAACGGCACACTCTGCTGGTCAAAACCTTTGCTGAGGGCGTCATTCCGCTTCGTGTCAAGCATTTCTTTTCTAAAGCACTCTTTTGCATCTATACTTTGTATGGAATCTGCAATTAAATCAAAAGCCGATCCTGCGTGACCAACGTATGCAATCAACCATACATAACGATCCTACAAGGCTAGAGTTCACCATACCCTACATTATCATACCCTATCTTTCATTATTCAGTTTAATCAACCATGATTATTTTTACCATTCATGATTCATATTATAAATTAATGATTTATTCTATCATTCATGATTCATTTTACCATTCACGTTTCATTCGGCTACTCATGCTCTTCCATTCATGATTAATTTTCATTATTCAGGAATCATATTACTTTTCAGGATTCTTATTATCATTCACGATTCACATTATCATTCGCGACTCACTTTTATCATTCATGATTAATTTTTGTCATTCATGATTCATTTTTATCATTCATGATTGATTTTTATTATTTACGATTAATTTTCATCATTCATGATTCCATTTATCATTCATTGTTCATTTTTATCAATCATTAATCATTTTACCATTCAAGATTTATTTTATCATTCATGATTGAGTCTATGATTTATGGTTAATTGTTATCATTAATGATTCATTTTATCATTCATGATTTATTTTATATTTCATTTTTCAGTTTTATCAACCATGATTCATTTTAACATTCATTATTAATTTTATCATTCATGATTCATTCTATCTTTCATGATTCATCTTACCAATCATGATTAAATTTTATTATTCATGATTCATTTTACCATGCATGATTCATTTTTTTCATTAATGATTCATTTTTTCATTAATGATTAATTTTATCATTCATGATTTATTTTATTATTCATTATTCATTTTATCTCTCATGATTATTCTTATCATTCATGATTCATATTCTAATTCACGATTCATTTTACCATTCATGATTCATTTTTATCATCCACGATTCATTTAAACATTTATTATTAAATTTTAAACTTCTTGATTCTCATTATCATTCATGATACTTTTTTTCATTGATGATTCATTTTATCATTCATGATTAATATTTATCATTCAGGATTAATTTTTTTCATTCACAATTCATTTACCATTCATGATTCATTTTACATTCATGATTCAATCTATCATTCATGATTAGTTTTTCAACTATGATTCATTTTACCATTCACGTTTCATTATGCCACTCATGCTCTTCCGTTCATGATTAATTTTTATTATTCAGGAATCATATTACCATTCATGATTCTTATTGTCATTCACGATTCATATAGAATCACGAATCTCTCTTATCATGCATGATTAATTTTTATCATTCATGATTCATTTTTATCATTTACGATTAATTTTCATCATTAATGATACATTTTTATATTTCACGATTAATTTTCATCATTCATGATTCCGTTTATTATTCATTATAAATTTTTATTGTAGTGTACCACACAAGTGTACACTGACGACTACACATCGTCATAAGCACCGCAGCAAGTCGCATATGCGAACAAACTGACAATAGCGCAACGTGTGCAATTGCACTCAATACCCAAATACGCTAGACAAGCATTTTGGTGGTGCAATAACACACGCTGCCTATATTGCAGCGTCGTATGCATATTGGACAGTGCAGTGACGTTAGGCCTGAACTTGCACTCAAAATTATTAATATCGGGGTTTTCAATAAGAGCGCTACAAAAGTTTTTTTAAATAAAACAAAACCGGTTTTAGATATCAATGAAATTCTTTATTCCTGTGAAAGTAAATTCGATGCCATTATGTATGGAACTCGATGTCTTTTCCATGGCCACCACGGGCACGCTTGCAGAAGTCCAGACGCTGAACCTAATTTTCAACGGTTTTCATGCATAAATTTGTCGATACTGCTGCAATTTCACTTTCGATATTCGTACGAAGTTCATCAATCGTCGCTGGCTTGTTGGCATAGACCATAGACTTGACGTAGCCCCACAGGAAATAATCTAACGGCGTCAAATCGCACGACCGAGGCGGCCAATCGACTGAGCCATTTCGTGAGATAACACGTTCACCAAACTTGGTTTGCAGTAAATTGATTGTGGCATTCGCTGTGTGGCATGTGGCGCCGTCCTGTTGGAACAACATGTCCTCCAAGTCCATATTATCCAATTGGGGCCAAAAATATTCGGTTATCATTGAACGGTAGCGATTCGCATTCACAGTAATGTACCGGTCTTGATCATCACGGAAGTAGTACGGCCCTACCATACCGACCATAAACCGCAGCAAACCGTAATTTTTTCGGGATGACTCATGGAGTACGTGTGGATTGCTGTCTAATCAATAACGCATATTTTGCTTATTGACGAAGCCATTCAGCCAGAAATGAGCCTCATCACTGAAGATGATTTTCCGATGAAAATCCGAATCATTTTCAAGTTGTTGCTCAGCCCAATTCACGAACATACGACGCCTATGGTGGTCAAGCGGCTTCAGTTCTTGCGTCAATTTGATCTTGTAAGGATGTAGACCAAGATCTTTTCGCAAAATTCGCCACAACGTCGTCAGAGAGATGCCCAACGCTGGAGAACGACGTGTGAGAGACACATTTGGGCTTTCTTGAACTGAAGCCTCAGCGGCAGCAATATTCTCGACACTACGGGCACTTCTTTGTCTCACTGGCACGGGAACATTTTGTACTGTGCCTGTGGATTCAAATTTTTCACTAGACGCTCAATTGTTGATCTGCCAGGATAATTATGATGACCATAAATTGGACGTAGCGCTCTTAAAGTTGAGGCGACTGACTCCGAATTTCGGTAGTAAATTTTAATAATTTCGACTCGTTGTTGGCTCGTTTATCTTTGCATGATGAAATGGGAAACCTTACTGAAGAGAAATGTCAAAAGAGCGGGAAAAAATATGGCGTCGTTTGCTGTCATTATCGATTTAGTTTTGTAGCGCTTAAAAACCCTTTATAAACAAAGACGATGATTCGTCAATGAATAATATCGGTAATCCGATACTTGAGACTAATTTCGGGAATATGATTTGTAAGTGGTAGAAATAAGATAGATATATTTTATGTTAGTTACAATAAGACAACAATAAGAATTAAATGATATAAAATGGCCAGCGAGCCACCAAATAAACCAGAGTTAATCTGAAGACAACTAAAACTGCTACTCGCATTAGTCAATTCTTTTATCTCTCGTGCTCTAAGTCAGGAAAGACTTAGAACAGCGCAACCAATAGCTTGGCCAACGGCACACTCTGCTGGTCAAAACCTTTGCTGAGGGCGTCATTCCGCTTCGTGTCAAGCATTTCTTTTCTAAAGCACTCTTTTGCATCTATACTTTGTATGGAATCTGCAATTAAATCAAAAGCCGATCCTGCGTGACCAACGTATGCAATCAACCATACATAACGATCCTACAAGGCTAGCGTTCATCATACCCTACATTATCATTCATCAATCATTTTACCATTCAAAACTCATTTTATCATTCATGATTGAGTCTATCATTTATGGTTAATTATTATCATTAATAATTCATTTTATCATTCATGATTAATTTCATCATTCATGATTCATTTTATTTTTCATTATTTAGTTAAATCAACCACGACTCATTTTACCATTCATGATTAATTTTATAAATTAATGATTTATTCTATCATTCATGATTCATTTTACCATTCACGTTTCATTCTGCCACTCATGCTCTTCCATTCATGATTAATTTTTAGTATTCAGGAATCATATTACTTTTCATGATTCTTATTATCATTCACGATTCATATTATCATTCGCGATTCACTTTTATCATTCATGATTAATGTTTATCATTCATGATTCATTTTTATCATTCATGATTGATTTTTATCATTTACGATTAATTTTCATCATTCATGATTCCGTTTATCATTCATTGTTCATTTTTGTCATTCATCAATCATTTTACCATTCAAGTTTTATTTTATCATTCATGATTGAGTCTATCATTTATGTTAAATTGTTATCATTAATGATTCATTTTATCATTCATGATTCATTTTATCATTCATGATTCTTTTTATCTTTCACTATTCAGCTTTATCAACCATGATTCATTTTAGCATTCATTATTAATTTTATCATTCATTATTTATTCTATCTTTCATGATTCATCTTACCATTCATGATTAGTTTTTATTATTCATGATTCATTTTACCATTCACTTTTCATTCTGCCAATCATGCTCTTCCATTCATGATTAATTTTTATTATTCAGGAATCATATAACTATTCATGATTCTTATTATCATTCACGATTCATATTATCATTCATTATTCATTTTTACATTCATGATTTTTTTATCATTCATGATTCACTTTACCACTCATGATGCATCTTTCCATTCATGATTAATTTTAGTATTCATGCTTAATTTTTATTATTCATGAGTCATATTACCATTCACGGTTCATATTATCATTCACGGTTCATTTTATCATTCATGATTCATTTTACCATGCATGGTTCTTTTTTATCATTAATGATTCATTGTTTCATTAATGATTAATTTTATCATTCATGATTAATTTTATAATTCATTATTCATTTTATCTCTCATGATTCTTTTTATCATTCATGATTCATATTCTAATTCACGATTCATTTTACCATGCACGATTCATTTTTATCATCCACGATTCATTTTAACATTTATTATTAAATTTTAAACTTCGTGATACACATTATCATTCATGATACTTTTTTTCATTGATGATTCATTTTATCATTCATGATTAATATTTATCATTCAGGATTCATTTTTTCTTTCATTATTCAGTTTTATCAACCATTCAGTTTCATTTTACCATTCATGGTTAATTTTATCATTCATGATTCATTCTTTCATTCATGATTTATTTCACCATATATGTTTCATTTTCTTATTCACGATTCATTATGCCACTCATGCTGCATCTTACCGTTAGTGATTAGTTTTTATTATTCATGAATCATTCATAATTCTTATTATCATTCACGATTCATATTATCATTCGTGATTCATTTTTCCATTCATGATTCATTTTTATCATTCATTATTGATTCTATCATTCAAGGTTAATGTTTATCATTAAGGATTCATTTTATCGGTAATTATTAATTTTATCATTCATGATTCATTTTATCATTCATTATTCATTTTTCATTGCTCCGTGAAGTTTTCTAAAAAGTGTAAAAATTACTATTTAATAAAACGTTAAAATTTGTGCGTACCTGTAGTGATTTCCGCCCCGTTGACTGCTGGTCCAGGGGTCGGTATTGCTGGTGGTAACCAATCACGGTCTTCCTCAGGCGCTAAAAGTGAAATTTTATTAACGGTTAAAGGTTTTTATTTATATACATATTACCTTAATTAACTCAAAAGAGAGACCTGCAAATAAATAAAATAAAAATAAAAAAATAACAGCATATGCTTCACAGCAGCTGTCTCATTGATATAAACAGTTCAATCTATTACTTTGTAAATCTCAGTATAGTTGGTTTGTGGATGCACTAAGTCTTTTTTGCTTAAGCCCCCCCTACACTTAGTAGTATGAGTGTTATCCGCTCCCCCAAAGGGGGCTCCAAAAATGTTCACCCACAAGCGGAAACCCGCGCCAAAAATACTTATTGTGATCAGTGCAGTACCGTAGAACCAGGAAAAAATAGAAGCGAAGGTTATCGAGGCGAAAACATCACTGGTATGGTGGCTTCAACGAGCCTTAAACTCCCACAATTGGGAGTGGAGGCATCTGGAATATGGCAGAAAGCAAACTCGAAGAGGAATAGATCTAGCCCAGGCGCAACATCGCGTCCCACTCCAAAACAATCCAAATTGGATAACTACTGGCTCGGAACACCTTCTTTAAAGAGCTCGAATAGATTCGCTGCACTAGACCAAGAAGAGGCACGTCAAGATGCAACAACTGACGTCCGGAGAGAACCAAAACCTCCACCTATTTTTGTTTCAGGCGTGAGTAATATAATTCCCCTAAAAGAATTACTTGAAGTAATTGCTAAGAAAGAATATGAACTCAGAGTTATAAATGGAGACGTTGTCAAAATACAACCAAAGTCGTCTGAAAAATACTCAGCCATTACAAAGGCTCTAACCGAAAAGAACACTGAGTTTCATACTTTTAAATTGAAGCAGGAAAGAGACTTTAACGTAGTACTAAGGGGTATGCACTGTTCAACCCCAATCGACGAAATAAGAGAAGCAATTGAGGAGTTAGGTTATACAGTTGTTAATGTTTGTAATATTAGGCAAAGAACTACAAAAAAACCGCTTCCTATGTTTTACATCAGTCTGAAGCAATGCAGCAATAACAAAGGCATATACGAATGTAATACACTTTTAAACACACGAATAAAAATTGAGCCACCTAGGAAGAAACGTGGGATTCCTCAATGTGTCCGATGCCAATGTTACGGACACACCAAGCGATACTGTAACCGTAGCCCACGATGCGTTAAATGTACAGGTAACCACCTTACTTCCGAATGTTCCCGCAAACTCGTCGCACAAGACGTTCGATGTGTGCTCTGCGAAAGCAATCATCCCGCTAATTATAAAGGTTGCACTGTCTATAAGGAGCTGCCACAAAAGTCGTTCCCAGCACTCAGGAACAGAGAAGCGAGGAACATTAACCAGGAAGCGCCTCAAAGATCCGCTCCACGAACAACAACGTCGTATGCAAATGTTGTACGTAACAATACTCCGGTAGAAACCAATACGAACCTAACCACTCCGCTCAACAATCCAAATACTCAACTGAATGAGGATATGACCGAGCTAAAAACCATGCTTAAAGCATTGATGGGTCAAGTGAGTACTCTACTTAATCTACTAACCACAGTCGTAGCAAATATGTCGAAATGAATAAATTATTAAAAATCGCAGTCTGGAATGCCAATGGGCTCAGTCGTCATATCCATGAAATATCAGCTTTCTTAGCAGACAAAAATATTGACATTATGTTGATATCTGAAACCCATTTCACTGAAAAAAGTTACGCAAAAATTCCGCAATATGACCTATACTCCACAATCCACCCAGCTGGCACTGCGCGTGGAGGAACTGCTGTAATTATTCGCAACAGTATTGCACACGTGGAGCACGAATGTTATAAAAAGAAATACCTGCAATCAACGGTTATAACAATTGATGATTATAAAGGCCCCATAACAATTGCAGCGGTATATTGCCCTCCCAACCATCCAGTTAGCTGCGAACAGTTCCAAGAATTTTATAACTCCATAGGATCAAGATTCATCGCTGGGGGTGATAATAATGCTAAGCATCCACAATGGGGGTCTAGAATAACAACTCCTAGAGGCCGTAACCTATATAAAGCTATGCAACAAAACAGCCTGTCCCACCTATCAACGGGTGAGCCAACCTACTGGCCAACGGACAGAAACAAGCTTCCAGACGTTATCGACTTTTTTGTATCCAAAGGTGTACCACAAACAAACACTTCCATGGACTCGTGCCTGGACCTGTCATCAGATCACTCACCGATAGTTCTAACAATTAGCTGTGAGGCTCAGATCAGAGCAAGAACAATCTGTCTGCACAACAAAAGCACAAATTGGGAGCTGTTTAGACAAAGCATTATCGAGACTCTAGTCACCAATATTCCTTTAAAAAACAAAACAAATATAGACGATGCAGTAGAACTTTTGAACTCAGCCATTCAGCATGCTGCATGGACTTCCACATTGGAGCCCAGCTGTATAAGTAATTATCGTGATGTAAGCCAGGTTGTAAAGGAGAAACTAAAAGAAAAGCGGAGACTGCGTCGAATTTGGCAAATGACCAGAAGCCCCTATGACAAAAACCGGTTCAATTGCGCTACAAAGCAACTCAAAAACGCCCTACGGTCAACAAAAAATTCAGAAATACAAAGCTATCTCAGCAGCTTGTCACCTTCACAGGCTTCAGGTTATTCTCTATGGAAAGCTACAAAAAAACTAAATCAACCAACATCACATGTGCCACCTATTAAAACGAAAGATGGCGGATGGGCCAGATCTGACAAGGAAAAAGCACAGTCATTTGCTCTTCATTTATTAGAAGTATTTGCGCCGTTTCCAAGCAAATATCCACAAGAAGACATAAAAATAGCTGAATTACTTGATGCCCCATACCAAATGGATATTCCGATCCAGCATTTTAAACTAAAAGAAATTAGAGGGATTATCAAGAATACGCTAAAAGACAAAAAATCGCCGGGATATGACCTTATTACGAGCAGAATCCTAAAGGAGCTACCAGATTGCGGCTATAAATTCATTGCACAACTATTCAATGCGATTATCCGATGTGACCACTTCCCAAGCCAATGGAAAGTGGCTCAAATTATCCTTGTTCCCAAACCTGGGAAATCGGCAGAAGTGGTCACCTCATATAGACCAATTAGCTTGCTTCCGATACTTTCCAAAATGTTTGAGAAACTTCTTTTGAAGCGACTCCTCCCAATCATCGAGTCAAAACAACTTATACCTTCCCATCAATTTGGATTCCGAAAGCATCATGCTACGATAGAACAAATAAATCGAGTATATGCATTTGCACAGAATGCACTAGAAAATAGAGAATACTGTTCAGCTGCATTCCTGGATATCACCCAAGCATTCGACAAGGTGTGGCACCAAGGGTTACTGTACAAATTGAAAATGCATTTACCCTATCACTACTTTGCCATATTAAAGTCCTACTTAGAAAACAGATTCTTCATGGTCAAAGTTAACAGCGACGTAACTTCCCTCCATCCAATCAAAGCTGGTGTTCCACAAGGGAGCGTTTTGGGACCTGTGCTCTACACACTATTCACGGCTGACCTGCCGCTGACTGTTACCACATATACCGCAACTTTTGCAGATGCTACTGTTGTAATGGCCTGCAACAAAAACCCCGTGTTAGCCTCGAAGCATTTGCAGGAGAACCTGAACCAAATTGACTTATGGCTAGACAAGTGGCGAATAAAAGCAAATGCAATAAAATCAGTGCAAACGACTTTTACCCTACGTGCAGGTTCTTGCCCTCCAGTGACACTAAGTAACTCCCAATTGCCACAAGCAGACCATGCAAAATACCTTGGGGTGCACCTGGATCGGCGGCTTACGTGGCGCTATCACATCTTCTCCAAACGGAAACAACTTGGAATAACGCTTAGGTCTTTGTTCTGGCTACTTGGACGAAGGTCAGCCCTAACAATTGGAAATAAAGTCCTGATATATAAGGTAATACTGAAGCCCATATGGACTTATAGTATTCAAATTTGGGGATCAGCATCCAAGTCAAACCTGGACATCCTACAACGATTCCAATCAAAAGTCATACGACTGTGTGCTAATGCACCTTGGTATGTCAGCAACGACATCATTCATCAGGATCTAAACATCCCAAAAGTAAATGATGAAATCATGAAATATAGCCACTCATATCGCAAACGTCTTAGAGTCCATCCTAACAACCTAGCGGTAGAATTGATAACCAGCGATACCAGCGCGCGAAGACTAAAAAAATATGTACCATCGGACTTACCATTCAGATTAGAAATAAAAAAAAAATAAATAAATAAATAAATAAAAAATAAAAAATTAAAAAATAATAATAATAAGGAATGAATGAAATTAATATATATAGAATCTAACTTTGTTAAATTAATGTACCTAATGTATTGAATGTTACTGAAAATTCATACACATGTTTATAACCAAATATAATATAAGTAGTACTGAATGTCCAGCTGGACAGATTGTAGTTAAATAAATGGAGATAAAAAAAAAAAAAAAAATTTTCATTCATGATTCTTTTTATCATTCATGATTCATATTATGAATCGCGATTAACTTTACCATTCATATTTCATTTTTATCATTCATGATTCATTTTATCACTCATGATACATTTTTTTTATTCAAGATTCATTTTATCATTCATGATTAATATTTTTCATTCAGGATTCAATTTTATCATTCACAATTCATTTACCACTCATGAATCATTTAACATTCATGATTCATTCTATCAATCATGATTTTTTCCTTCAGGACTCATTTTTATAATTCGTGATTCTTTTTACCATTCATGACTCATGTCATGCACGATTGTTTTTATCATTCGATTTATTTTACCATTCATGATTCATATCATTTATGATTCATTTTATTATTCACGATTGATTTAACGTTCATGATTCATTGTACCTTCCACGATTAATTTTCATCATTCATGATTCCATTCATGACATATTTTAATATTCATGATTAATTTTCATAATCCTGAATCATTTTATAATTCATGATTCTTATCATTCACGATTCATATTATCATTCATGATTCACTTTACCATTCATGATTTATTTTTATCTTTCAAGATTCTTTTTTATCATTCATGATTTATTTTACCATTAATGATTCATTTTTATCATTCATCAATCATTTTACCATTCAAGATTCATTTTATCATTCATGATTGAGTCTATCATTTATGGTTAATTGTTATAATTAATGATTCATTTTATCATTCATGATTAATTTTATCATTCATGATTCATTTTTTTTTTCATTATTTAGTTTTATCAACCATGATTCATTTTACCATTCATGGTTAACTGTATCGTTCATGATTCACTTCACCATTCATGTTTCATTTTCTTATTCATGATTCATTATGCCACTCATGCTGCATCTTACCCTTACTGATTAGTTTTTATTATTCATGAATCATTCATGATTCTTATTATCATTCACGATTCATATTATCATTCGTGATTCAATTTTCCATTCATGATTCATTTTTATCATTCAAGATTGATTCTATCATTCAAGGTTAATTTAATTTATTAAGGATTAATTTTATCGTTAATTATTAATTTTATCATTCATGATTCATTTTATCATTCATTATTAATTTTTCATTCATGATTCTTTTCATCTTTCATGATTCATAATATCAATCGCGATTCATTTTACCATTCATGATTCATTTTTATCATCCATGATTCATTTTACTATTCATTTTTCATTTTTATCATTCATGATTCATTTTATCACTCATGATACATATTTTTGATTCATGAATCATTTTATCATTCATGATTCATCCTATCATTCACGATAGCTTTAAAAATCATGATTCATTTTGGCTTTCATGATTCATTTATGATTCGATCTAACATTCATGAATCATTTTAATATTCATGATTCATATTATCATTCATGATTCATACTATCAGTCATGATTCATATTTTCAGTCATGATTCTTTTTATCATTCATGATTAGTTTTATCGTTCATTAATTTTACCATTCACTTTTATCATTCATGATTCATTTTACCATTGACCATTCATTTTGTCATTCATGATAAATATTTATCATTCAGGATTCATTTTTTTTCATTCACAATTCATTTACCATTCATGATTCATTTTACATTCATGATTCAATCTATCATTCATGATTAATTTTTCCATTCAGGGCTCATTTTTATCATTCGTGATTCTTTTTACATTCATTACTCATGTCATGCATTATTGTTTTCATCATTCGATCCATTTAACCATTCATGATTCATTTTATCATTACGATTGAAATAACGTTAATTATTCATTTTACCATTCATGATTCATATTATCATTTGTAATTCGATTTAACATTCATATTTCAATTTACAGTTCATGATTCGTATTATCATTCACGATTTATATTATCATTCACGATTAGTTTTAACATTCAAGATTCCATTTACCATTCATGATTCATTTTCACATTCATGATTCATATTTTTGTGTCATGATTAATATTTTTCATTCAGGATTCATTTTGAGCATTCGTGATTTATTTTACCAATCATGATTCATACCATTCACGATTGATTTTATCATTCGATTCATTTTACCATTCATTATTCATATTATCATTCATGATCCATTTTATCATACACGATTGATTTAACGTTCATGATTCATTTTATCTTTCACTATTCATTTTACCACTCATAATGCATCTTTCCATTCTTGATTCATTTTAGTATTCATGCTTAACTTTTATTATTCATGAATCATATTATCATTCATATTTCTTATTATCATTCACGATTCCATTCTGTCATTCATGATTCATTTTACCATG
Source organism: Clusia tigrina (assembly GCA_920105625.2). Lineage (NCBI taxonomy): Eukaryota > Metazoa > Arthropoda > Insecta > Diptera > Clusiidae > Clusia > Clusia tigrina. The sequence continues at coordinate 138,562,607 of OV050030.1, read as the reverse complement.
CATGATTAATTTTTATAATACATGATTAATTTTATCATTCATTGTTAATATTTATTATTAATGATTCATTTTATCATTAATGATTAATTTTATCATTCATGGTTAATTTTTATCATTCCTTATTCATTGTATCATTTATGAGTCTTTTTACCATTCAAGATTGCTATTATAATTCACGATTCATTTTACCATTCATGATTCATTTTTAACATCCACGATTCATTTTACTATTTATTATTAAATTTTAGACTTCGTGATACACATTATCATTCATGACACTTTTTTTCATTGATGATTCATTTTATCATTCATGATTAATATTTATCATTCAGGATTCATTTTTTCTTTCATTATTCAGTTTTATCAACCATTCAGTTTCATTTTACCATTCATGGTTAATTTTATCATTCATGATTCATTCTTTCATTCATGATTTATTTCACCATATATGTTTCATTTTCTTATTCACGATTCATTATGCCACTCGTGTTGCATCTTACCCTTACTGATTAGTTTTTATTATTCATGAATCATTCATGATTCTTATTATCATTCACGATTCATATTATCATTCGTGATTCATCTTTTCATTCATGATTCATTTTTATGATTCATGATTGATTCTATCATTCAAGGTTAATTTTTATCATTAAGGATTAATTTTATCGGTAATTATTAATTTTATCATTCATTATTCATTTTTCATTCATTCAAATTTTATTATTCAGGAATCATATTACCATTCATGATTCTTATTGTCATTCACAATTCATATTATCATTCGCGATTCACTCTTATCATGCATGATTAATTTTTATCATTCATGACTCATTTTTATCATTTACGATTAATTTTCATCGTTCATGATTCCGTTTTTCATTCATTGTTGATTTTTACATTCATTAATCATTTCACCATTCAAGATTTATTTTATCATTCATAATTGAGTCTATCATTTCTGGTTAATTGTTATCGTTAATGATTCATTTTATCATTCATGATTAATTTTATCATTCATGTTTCATTTTATCTTTCATTATTCAGTTTAATCAACCATGATTCATTTTGCCATTCAGAATTCATTTTAGAAATTATGATTTATTCTATCATTCATGATTCATTTTACCATTCACGTTTCATTATGCCACTCATGCTCTTCCATTCATGATTAATTTTTATTATTCAGGGATCATATTAGCATTCATGATTCATATTATCATTCGCGATTCACTTTTATCATTCATGATTAATTTTTATCATTCATGATTCATTTTTATCATTCAGCATTCACTTTTATCATTCACGATTAGTTTTCATCATTCATGATTCGGTTTATCATTCATTGTTCATTTTTATCATTCATCAATCATTTTACCATTCAAGATTTATTTTATAATTCATGATTGAGTCTATCATTTATGATTAATTGTTATCATTAATGATTCATTTTATCATTCATGATTCATTTTATCATTCATGATTCATTTTATCTTTCATTATTCAGTTTTATCAACCATGATTCATTTTAACATTCACTATTAATTTTATCATTCATGATTCATTCTATCTTTAGTGATTCATCTTACCATTCATGATTAATTTTTATTATTTATGAATCATATTTCCATTCATGATTCTTATGCATATTATCATTCATTATTCATTTTTACATTTATGATTCTTTTTTTCATTCATGATTCATATTATCATTCGCGATTCACTTTACCACTCATGATGCATCTTTCCATTCATGATTAATTTAAATATTTATGCTTAATTTTTATTATTCATGAATCATATTGCCATTCACGATTCATATTATCATTCACGGTTCATTTTATCATTCATGATTAATCTTATCATTCATGATTCATTTTGTCTTTCATTATTCAGTTTTATCAACCATTGAGTTTCATTTTACCATTCATGGTTACTTTTATCATTCATGATTCATTCTTTCATTCTTTTATTTCACCATACATGTTTCATTTTCTTATTCACGATTCATTATGCCACTCATGCTGCATCTTACCCTTACTGATTGGTTTTTATTATTCATTAATCATTCATGATTCTTATTATCATTCATGATTCATTTTATCATTCGTGATTCATTTTTCCATTCATGATTCATTTTTATTATTCATGATTAACTTTTATCATTATCATTCAAGGTTAACTTTTATCATTAAGGATTAATCTTATCGTTAATTATTAATTTTATCATTCATGATTCATATTATCATTCATTATTCATTTCTTCTTTCATGATTCTTTTTATCATTCATGATTCATATTATCAATCGCGATTCACTTTACCATTCATGATTCATTTTTATCATCCATGATTCATTTTACTATTCATTTTTCATTTTTATCATTCATGATTCATTTTATCACTCAAGATACATTTTTTTGATTCATGATTCATTCATTATTAGGTTTTCACCATACATGTTTCATTTTCTTATTCACGACTCATTATGCCACTCATGCTGCATCTTAACCTTACTAATTAGTTTTTATCATTCATGAATCATTCATGATTCTTATCATTCACAATTCATATTATCATTCGTGATTCAATTTTCCTTTCTTGATTCATTTTTATTATTCATGATTGATTCTATCATTCAAGGTTAACTTTTATCATTAAGGATTAATCTTATCGTTAATTATTAATTTTATCATTCATGATTCATATTATCAATCGCGATTCACTTTACCATTCATATTTAATTTTTTTCATTCATGATTCATTTTATCACTCATGATACATTTTTTTTATTCAAGATACATTTTATCATTCATGATTAATATTTGTCATTCAGGATTCATTTTTATCATTCACAATTAATTTACCACTCATGAATCATTTTACATTCATAATTCATTCTATCAATCATGATTTTTTTCCTTCAGGACTCATTTTTATAATTCGTGATTCTTTTTACCATTCATGATTCATGTCATGCACGATTGTTTTTATCATTAGATTTATTTTACCATTCATGATCCATATCATTCATGATTCATTTTATCATTCTCGATTGATTTAACGTTCATGATTCATTGTACCTTCCACGATTAATTTTCAACATTCATGATTCCATTCATGACAAATTTTAATAATCATGATTAATTTTCATAAACCTGAATCATTTTATAATTCATGATTCTTATCATTCACGATTCATATTATCATTCATGATTCACTTTACCATTCATGATTCATTTTTATCTTTCAAGATTCTCTTTTATCATTCATGATTCATTTTACCATTCATGATTCATTTTTATCATTCATCAATCATTTTACCATTCAAGATTCATTTTATCATTCATGACTGAGTCTATCATTTATGGTTAATTGTTGTAATTAATGATTCATTTTATCATTCATGATTAATTTTACCATTCATGATTGATTTTTTCTTTAATTATTCAGTTTTATCAACCAAAATTCATTTTACCATTCATGGTTAATTATATCATTCATGATTCACTTCATTCATGTTTCATTTTCTTATTCACGATTCATTATGCCACTCGTGTTGCATCTTACCCTTACTGATTAGTTTTTATTATTCATGAATCATTCGTGATTCTTATTATCATTCACGATTCATATTGTCATTCGTGATTTATTTTTCCATTCATGATTCATTTTTATCATTCATGATTGATACTATCATTCAAGGTTAATTGTTATCATTAAGGATTAATTTTATCGTTAATTATTAATTTTATCATTCATGATTCATTTTATCACTCATTATTCATTTTTCATTCATGATTCTTTTTATAATTCATGATTCATATTATCAATCGCGATAGCTTTAAAAATCATGATTCATCTATGATTTGATTTAACATTCATGAATCATTTTAATATTCATGATTCATATTATCAGTCATTACTCATATTATCAGTCATGATTCTTATTTTCAGTCATGATTCTTTTTCTCATTCATGATTAGTTTTATCGTTCATTAATTTCACCATCCACTTTTATCATTCATGATTCATTTTACCATTGACCATTCATTTTATCATTCTTGATTAATATTTATCATTCAGGATTCATTTTTATCATTCACAATTCATTTACCATTCATGATTCATTTTACATTCATGATTCAATGTATCATTCATGATTAATTTTTCCATTCAGGACTCATTTTTATCATTCGTGATTTTTTTTATATTCATTACTCATGTCATGCATTATTGTTTTCATCATTCGATCCATTTATCCATTCATGATTCATATCACTCATGATTTATTTTATCATACACGATTGATTTAACGTTCATGATTCATTTTATCTTTCACGATTCATTTTACCACTCATGATGCATCTTTCCATTCATGATTCATTCTAATATTATGCTTAATTTTTGTTATTCATGAATCATATTACCATTCATATTTCTTATTATCATTCAGGATTCCATTCTATCATTCATGATTCATTTTACCATGCATGATTAATTTTTATAATACATGATTGATTCTATCATTCCTGGTTAATATTTATCATTAATGATTCATTTTATCATTAATGATTAATTTTATCATTCATGGTAAATGTTTATCATTCCTTATTCATTGTATCATTTATGAGTCTTTTTATCATTCATGATTGCTATTATCAATCACGATTCATTTTACCATTCATGATTCTTTTTTATCATCCACGATTTATTATTAAATTTTTACTTTCATGATTCATTTTATCATTCATTATAGTTTTTTCTCATTCGAGATTCATTTTATCAATCATGAATCATACTATAATTCATGATGCCTTTTACCAATCATTATTCAGTTTTCTCGTTCATGATTTATTTTATCATTTAAGATTCATTTTACCATTCATGATTCAATTTTATCTTTCATGATTCATTTTCATCATTCAGGATTCATTTTATCATTCATTGTTCATTTTTATCATTCATCAATCATTTTACCATTCAAGATTTATTTTATCATTCATAATTGAGTCTATCATTTAAGATTAATTGTTATCATTAATGATTCATTTTATCATTCATGATTAATTTTATAATTCATGATTCATTTTATCTTTCATTATTCAGTTTAATCAAACTTGATTGATTTTAACATTCATTATTAATAAATTTGTTTTTGTAACGAGTTCAAGGTCAAAAAATAAATATTTTTTTATTCTTAATTAAATAAAATGTTCCCAATATTTCGGTTTCCCCCGGAAACCATCCTCAGGGTCTACAATAAATGACAATTATATAAAAATGTTTCAATTCAATAAATATCTTGACACTTACAATTTTCTGATTTGTCAACTTAAATGTAAATTACAGACTAAATATAATATTACCTGCCTTACATTAAACGGTGGTCTTAATTTTTCTAAGGGCAGCTGTTTGTGTTTGTTGTTGTTATTTTGAATGTTTACTTGTCTCGTACAAGTTTTCTATATATGTGTGCAAAGCTATCTGTGTCCGTTTTATAATTAAGTCTTTGTTTTGTTGATATGTTGGTGATATGTAGCATTTCCAGTAGGTATCGTTTGTTGTATTGTTGTTCTTTTTGTGATACCTGTGTTTCTTCGAAGTTCGGGTGATGTCCACTACGAGCACAGTGATCTGCAAGTGCTATTTTTGGTTCTAGAGCTGTGCTTCTGTTTTTCCTATCCGATTTGTGCGCTGATATTCTCGTCCTTAATTTGTTTTTGGTCGTACCAATATATACTTCGTCGCATAAATTGGACCCGTCTCCACAACAATTAATTTTGTATATCACGTGCGCCTTATCTAATTTGTCGATCGTACTTTTTGTGTTGGTATATAGTTGTTGCAATGTGTTATTCGTTTTATGTGCTATTTGGAACTTTTCTTTATTGTACATATTCGATTTTTTGAATCGTTCTGAAAATGCCCTTATATATGTCATTGACTTGTATATTTTTGTTGTCCTCTCTATTTTAGTATTGTCCTTTTCACTTTATGGTTTTTTTCGTGATTCCTTTTACATTCATTACTCATGTCATGCATGATTGTTTCAATTTATCATTCACGATTAATTTTATCATTCATGATTCATTTTTTCTTTCATTATTCAGTTTTATCAACCATGTTTCATTTTACCATTCATGGTTAATTATATCATTCATGATTCACTTCACCATTCATGTTTCATTTTCTTATTCACGATTCATTATGCCACTCATGCTGCATCTTACCCTTACTGATTAGTTTTTATTATTCATGAATCATTCATGATTCTTATTAACGATTCATATTATCATTCGTGATTCATTTTTCCATTCATGATTCATTTGTATCATTCCTGTTTGATTCTATCATTCAAGGTTAATTTTTATCATTAAGGATTAATTTTATCGTTAATTATTAATTTTATCATTCATGATTCATTTTATCATTCATTATTCATTTTTCATTCATGATACTTTTTATCATTCATGATTCATATTATCAATCGCGATTCACTTTACCATTTATGATTCATTTTTATCATCCATGATTCATTTTACTATTCATTTTTCATTTTTATCATTCATGATTCATTTTATCACTCAAGATACATTTTTTTGATTCATGATTCATTTTATCATTCATGATTCATCCAATCATTCACGATAGCTTTAAAAATCATGATTCATTTTGGCTTTCATGATTCATTATTGATTCGATTTAACATTCATGAATCATTTTAATATTCATGATTCATATTATCCGTCATTACTCATATTATCAGTCATGATTCATATTTTCAGTCACGATTTTATCATTCATGATTAGTTTTATCGTTCATTAATTTAACCATCCACTTTTATAATTCATGATTCATTTTACCATTGACCATTCATTCTATCATTCATGATTAATGTTTATCATTCAGGATTCATTTTTATCATTCACAATTCATTTACCATTCATGATTCATTTTACATTCATGATTCAATCTATCATTCATGATTAATTTTTCCGTTCAGGACTCATTTTTATCATTCGTGATTCTGTTTACATTCATTACTCACGTCATGCATTATTGTTTTCATCATTTGATCCATTTAACCATTCATGATTCATATCATTCATGATTCATTTTATCATTTATGATTGAAATAACGTTCATGATTCATTTTACCATTCATGATTCATATTATCATTTATGATTCGATTTAACATTCATATTTCAATTCACAGTTCATGATTCGTATTATCATTCACGATTTATATTATCATTCACGATTAGTTTCAATATTCAAGGTTCCATTTACCATTCATGATTCATTTTCACATTCATGATTAATATTTTTCATTCAGGATTCATTTTTATCATTCGTGATTTTTTTTTACCAATCATGATTCATATCATTCACGATTGATTTTACCACGCGATTCATTTTAACATTCATTATTCATAATATCATTCATGATTCATTTTTTCATACACGACTGATTTAACGTTCTGATTCATTTTATCTTTCACGATTTATTTTACCACTCATGATGCATCTTTCCATTCATGATTCATTTTAATATTCATGCTTAATTTTTATTATTCATGAATCATATTAGCATTCATATTTCTTATTATCATTCAGGATTCCATTCTACCATTCATGATTCATTTTACCATGCATGATTAATTTCTATAATATATGATTGATTTTATCATTCCTGGTTAATCTTTGTCATTAATGATTCATTTTATTATTAATGATTAATTTTATCATTCATGGTAAATGTTTATCATTTCTTATTCATTGTATCATTTATGAGTCTTTTTATCATTCATGATTGCTATTATCAATCACGATTCATTTTACCATTCATGATTCATTTTTATCATCCACGATTCATTTTACTATTCATTATTCAATTTTTACCTTCATGATTCATTTTATCATTCATTATACTTTTTTCTCATTCAAGATTCATTTTATCAATCATGATTCATACTATAATTCAAGATGCCTTTTACCATACATTATTTAGTTTTCTCGTTCATGATTCATTTTACCATTTAAGATTCATTTTTTTCATTCAAGATTCATTTTTATAATTCACGATTAATTTTCATCATTCACGATTCCGTTTATCATTCATTATTAACTTTTATCATTCATAAATCATTTTACCATTCAAAACTCATTTTATCATTCATGATTGAGTCTATCATTTATGGTTAATTGTTATAATTAATGATTCATTTTATCATTCATGATTAATTTTATCTTTCATTATTCAGTTTAATCAAACTTGATTGATTTTAACATTCATTATTAATAAATTTGTTTTTGTAACGAGTTCAAGGTCAAAAAATAAATATTTTTTTATTCTTAATTAATTAAAATGTTCCCAATATTTCGGTTTCCTCCGGAAACTATCCTCAGGCTCTACAATTAATGACAATTATATAAAAATGTTTCAAGTCAATAAATATCTGGACACTTACAATTTTCTGATCTGTCAACTTAAATGTAAATTACAGACTAAATATAATATTACCTGCCTAACATTAAACGGTGGTCTTAATCTTTCTAAGGGCAACTGTTTGTGTTTGTTGTTGTTATTTTGAATGTTTACTTGTCTCGTACAAGTTTTCTATATATGTGTGCAAAGCTATCTGTGTCCGTTTTATAATTAAGTCTTTGTTTTGTTGATATGTTGGTGATATGTAGCATTTCCAGTAGGTATCGTTTGTTGTATTGTTGTTCTTTTTGTGATACCTGTGTTTCTTCGAAGTTCGGGTGATGTCCACTACGAGCACAGTGATCTGCAAGTGCTATTTTTGGTTCTAGAGCTGAGCTTCTGTTTTTCCTATCCGATTTGTGCGCTGATATTCTCGTCCTTAATTTGTTTTTGGTCGTACCAATATATACTTTGTCGCATAAATTGGACCCGTCTCCACAACAATTAATTTTGTATATCACGTGCGCCTTATCTAATTTGTCGATCGTACTTTTTGTGTTGGTATATAGTTGTTGCAATGTGTTATTCGTTTTATGTGCTATTTGGAACTTTTCTTTATTGTACATATTCGATTTTTTGAATCGTTCTGAAAATTCCCTTATGTATGTCATTGACTTGTATATTTTTGTTGTCCTCTCTATTTTAGTATTGTCCTTTTTCACTTTATGGTTTTTTTCGTGATTCTTTTTACATTCATTACTCATGTCATGCATGATTGTTTCATTTTATCATTCACGATTGATTTAACGTTCATGATTCATTTTACCATTCAAGATTCATTTTATCATTCATGATTGAGTCTATCATTTATGGTTAATTGTTATAATTAATGATTCATTTTATCATTCATGATTAATTTTATCATTCATGATGCATTTTTTCTTTCATTATTCAGTTTTATCAACCATGATTCATTTTACCATTCATGGTTAATTATATCATTCATGATTCACTTCACCATTCATGTTTCATTTTCTTATTCACGATTGATTATGCCACTCATGCTGCATCTTACCCTTACTGATTAGTTTTTATTATTCATGAATCATTCATGATTCTTATTATCATTCACGATTCATATTATCATTCGTGATTCATTTTTCCATTCATGATTCATTTTCATCATTCAAGATTGATTCTATCATTCAAGGTTAATTTAATTTATTAAGGATTAATTTTATCGTTAATTATTAATTTTATCATTCATTATTAATTTTTCATTCATGATTCTTTTCATCTTTCATGATTCATATTATCAATCGCGATTCATTTTACCATTCATGATTCATTTTTATCATCCATGATTCATTTTACTATTCATTTTTCATTTTTATCATTCATGATTCATTTTATCACTCATGATACACATTTTTGATTCATGAATCATTTTATCATTCATGATTCATCCTATCATTCACGATAGCTTTAAAAATCATGATTCATTTAGGCTTTCATGATTCACTTATGATTCGATCTAACATTCATGAATCATTTTAATATTCATGATTCATATTATCATTCATGATTCATATTATCAGTCATGATTCATATTTTCAGTCATGATTCTTTTTATCATTCATGATTAGTTTTATCGTTCATTAATTTTACCATTCACTTTTATCATTCATGATTCATTTTACCATTGACCATTCATTTTGTCATTCATGATAAATATTTATCATTCAGGATTCATTTTTATCATTCACAATTCATTTACCATTCATGATTCATTTTACATTCATGATTCAATCTATCATTCATGATTAATTTTTCCATTCAGGGCTCATTTTTATCATTCGTGATTCTTTTTACATTCATTACTCATGTCATGCATTATTGTTTTCATCATTCGATCCATTTAACCATTCATGATTCATTTTATCATTACGATTGAAATAACGTTAATTATTCATTTTACCATTCATGATTCATATTATCATTTGTAATTCGATTTAACATTCATATTTCATTTTACAGTTCATGATTCGTATTATCATTCACGATTTATATTATCATTCACGATTAGTTTTAACATTCAAGATTCCATTTACCTTTCATGATTCATTTTCACATTCATGATTCATATTTTTGTGTCATGATTAATATTTTTCATTCAGGATTCATTTTGAGCATTCATGATTTATTTTACCAATCATGATTCATACCATTCACGATTGATTTTATCATTCGATTCATTTTACCATTCATTATTCATATTATCATTCATGATCCATTTTATCATACACGATTGATTTAACGTTCATGATTCATTTTATCTTTCACTATTCATTTTACCACTCATAATGCATCTTTCCATTCTTGATTCATTTTAGTATTCATGCTTAACTTTTATTATTCATGAATCATATTATCATTCATATTTCTTATTATCATTCACGATTAAATTCTGTCATTCATGATTCATTTTACCATGCATGATTAATTTTTATAATACATGATTGATTTTATCATTCATTGTTAATATTTATTATTAATGATTCATTTTATCATTAATGATTAATTTTATCATTCATGGTTAATTTTTATCATTCCTTATTCATTGTATCATTTATGAGTCTTTTTACCATTCAAGATTGCTATTATAATTCACGATTCATTTTACCATTCATGATTCATTTTTAACATCCACGATTCATTTTACTATTTATTATTAAATTTTAGACTTCGTGATACACATTATCATTCATGACACTTTTTTTCATTGATGATTCATTTTATCATTCATGATTAATATTTATCATTCAGGATTCATTTTTTCTTTCATTATTCAGTTTTATCAACCATTCAGTTTCATTTTACCATTCATGGTTAATTTTATCATTCATGATTCATTCTTTCATTCATGATTTATTTCACCATATATGTTTCATTTTCTTATTCACGATTCATTATGCCACTCGTGTTGCATCTTACCCTTACTGATTAGTTTTTATTATTCATGAATCATTCATGATTCTTATTATCATTCACGATTCATATTATCATTCGTGATTCATCTTTCCATTCATGATTCATTTTTATGATTCATGATTGATTCTATCATTCAAGGTTAATTTTTATCATTAAGGATTAATTTTATCGGTAATTATTAATTTTATCATTCACTATTCATTTTTCATTCATTCAAATTTTATTATTCAGGAATCATATTACCATTCATGATTCTTATTGGCATTCACAATTCATATTATCATTCGCGATTCACTCTTATCATGCATGATTAATTTTTATCATTCATGACTCATTTTTATCATTTACGATTAATTTTCATAGTTCATGATTCCGTTTTTCATTCATTGTTGATTTTTACATTCATTAATCATTTCACCATTCAAGATTTATTTTATCATTCATAATTGAGTCTATCATTTATGGTTAATTGTTATCGTTAATGATTCATTTTATGATTCATGATTAATTTTATCATTCATGTTTCATTTTATCTTTCATTATTCAGTTTAATCAACCATGATTCATTTTGCCATTCAGAATTCATTTTATAAATTATGATTTATTCTATCATTCATGATTCATTTTACCATTCACGTTTCATTATGCCACTCATGCTCTTCCATTCATGATTAATTTTTATTATTCAGGGATCATATTAGCATTCATGATTCATATTATCATTCGCGATTCACTTTTATCATTCATGAATAATTTTTATCATTCCTGATTCATTTTTATCATTCAGCATTCACTTTTATCATCCACGATGAGTTTTCATCATTCATGATTCGGTTTATCATTCATTGTTCATTTTTATCATTCATCAATCATTTTACCATTCAAGATTTATTTTATAATTCATGATTGAGTCTATCATTTATGATTAATTGTTATCATTAATGATTCATTTTATCATTCATGATTCATTTTATCATTCATGATTCATTTTATCTTTCATTATTCAGTTTTATCAACCATGATTCATTTTAACATTCATTATTAATTTTATCATTCATGATTCATTCTATCTTTCGTGATTCATCTTACCATTCATGATTAATTTTTATTATTTATGAATCATATTTCCATTCATGATTCTTATTCATATTATCATTAATTATTCATTTTTACATTTATGATTCTTTTTTTCATTCATGATTCATATTATCATTCGCGATTCACTTTACCACTCATGATGCATCTTTCCATTCATGATTAATTTAAATATTTATGCTTAATTTTTATTATTCATGAATCATATTACCATTCACGATTCATATTATCATTCACGGTTCATTTTATCATTCATGATTAATCTTATCATTCATGATTCATTTTGTCTTTCATTATTCAGTTTTATCAACCATTGAGTTTCATTTTACCATTCATGGTTACTTTTATCATTAATGATTCATTCTTTCATTCTTTTATTTCACCATACATGTTTCATTTTCTTATTCACGATTCATTATGCCACTCATGCTGCATCTTACCCTTACTGATTGGTTTTTATTATTCATTAATCATTCATGATTCTTATTATCATTCATGATTCATTTTATCATTCGTGATTCATTTTTCCATTCATGATTCATTTTTATTATTCATGATTGATTCTATCATTCAATGTTAACTTTTCATTAAGGATTAATCTTATCGTTAATTATTAATTTTATCATTCATGATTCATATTATCAATCGCGATTCACTTTACCATTCATATTTAATTTTTTTCATTCATGATTCATTTTATCACTCATGATACATTTTTTTTATTCAAGATACATTTTATCATTCATGATTAATATTTGTCATTCAGGATTCATTTTTATCATTCACAATTAATTTACCACTCATGAATCATTTTACATTCATAATTCATTCTATCAATCATGATTTTTTTCCTTCAGGACTCATTTTTATAGTTCGTGATTCTTTTTACCATTCATGATTCATGTCATGCACGATTGTTTTTATCATTAGATTTATTTTACCATTCATGATCCATATCATTCATGATTCATTTTATCATTCTCGATTGACTTAACGTTCATGATTCATTGTACCTTCCACGATTAATTTTCAACATTCATGATTCCATTCATGACAAATTTTAATAATCATGATTAATTTTCATAAACCTGAATCATTTTATAATTCATGATTCTTATCATTCACGATTCATATTATCATTCATGATTCACTTTACCATTCATGATTCATTTTTATCATTCATGATTGATACTATCATTCAAGGTTAATTGTTATCATTAAGGATTAATTTTATCGTTAATTATTAATTTTATCATTCATGATTCATTTTATCACTCATTGTTCATTTTTCATTCATGATTCTTTTTATAATTCATGATTCATATTATCAATCGCGATAGCTTTAAAAATCATGATTCATCTATGATTTGATTTAACATTCATGAATCATTTTAATATTCATGATTCATATTATCAGTCATTACTCATATTATCAGTCATGATTCATATTTTCAGTCATGATTCTTTTTCTCATTCATGATTAGTTTTATCGTTCATTAATTTCACCATCCACTTTTATAATTCATGATTCATTTTACCATTGACCATTCATTTTATCATTCATGATAAATATTTATCATTCAGGATTAATTTTTATCATTCACAATTCATTTACCATTCACGATTCATTTTACATTCATGATTAATTTTTCCATTCAGGACTCATTTTTATCATTCGTGATTTTTTTATATTCATTACTCATGTCATGCATTATTGTTTTCATCATTCGATCCATTTATCCATTCATGATTCATATCACTCATGATTTATTTTATCATACACGATTGATTTAACGTTCATGATTCATTTTATCTTTCACGATTCATTTTACCACTCATGATGCATCTTTCCATTCATGATTCATTCTAATATTATGCTTAATTTTTGTTATTCGTGAATCATATTACCATTCATATTTCTTATTATCATTCACGATTCCATTCTATCATTCATGATTCATTTTACCATGCATGATTAATTTTTATAATTCATGATTGATTCTATCATTCCTGGTTAATATTTATTTATTATTTGATTCATTTTATCATTAATGATTAATTTTATCATTCATGGTAAATGTTTATCATTCCTTATTCATTGTATCATTTATGAGTCTTTTTATCATTCATGATTGCTATTATCAATCACGATTCATTTTACCATTCATGATTCTTTTTTATCATCCACGATTCATTTTACTATTCATTATTAAATTTTTACTTTCATGATTCATTTTATCATTCATTATACTTTTTTCTCATTCGAGATTCATTTTATCAATCATGAATCATACTATAATTCATGATGCCTTTTACCAATCATTATTCAGTTTTCTCGTTCATGATTTATTTTATCATTTAAGATTCATTTTACCATTCATGATTCAATTTTATCTTTCATGATTCATTTTCATCATTCAGGATTCATTTTATCATTCATTGTTCATTTTTATCATTCATCAATCATTTTACCATTCAAGATTTATTTTATCATTCATAATTGAGTCTATCATTTATGATTAATTGTTATCATTAATGATTCATTTTATCATTCATGATTAATTTTATAATTCATGATTCATTTTATCTTTCATTATTCAGTTTAATCAAACTTGATTGATTTTAACATTCATTATTAATAAATTTGTTTTTGTAACGAGTTCAAGGTCAAAAAATAAACATTTTTTTATTCTTAATTAAATAAAATGTTCCCAATATTTCGGTTTCCCCCGGAAACCATCCTCAGGGTCTACAATAAATGACAATTATATAAAAATGTTTCAATTCAATAAATATCTTGACACTTACAATTTTCTGATTTGTCAACTTAAATGTAAATTACAGACTAAATATAATATTACCTGCCTTACATTAAACGGTGGTCTTAATTTTTCTAAGGGCAGCTGTTTGTGTTTGTTGTTGTTATTTTGAATGTTTACTTGTCTCGTACAAGTTTTCTATATATGTGTGCAAAGCTATCTGTGTCCGTTTTATAATTAAGTCTTTGTTTTGTTGATATGTTGGTGATATGTAGCATTTACAGTAGGTATCGTTTGTTGTATTGTTGTTCTTTTTGTGATACCTGTGTTTCTTCGAAGTTCGGGTGATGTCCACTACGAGCACAGTGATCTACGAGCAAGTGCTATGTTTGGTTCTAGAGCTGTGCTTCTGTTTTTCCTATCCGATTTGTGCGCTGATATTCTCGTCCTTAATTTGTTTTTGGTCGTACCAATATATACTTTGTCGCATAAATTGGACCCGTCTCCACAACAATTAATTTTGTATATCACGTGCGCCTTATCTAATTTGTCGATCGTACTTTTTGTGTCGGTATATAGTTGTTGCAATGTGTTATTCGTTTTATGTGCTATTTGGAACTTTTCTTTATTGTACATATTCGATTTTTTGAATCGTTCTGAAAATTCCCTTATATATGTCATTGACTTGTATATTTTTGTTGTCCTCTCTATTTTAGTATTGTCCTTTTCACTTTATGGTTTTTTTCGTGATTCCTTTTACATTCATTACTCATGTCATGCATGATTGTTTCAATTTATCATTCACGATTAATTTTATCATTCATGATTCATTTTTTCTTTCATTATTCAGTTTTATCAACCATGATTCATTTTACCATTCATGGTTAATTATATCATTCATGATTCACTTCACCATTCATGTTTCATTTTCTTATTCACGATTGATTATGCCACTCATGCTGCATCTTACCCTTACTGATTAGTTTTTATTATTCATGAATCATTCATGATTCTTATTATCATTCACGTTTCATATTATCATTCGTGATTCATTTTTATATTCATGATTCATTTTTATCATTCCTGATTGATTCTATCACTCAAGGTTAATTTTTATCATTAAGGATTAATTTTATCGTTAATTATTAATTTTATCATTCTTGATTCATTTTATCATTCATTATTCATTTTTCATTCATGATTCTTTTTATCATTCATGATTCATATTATCAATCGCGATTCACTTTACCATTCATGATTCATTTTTATCATCCATGATTCATTTTACTATTCATTTTTCATTTTTATCATTCATGATTCATTTTATCACTCAAGATACATTTTTTTGATTCATGATTCATTTTATCATTCATGATTCATCCTATCATTCACGATAGCTTTAAAAATCATGATTCATTTTGGCTTTCATGATTCATTTATGATTCGATTTAACATTCATGAATCATTTTAATATTCATGATTCATATTATCAGTCATTACTCATATTATCAGTCATGATTCATATTTTCAGTCATGATTCTTTTTATCATTCATGATTAGTTTTATCGTTCATTAATTTAACCATCCACTTTTATAATTCATGATTCATTTTACCATTGACCATTCATTTTATAATTCATGATTAATATTTATCATTCAGGATTAATTTTTATCATTCACAATTCATTTACCATTCATGATTCATTTTACATTCATGATTCAATCTATCATTCATGATTAATTTTTCCGTTCAGGACTCATTTTTATCATTCGTGATTCTGTTTACATTCATTACTCACGTCATGCATTATTGTTTTCATCATTCGATCCATTTAACCATTCATGATTCATATCATTCATGATTCATTTTATCATTTACGATTGAAATAACGTTCATGATTCATTTTACCATTCATGATTCATATTATCATTTATGATTCGATTTAACATTCATATTTCAGTTCACAGTTCATGATTCGTATTATCATTCACGATTTATATTCTCATTCACGATTAGTTTCAACATTCAAGATTCCATTTACCATTCATGATTCATTTTCACATTCATGATTCATTTTTATGTTTCATGATTAATATTTTTCATTCAGGATTCATTTTCATCATTCGTGATTTTTTTTACCTATCATGATTCATATCTTTCACGATTGATTTTACCATTCGATTCATTTTAACATTCATTATTCATATTATCATTCATGATTCATTTTATCATACACGATTGATTTAACGTTCATGATTCTTTTTATCTTTCACGATTTATTTTACCACTCATGATGTTTCTTTCCATTCATGATTCATTTTAATATTCATGCTTAATTTTTATTATTCATGAATCATATTACCATTCATATTTCTTATTATCATTCACGATTCCATTCTACCATTCATGATTCATTTTACCATGCATGATTAATTTTTATAATACATGATTGATTCTATCATTCATGGTAAATATTTATCATTAATGATTCATTTTATCATTAATGATTAATATTATCATTCATGGTTAATTTTTATCATTCCTTATTCATTTTATCATTTATGAGTATTTTTATCATTCATGATTGCTATTATGATACACGATTCATTTCACCATTCATGATTCATTTTTATCATCCACGATTGATTTTGCTATTCATTATTCAATATTTACTTTCATGATTCATTTTATCATTCATTATACTTTTTTCTCAATCGTGAATCATTTTATCAATCATGATTCATACTAAAATTCATGATGCCTTTTACCATTCATTATTCAGTTTTCTCGTTCATGAATCATTTTATCATTAATGATTCATTTTACCATTCATGATTCAATTTTGTCTTTCAAGATTCATTTTCATCATTCAGGATTCATTTTATCATTAATGATTCATTTCATCATTCATGATTAATTTTGTCATTCATGTTTCATTTTATCTTTCATTATTCAGTTTAATCAACCATGATTCATTTTACCATTCATAATTCATTTTATAAATTATGATTTATTCTATCATTCATGATTCAATTTACCATTCACGTTTCATTATGCCACTCATGCTCTTCCATTCATGATTACTTTCAGGAATCAAATAACCAATCATTATTCTTATTATCATTCACGATTCATATTATCATTCGTGATTCACTTTTATCATTCATGATTAATTTTTATCATTCCTGATTCATTTTTATCATTCATGATTCATTTTTATCATTTACGATTAGTTTTCATCATTCATGATTCCGTTTATCATTCATTGTTCATTTTTATCATTCATCAATTATTTTACCATTCAAGATTTATTTTATCATTCATGATTGAGTATCATTTATGATGAATTGTTATCATTAATGATTCATTTTACCATTCATGATTCATTTTATCTTTCATTATTCAGTTTTATCATCATGATTCATTTTAACATTCATTATTAATTTTATCATTCATGATTCATTCTATCTTTCGTGATTCATCTAACCATTCATGATTAATTTTTATTATTTATGAATCATTTATCCATTCATGATTCTTATTCTCATTCACGATTCATATTATCATTCATTATTCATTTTTACATTTATGATTCTTTTTATCATTCATGATTCATATTATCATTCGCGATTCACTTTACCACTCATGATGCATGTTTCCATTCATGATTAATTTTAATATTCATGCCTGATTTCATTATTCAGTTTTATCATCATGATTTATTTTAACATTCATTATTAATTTTATCATTCATGATTCATTCTATCTTTCGTGATTCATCTAACCATTCATGATTAATTTTTATTAATTATTAATCATTTATCCATTCATGATTCTTATTCTCATTCACGATTCATATTATCATTCATTATTCATTTTTACATTTATGATTCTTTTTATCATTCATGATTCATATTATCATTCGCGATTCACTTTACCACTCATGATGTATGTTTCCATTCAGGATTAATTTTAATATTCATGCCTGATTTTTATTATTCATGAATCATATTACCATTCACGATTCATATTATCATTCACGGTTCATTTTATCATTCATGATTAATCTTATCATTCATGATTAATTTTTTCTTTCGTTATTCAGTTTTATCAACCATTCAGATTCATTTTACCATTCATGGTTAATTTTATCATTCATGATTCATTCTTTCATTCTTTTATTTCACCATACATGTTTCATTTTCTTATTCACGATTCATTATGCCACTCATGCTGCATCTTACCCTTACTGATTAGTTTTTATTATTCATGAATCATTCATGATTCTTATTATCATTCACGATTCATATTATCATTCGTGATTCAATTTTCCATTCATGATTCATTTTTATCATTCAAGATTGATTCTATCATTCAAGGTTAATTTTTATCATTAAGGATTAATTTTATCGTTAATTATTAATTTTATCATTCATGATTCACTTTATCATTCATTATTCATTTTTCATTCATGATTCTTTTTATCATTCATGATTCATATTATCAATCGCGATTCACTTTACCATTCATGATTCATTTTTATCATCCATGATTCATTTTACTATTCATTTTTCATTTTTATCATTCATGATTCATTTTATCACTCATGATACATATTTTTCATTCATGATTCATTTTATCATTCATGATTCATCCTATCATTCACGATAGCTTTAAAAATCATTATTCATTTAGGCCTTCATGATTCATTTATGATTCGATCTAACATTCATGAATCATTTTAATATTCATGATTCATATTATCAGTCATGATTCATATTATCAGTCATGATTCATATTTTCAGTCATGATTCTTTTTATCATTCATGATTAGTTTTATCGTTCATTAATTTTACCATTCACTTTTATCATTCATGATTCATTTTACCATTGACCATTCATTTTGTCATTCATGATTAATATTTATCATTCAGGATTCATTTTTATCATTCACAATTCATTTACCATTCATGATTCATTTTACATTCATGATTCAATCTATCATTCATGATTAATTTTTCCATTCAGGGCTCATTTTTATCATTCGTGATTCTTTTTACATTCATTACTCATGTCATGCATTATTGTTTTCATCATTCGATCCATTTAACCATTAATGATTCATTTTATCATTTCCGATTGAAATAACGTTCATTATTCATTTTACCATTCATGATTCATATTATCATTTGTAATTCGATTTAACATTCATATTTCAACTTACAGTTCATGATTTGTATTATCATTCACGATTTATATTATCATTCACGATTAGTTTTAACATTCAAGATTCCATTTACCATTCATGATTCATTTTCACATTCATGATTCATATTTTTGTTTCATGATTAATATTTTTCATTCAGGATTCATTTTTAGCATTCGTGATTTATTTTACCAATCATGATTCATATCATTCACGATTGATTTTATCATTCGACTCATTTTACCATTCATTATTCATATTATCATTCATGATTCATTTTATCATACACGATTGATTTAACGTTCATGATTCATTTTATCTTTCACGATTCATTTTACCACTCATAATGCACCTTTCCATTCTTGATTCATTTAAGTATTCATGCTTAAATTTATTATTAATGAATCATATTACCATTCATATTTCTTATTATCATTCACGATTCCATTCTGTCATTCATGATTCATTTTACCATGCATGATTAATTTTTATAATACATGATTGATTTTATCATTCGTTGTTCATATTTATTATTAATGATTCATTTTATCATTAATGATTAATTTCATCATTCATGGTTAATTTTTATCATTCCTTATTCATTGTATCATTTACGAGTCTTTTTACCATTCAGGATTGCTATTATCATTCACGATTCATTTTACCATTCATGATTCATTTTTAACATCCACGATTCATTTTACTATTTATTATTAAATTTTAGACTTCGTGATACACATTATCATTCATGATACTTTTTTTCATTGATGATTCATTTTATCATTCATGATTAATATTTATTATTCAGTATTCATTTTTCTTTCATTATTCAGTTTTATCAACCATTCAGTTTCATTTTACCATTCATGGTTAATTTTATCATTCATGATTCATTCTTTCATTCATGATTTATTTCACCATATATGTTTCAGTTTCTTATTCACGATTCATTATGCCACTCATGCTGCATCTTACCCTTACTGATTAGTTTTTATTATTCATGAATCATTCATGATTCTTATTATCATTCACGATTCATATTATCATTCGTGATTCATCTTTCCATTCATGATTCATTTTTATGATTCATGATTGATTCTATCATTCAAGGTTAATTTTTATCATTAAGGATTAATTTTATCGGCAATTATTAATTTTATCATTCATGATTCAATTTATCATTAATTATTCATTTTTCATTCATTCAATTTTTATTATTCAGGAATCATATTACCATTCATGATTCTTATTGCCATTCACAATTCATATTATCATTCGCGATTCACTCTTATCATGCATGATTAATTTTTATCATTCTTGATTCATTTTTATCATTTACGATTAATTTTCATCATTCATGATTCCGTTTTTCATTCATTGTTGATTTTTACATTCATTAATCATTTTACCATTCAAGATTTATTTTATCATTCATGTTTCATTTTATCTTTCATTATTCAGTTTAATCAACCATGATTCATTTTGCCATTCAGAATTCATTTTATAAATTATGATTTATTCTATCATTCATGATTCATTTTACCATTCACGTTTCATTATGCCACTCATGCTCTTCCATTCATGATTAATTTTTATTATTCAGGGATCATATTAGCATTCATGATTCATATTATCATTCGCGATTCACTTTTATCATTCATGATTAATTTTTATCATTCCAGATTCATTTTTATCATTCAGCATTCATTTTTATCATTCACGATTAGTT
Source organism: Clusia tigrina (assembly GCA_920105625.2). Classification (NCBI taxonomy): domain Eukaryota; kingdom Metazoa; phylum Arthropoda; class Insecta; order Diptera; family Clusiidae; genus Clusia; species Clusia tigrina. The sequence goes on along the minus strand of OV050030.1, from coordinate 138,540,398 downwards.
TTCATCATTCATGATTCCGTTTATCATTCATTGTTCATTTTTATCATTCATCAATCATTTTACCATTCAAGATTTATTTTATAATTCATGATTGAGTCATTTATGATTAATTGTTATCATTAATGATTCATTTTATCATTCATGATTCATTTTATCATTCATGATTCATTTTATCTTTCATTATTCAGTTTTATCAACCATGATTCATTTTAACATTCATTATTAATTTTATCATTCATGATTCATTCTTTCATTCTTTTATTTCACCATACATGTTTCATTTTCTTATTCACGACTCATTATGCCACTCATGCTGCATCTTAACCTTACTGACTAGTTTTTATCATTCATGAATCATTCATGATTCTTATCATTCACGATTCATATTATCATTCGTGATTCAATTTTCCTTTCTTGATTCATTTTTATTATTCATGATTGATTCTATCATTCAAGGTTAACTTTTATCATTAAGGATTAATCTTATCGTTAATTATTAATTTTATCATTCATGATTAATATTATCAATCGCGATTCACTTTACCATTCATATTTAATTTTTTTCATTCATGATTCATTTTATCACTCATGACACATTTTTTTTATTCAAGATACATTTTATCATTCATGATTAATATTTATCATTCAGGATTCATTTTTATCATTCACAATTCATTTACCATTCATGATTCATTTTACATTCATGATTCAATCTATAATTCATGATTAATTTTTCCATTCAGGACTCATTTTTATCATTCGTGATTTTTTTTACATTCATTACTCATGTCATGCATTATTGTTTTCATAATTCGATCCATTTAACCATTCATGGTTCATATCATTCATGATTTATTTTATCATAAACGATTGATTTAACGTTCATAATTCATTTTATCTTTCACGATTCATTTTACCACTCATGATGCATCTTTCCATTCATGATTCATTTTAATATCATCATTTTACCATTCTTGATTCATTTTTTTCATCCACGATTCATTTTACAATTCATTATTAAATTTTTACTTTCATGATTTATTTTATCATTCATTATACTTTTTTCTCATTCGAGATTCATTTTTCAATCATGAATCATACTATAATTCATGATGCCTTTTACCAATCATTATTCAGTTTTCTCGTTCATGATTCATTTTATCATTTAAGATTCATTTTACCATTCATGATTCAATTTTATCTTTCAAGATTCATTTTCATCATTCAGGATTCATTTTAACATTCATTTATAGTTAATTGTTATCGTTTATGATTCATGATTAATTTTATCATTCATGTTTCATTTTATCTTTCATTATTCAGTTTAATCAACCATGATTCATTTTGCCATTCATAATTCATTTTATAAATTATAATTTATTCTATCATTCATGATTCATTTTACCATTCACGTTTCATTATGCCACTCATGCTCTTCCATTCATGATTAATTTTTATTATTCAGGAATCATATTAGCATTCATTATTCTTATTATTATTCACGATTCATATTATCATTCGCGATTCACTTTTATCATTCATGATTAATTTCTATTATTCCTGATTCATTTTTATCATTCATGATTCAGTTTCATCATTTACTATTAATGTTCATCATTCATGATTCCCTTTATCATTCATTGTTCATTTTTATCATTCATCAATCATTTTACCATTCAAGATTTATTTTATCATTCATGATTGAGTCTATCATTTATGATTCTTTTTACATTCATTACTCATGTCATGCATGATTGTTTCATTTTATCATTCACGATTGATTTAACGTTCATGATTCATTTTACCATTCAAGATTAATTTCATCATTCATGATTCATTTTTCTTTCATTATTCAGTTTTATCAACAATGATTCATTTTAGCATTCATGGTTAATTACATCATTCATGATTCACTTCACCATTCATGTTTCATTTTCTTATTCACGATTCATTATGCCACTCATGCTGCATCTTACCCTTACTGATTAGTTTTTATTATTCATGAATCATTCAAAATTCTTATTATCATTCACGATTCATATTATCATTCGTGATTCATTTTTCCATTCATGATTCATTTTTATCATTCCTGATTGATTCTATCATTCAATGTTAATTTTTATCATTAAGGATTAATTTTATCGTTAATTATTAATTTTATCATTCATGATTCATTTTATCATTCATTATTCATTTTTCATTAATGATTCTTTTTATCATTCATGATTCACTTTACCATTCATGATTCATTTTACCATTCATGATTCACTTTACCATTCATGATTCATTTTTATCATCCATGATTCATTTTACTATTCATTTTTCATTTTTATCATTCATGATTCATTTTATCACTCAAGATACATTTTTTTGATTCATGATTCATTTTATCATTCATGATTCATCCTATCATTCACGATAGCTTTAAAAATCATGATTCATTTTGGCTTTCATGATTCATTTATGATTCGATTTAACATGCATGAATCATTTTAATATTCATGATTCATATTATCAGTCATTACTCATATTATCAGTCATGATTCATTTTATCATTCATGATTAATATTTATCATTCAGGATTCATTTTTATCATTCACAATTTATTTACCATTCATGATTCATTTTACATTCATGATTCAATCTATCATTCATGATTAATTTTTCCGTTCAGGACTCATTTTTATCATTCGTGATTCTGTTTACATTCATTACTCACGTCATGCATTATTGTTTTCATCATTCGATCCATTTAACCATTCATGATTCATATCATTCATGATTCATTTTATCATTTACGATTGAAATAACGTTCATGATTCATTTTACCATTCATGATTCGTATTATCATTCACGATTTATATTCTCATTCACGATTAGTTTCAACATTCAAGATTCCATTTACCATTCATGATTCATTTTCACATTCATGATTCATTTTTATGTTTCATGATTAATATTTTTCATTCAGGATTCATTTTCATCATTCGTGATTTTTTTTACCTATCATGATTCATATCATTCACGATTGATTTTACCATTCGATTCATTTTAACATTCATTATTCATATTATCATTCATGATTCATTTTATCATACACGATTGATTTAACGTTCATGATTCTTTTTATCTTTCACGATTTATTTTACCACTCATGATGTTTCTTTCCATTCATGATTCATTTTAATATTCATGCTTAATTTTTATTATTCATGAATCATATTACCATTCATATTTCTTATTATCATTCACGATTCCATTCTACCATTCATGATTCATTTTACCATGCATGATTAATTTTTATAATACATGATTGATTCTATCATTCCTGGTTAATATTTATCATTAATGATTAATTTTATCATTAATGATTCATTTTATCATTAATGATTAATTTTATCATTAATGGTAAATCTTTATCATTCCTTATTTATTGTATCATTTATGAGTCTTTTTATCATTCATGATTGCTATTATCAATCACGATTCATTTTACCATTCATGATTCTTTTTTATCATCCACGATTCATTTTACTATTCATTATTAAATTTTTACTTTCACGATTCATTTTATCATTCATTATACTTTTTTCTCATTCGAGATTCATTTTATCAATCATGAATCATACTATAATTCATGATGCCGTTTACCAATCATTATTCAGTTTTCTCGTTCATGATTCATTTTATCATTTAAGATTCATTTTACCATTCATGATTCAATTTTATCTTTCATGATTCATTTTCATCTTTCAGGATTCATTTTATCATTCATTGTTCATTTCTATCATTCATCAATCATTTTACCATTCAAGATTTATTTTATCATTCATGATTGAGTCTATCATTTATGATTAATTGTTATCATTAATGATTCATTTTATCATTCATGATTCATTTTATCATTCATGATTCATTTTATCTTTCATTATTCAGTTTTATCAACCATAATTAATTTTAACATTCATTATTAATTTTATCATTCATGATTCATTCTATCTTTCATGATTCATCTTACCATTCATGATTAATTTTTATTATTTATGAATCATATTACCATTCATGATTCTTATTATCATTCACGATTTATATTATCATTCACGATTAGTTTTAACATTCAAGATTCCATTTACCATTCATGATTCAATTTCACATTCATGATTCATTTTTATGTTTCATGATTATTATTTTTCATTCAGGATTCATTTTTATCATTCGTGATTTATTTTACCAATCAAGATTCATTTTTATCATCCACGATTCATTTTACTATTCATTATTCAATTTTTACCTTCATGATTCATTTTATCATTCATTATACTTTTTTCTCATTCAAGATTCATTTTATCAATCATGATTCATACTATAATTCAAGATGCCTTTTACCATACGTTATTTAGTTTTCTCGTTCATGATTCATTTTACCATTTAAGATTCATTTTACCATTCATGATTCATTTTTATCTTTCAAGATTCATTTTCATCATTCATGATTCATTTTACCATTCAATATTCATTTTTTTCATTCAAGATTCATTTTTATATTTCACGATTAATTTTCATCATTCACGATTCCGTTTATCATTCATTATTAACTTTTATCATTCATAAATCATTTTACCATTCAAAACTCATTTTATTATTCATGATTGAGTCTATCATTTATGGTTAATTGTTATCATTAATGATTCATTTTATCATTCATGATTAATTTTATAATTCATGATTCATTTTATCTTTCATTATTCAGTTTAATCAAACTTGATTGATTTTAACATTCATTATTAATAAATTTGTTTTTGTAACGAGTTCAAGGTCAAAAAATAAACATTTTTTTATTCTTAATTAAATAAAATGTTCCCAATATTTCGGTTTCCCCCGGAAACCATCCTCAGGGTCTACAATAAATGACAATTATATAAAAATGTTTCAATTCAATAAATATCTTGACACTTACAATTTTCTGATTTGTCAACTTAAATGTAAATTACAGACTAAATATAATATTACCTGCCTTACATTAAACGGTGGTCTTAATTTTTCTAAGGGCAGCTGTTTGTGTTTGTTGTTGTTATTTTGAATGTTTACTTGTCTCGTACAAGTTTTCTATATATGTGTGCAAAGCTATCTGTGTCCGTTTTATAATTAAGTCTTTGTTTTGTTGATATGTTGGTGATATGTAGCATTTCCAGTAGGTATCGTTTGTTGTAATGTTGTTCTTTTTGTGATACCTGTGTTTCTTCGAAGTTCGGGTGATGTCCACTACGAGCACAGTGATCTGCAAGTGCTATTTTTGGTTCTAGAGCTGTGCTTCTGTTTTTCCTATCCGATTTGTGCGCTGATATTCTCGTCCTTAATTTGTTTTTGGTCGTACCAATATATACTTTGTCGCATAAATTGGACCCGTCTCCACAACAATTAATTTTGTATATCACGTGCGCCTTATCTAATTTGTCGATCGTACTTTTTGTGTTGGTGTATAGTTGTTGCAATGTGTTATTCGTTTTATGTGCTATTTGGAACTTTTCTTTATTGTACATATTCGATTTTTTGAATCGTTCTGAAAATTCCCTTATGTATGTCATTGACTTGTATATTTTTGTTGTCCTCTCTATTTTAGTATTGTCCTTCTTCACTTTATGGTTTTTTTCGTGATTCTTTTTACATTCATTACTAATGTCATGCATGATTGTTTCGTTTTATCATTCACGATTGATTTAACGTTCATGATTCATTTTACCATTCAAGATTAATTTTATCATTCATGATTGAGTCTATCATTTATGGTAAATTGTTATAATTAATGATTCATTTTATCATTCATGATTAATTTTATCATTCATGATTCATTTTTTCTTTCATTATTCAGTTTTACCAACAATGATTCATTTTACCATTCATGGTTAATTATATCATTCATGATTCACTTCACCATTCATGTTTCATTTTCTTCTTCACGATTCATTATGCCACTCATGCTGCATCTTACCTTTACTGATTAGTTTTTATTATTCATGAATCATTCATGATTCTTATTATCATTCACGATTCATATTATCATTCGTGATTCATTTTTCCATTCATGATTCATTTTTATCATTCCTGATTGATTCTATCATTCAAGGTTAATTTTTATCTTAAGGATTAATTTTATCGTTAATTATTAATTTTATCATTCATGATTCATTTTATCATTCATTATTCATTTTTCATTCATGATTCTTTTTATCATTCTTGATTCACTTTACCATTCATGATTCATTTTACCATTCATGATTCACTTTACCATTCATGATTCATTTTTGTCATCCATGATTCATTTTACTATTCATTTTTCATTTTTATCATTCATGATTCATTTTATCACTCAAGATACATTTTTTTGATTCATGATTCATTTTATCATTCATGATTCGTCCTATCATTCACGATAGCTTTAAAAATCATGATTCATTTTGGCTTTCATGATTCATTTATGATTCGATTTAACATGCATGAATCATTTTAATATTCATGATTTATATTATCAGTCATTACTCGTATTATCAGTCATGATTCATTTTATCATTCATGATTAATATTTATCATTCAGGATTCATTTTTATCATTCACAATTTATTTACCATTCATGATTCATTTTACATTCATGATTCAATCTATTATTCATGATTAATTTTTCCGTTCAGGACTCATTTTTATCATTCGTGATTCTGTTTACATTCATTACTCAAGTCATGCATTATTGTTTTCATCATTCGATCCATTTAACCATTCATGATTCATATCATTCATGATTCATTTTATCATTTACGATTGAAATAACGTTCATGATTCATTTACCATTCATGATTCATATTATCATTTATGATTCGATTTAACATTCATATTTCAATTCACAGTTCATGATTCGTATTATCATTCACGATTTATATTATCATTCACGATTAGTTTCAACATTCAAGATTCCATTTACCATTCATGATTCATTTTCACATTCATGATTCATTTTTATGTTTCATGATTAATATTTTTCATTCAGGATTCATTTTTATCATTCGTGATTTTTTTTACCAATCATGATTCATATCATTCACGATTGATTTTACCATTCGATTCATTTTAACATTCATTATTCATATTATCATTCATGATTCATTTTATCATACACGATTGATTTAACGTTCATGATTCATTTTATCTTTCACGATTTATTTTACCACTCATGATGCATCTTTCCATTCATGATTCATTTTAATATTCATGCTTAATTTTTATTATTCATGAATCATATTACCATTCATATTTCTTATTATCATTCACGATTCCATTCTACCATTCATGATTCCTTTTACCATGCATGATTAATTTTTATAATACATGATTGATTCTATCATTCCTGGTTAATATTTATCATTGATGATTCATTTTATCATTAATGATTAATTTTATCATTCATGGTAAATGTTTATCATTCCTTATTCATTGTATCATTTATGAGTCTTTTTATCATTCATGATTGCTATTATCAATCACGATTCATTTTACCATTCATGATTCATTTTTATCATCCACGATTCATTTTTCTATTCATTATTCAATTTTTACCTTCATCATTCATTTAATCATTCATTATACTTTTTTCTCATTCGAGATTCATTTTATCAATCATGAATCATACTATAATTCATGATGCCTTTTACCAATCATTATTCAGTTTTCTCGTTCATGATTTATTTTATCATTTAAGATTCATTTTACCATTCATGATTCAATTTTATCTTTCATGATTCATTTTCATCATTCAGGATTCATTTTATCATTCATTGTTCATTTTTATCATTCATCAATCATTTTACCATTCAAGATTTATTTTATCATTCATGATTGAGTCTGTCATTTATGATTAATTGTTATCATTAATGATTCATTTTATCATTCATGATTCATTTTATCATTCATGATTCATTTTATCTTTCATTATTCAGTTTTATCAACCATAATTAATTTTAACATTCATTATTAATTTTATCATTCATGATTCATTCTATCTTTCATGATTCATCTTACCATTCATGATTAATTTTTATTATTTATGAATCATATTACCATTCATGATTCTTATTATCATTCACGATTTATATTATCATTCACGATTAGTTTTAACATTCAAGATTCCATTTACCATTCATGATTCATTTTCACATTCATGATTCATTTTTATGTTTAAGATTCTTTTTTATCATCCACGATTCATTTTACTATTCATTATTCAATTTTTACCTTCATGATTCATTTTATCAATCATGATTCATACTATAATTCAAGATGCCTTCTACCATACATTATTTAGTTTTCTCGTTCATGATTCATTTTACCATTTAAGATTCATTTTACCATTCATGATTCATTTTTATCTTTCAAGATTCATTTTCATCATTCATGATTCATTTCACCATTCAAAATTCATTTTTTTCATTCAAGATTCATTTTTATAATTCACGATTAATTTTCATCATTCACGATTCCGTTTATCATTCATTATTAACTTTTATCATTCATAAATCATTTTACCATTCAAAACTCATTTTATCATTCATGATTGAGTCTATCATTTATGGTTAATTGTTATCATTAATGATTCATTTTATCATTCATAATTAATTTTATAATTCATGATTCATTTTATCTTTCATTATTGAGTTTAATCAAACTTGATTGATTTTAACATTCATTATTAATAAATTTGTTTTTGTAACGAGTTCATGGTCAAAAAATAAATATTTTTTTATTCTTAATTAAATAAAATGTTCCCAATATTTCGGTTTCCCCCGGAAACCATCCTCAGGGTCTACAATAAATGACAATTATATAAAAATGTTTCAATTCAATAAATATCTTGACACTTACAATTTTCTGATTTGTCAACTTAAATGTAAATTACAGACTAAATATAATATTACCTGCCTTACATTAAACGGTGGTCTTAATTTTTCTAAGGGCAGCTGTTTGTGTTTGTTGTTATTTTGAATGTTTACTTGTCTCGTACAAGTTTTCTATATATGTGTGCAAAGCTATCTGTGTCCGTTTTATAATTAAGTCCTTGTTTTGTTGATATGTTGGTGATATGTAGCATTTCCAGTAGGTATCGTTTGTTGTAATGTTGTTCTTTTTGTGATACCTGTGTTTCTTCGAAGTTCGGGTGATGTCCACTACGAGCACAGTGATCTGCAAGTGCTATTTTTGGTTCTAGAGCTGTGCTTCTGTTTTTCCTATCCGATTTGTGCGCTGATATTCTCGTCCTTAATTTGTTTTTGGTCGTACCAATATATACTTTGTCGCATAAATTGGACCCGTCTCCACAACAATTAATTTTGTATATCACGTGCGCCTTATCTAATTTGTCGATCGTACTTTTTGTGTTGGTATATAGTTGTTGCAATGTGTTATTCGTTTTATGTGCTATTTGGAACTTTTCTTTATTGTACATATTCGATTTTTTGAATCGTTCTGAAAATTCCCTTATGTATGTCATTGACTTGTATATTTTTGTTGTCCTCTCTATTTTAGTATTGTCCTTTTTCACTTTATGGTTTTTTTCGTGATTCTTTTTACATTCATTACTCATGTCATGCATGATTGTTTCATTTTATCATTCACGATTGATTTAACGTTCATGATTCATTTTACCATTCAAGATTCATTTTATCATTCATGATTGTGTCTATCATTTATGGTTAATTGTTATAATTAATGATTCATTTTATCATTCATGATTAATTTTATCATTCATGATTCATTTTTTCTTTCATTATTCAGTTTTATCAACCATGATTCATTTTACCATTCATGGTTAATTATATCATTCATGATTCACTTCACCATTCATGTTTCATTTTCTTATTCACGATTCATTATGCCACTCATGCTGCATCTTACCCTTACTGATTAGTTTTTATTATTCATGAATCATACATGATTCTTATTAACATTCACGATTCATATTATCATTCGTGATTCATTTTTCCATTCATGATTCATTTGTATCATTCCTGATTGATTCTATCATTCAAGGTTAATTTTTATCATTAAGGATTAATTTTATCGTTAATTATTAACTTTATCATTCATTATTCAATTTATCATTCATTATTCATTTTTCATTCATGATTCTTTTTATCATTCATGATTCATATTATCAATCGCGATTCACTTTACCATTCATGATTCATTTTTATCATCCATGATTCTTTTTACTATTCATTTTTCATTTTTATCATTCATGATTCATTTTATCACTCAAGATACATTTTTTTGATTCATGATTCATTTTATCATTCATGATTCATCCTATCATTCACGATAGCTTTAAAAATCATGATTCATTTTGGCTTTCATGATTCATTTATGATTCGATTTAACATTCATGAATCATTTTAATATTCATTATTCATATTATCAGTCATTACTAATATTATCAGTCATGATTCATATTTTCAGTCATGATTCTTTTTATCATTCATGATTAGTTTTATCGTTCATTAATTTAACCATCCACTTTTATAATTCATGATTCATTTTACCATTGACCATTCATTTTATCATTCATGATTAATATTTATCATTCAGGATTCATTTTTATCATTCACAATTCATTTACCATTCATGATTTATTTTACATTCATGATTCAATCTATCATTCATGATTAATTTTTCCGTTCAGGACTCATTTTTATCATTCGTGATTCTGTTTACATTCATTACTCACGTCATGCATTATTGTTTTCATCATTCGATCCATTTAACCATTCATGATTCATATCATTCATGATTCATTTTATCATTTACGATTGAAATAACGTTCATGATTAATTTTACCATTCATGATTCATATCATTTATGATTCGATTTAACATTCATATTTCAATTCACAGTTCATGATTCGTATTATCATTCAGGATTTATATTATCTGTCACGATTAGTTTCAACATTCAAGATTCCATTTACCATTCATGATTCATTTTCACATTCATGATTCATTTTTATGTTTCATGATTAATATTTTTCATTCAGGATTCATTTTTATCATTCGTGATTTTTTTTACCAATCATGATTCATATCATTCACGATTGATTTTACCATTCGATTCATTTTAACATTCATTATTCATATTATCATTCATGATTCATTTTATCATACACGATTGATTTAACGTTCATGATTCATTTTATCTTTCACGATTTATTTTACCACTCATGATGCATCTTTCCATTCATGATTCATTTTAATATTCATGCTTAATTTTTATTATTCATGAATCATATTACCATTCATATTTCTTATTATCATTCACGAATCCATTCTATCATTCAAGATTCATTTTACCATGCATGATTAATTTTTATAATACATGATTGATTCTATCATTCCTGGTTAATATTTATCATTAATGATTCATTTTATCATTAATGATTAATTTTATCATTCATGGTAAATGTTTATCATTCCTTATTCATTGTATCATTATTGAGTCTTTTTATCATTCATGATTGCTATTATCAACCACGATTCATTTTACCATTCATGATTCATTTTTATCATCCACGATTCATTTTACTATTCATTATTAAATTTTTACTTTCATGATTCATTTTATCATTCATTATACTTTTTTCTCATTCGAGATTCATTTTATCAATCATGAATCATACCATAATTCATGATGCCTTTTACCAATCATTATTCAGTTTTCTCGTTCATGATTCATTTTATCATTTAAGATTCATTTTACCATTCATGATTCAATTTTATCTTTCATGATTCATTCTCATCATTCAGGATTCATTTTATCATTCATTGTTCATTTTTATCATTCATCAATCATTTTACCATTCAAGATTTATTTTATCATTCATGATTGAGTCTATCATTTATGATTAATTGTTAGCATAAATGATTCATTTTATCATTCATGATTCATTTTATCATTCATGATTCATTTTATCTTTCATTATTCAGTTTTATCAACCATAATTAATGTTAACATTCATTATTAATTTTATCATTCATGATTCATTCTATCTTTCATGATTCATCTTACCATTCATGATTAATTTTTATTATTTATGAATCATATTACCATTCATGATTCTTATTATTATTCACGATTTATATTATCATTCACGATTAGTTTTAACATTCAAGATTCCATTTACCATTCATGATTCATTTTCACATTCATGATTCATTTTTATGTTTAAATTTCATTTTTATCATCCACGATTCATTTTACTATTCATTATTCAATTTTTACCTTCATGATTCATTTTATCATTCATTATACTTTTTTCTCATTCAAGATTCATTTTATCAATCATGATTCATACTATAATTCAAGATGCCTTTTACCATACATTATTTAGATTTCTCTTCATGATTCATTTTACCATTTAAGATTCATTTTACCATTCATGATTCATTTTTATCTTTCAAGATTCATTTTCATCATTCATGATTCATTTTACTATTCAAGATTAATTTTTTTCATTCAAGATTCATTTTTATAATTCACGATTAATTTTCATCATTCACGATTCCGTTTATCATTCATTATTAACTTTTATCATTCATAAATCATTTTACCATTCAAAACTCATTTTATCATTCATGATTGAGTCTATCATTTATGGTTAATTGTTATCATTAATGATTCATTTTATCATTCATGATTAATTTTATAATTCATGATTCATTTTATCTTTCATTATTCAGTTTAATCAAACTTGATTGATTTTAACATTCATTATTAATAAATTTGTTTTTGTAACGAGTTCAAGGTCAAAAAATAAATATTTTTTTATTCTTAATTAAATAAAATGTTCCCAATATTTCGGTTTCCCCCGGAAACCTGTGCTATTTGGAACTTTTCTTTATTGTACATATTCGATTTTTTGAATCGTTCTGAAAATTCCTTTATGTATGTCATTGACTTGTATATTTTTGTTGTCCTCTCTATTTTAGTATTGTCCTTTTCACTTTATGGTTTTTTTCGTGATTCTTTTTACATTCATTACTCATGTCATGCACGATTGTTTCATTTTATCATTCACGATTGATTTAACGTTCATGATTCATTTTACCATTCAAGATTCATTTTATCATTCATGATTGAGTCTATCATTTATGGTTAATTGTTATAATTAATGAATCATTTTATCATTCATGATTAATTTTATCATTCATGATTCATTTTTTCTTTCATTTTTCAGTTTTATCAACAATGATTCATTTTACCATTCATGGTTAATTATATCATTCATGATTCACTTCACCATTCATGTTTCATTTTCTTATTCACGATTCATTATGCCACTCATGCTGCATCTTACCCTTACTGATTAGTTTTTATTATTCATGAATCATTCATGATTCTTATTATCATTCACGATTCATATTATCATTCGTGATTCATTTTTCCATTCATGATTCATTTTTATCATTCCTGATTGATTCTATCATTCAAGGTTAATTTTTATCATTAAGGATTAATTTTATCGTTAATTATTAATTTTATCATTCATGATTCATTTTATCATTCATTATTCATTTTTCATTCATGATTCTTTTTATCATTCATGATTCATATTATCAATCGCGATTCACTTTACCATTCATGATTCATTTTTATCATCCATGATTCTTTTTACTATTCATTTTTCATTTTTATCATTCATGATTCATTTTATCACTCAAGATACATTTTTTTGATTCATGATTCATTTTATCATTCATGATTCATCCTATCATTCACGATAGCTTTAAAAATCATGATTCATTTTGGCTTTCATGATTCATTTATGATTCGATTTAACATTCATGAATCATTTTAATATTCATGTTTCATATTATCAGTCATTACTCATATTATCAGTCATGATTCATATTTTCAGTCATTCATGATTAGTTTTATCGTTCATTAATTTAACCATCCAGTTTTAGAATTCATGATTCATTATACCATTGACCATTCATTTTATCATTCATGATTAATATTTATCATTCAGGATTCATTTTTATTATTCACAATTCATTTACCCATTCATGATTCATTTTACATTCATGATTCAATCTATCATTCATGATTAATTTTTCCGTTCAGGACTCATTTTTATCATTCGTGATTCTGTTTACATTCATTACTCACGTCATGCATTATTGTTTTCATCATTCGATCCATTTAACCATTCATGATTCATATCATTCAGGATTCATTTTATCATTTACGATTGAATTTTTTCTTTCGTTATTCAGTTTTATCAACCATTCAGATTCATTTTACCATTCATGGTTAATTTTATCATTCATGATTCATTCTTTCATTCTTTTATTTCACCATACATGTTTCATTTTCTTATTCACGATTCATTATGCCACTCATGCTGCATCTTACCCTTACTGATTAGTTTTTATTATTCATGAATCATTCATGATTCTTATTATCATTCACGAATCCTATTATCATTCGTGATTCATTTTTCCATTCATGATTCACTTTTATCATTCATGATTGATTCTATCATTCAAGGTTAATGTTTATCATTAAGGATTCATTTTATCATTAATTATTAATTTTATCATTCATGATTCATTTTATCATTCATTATTCATTGTTCATCCATGATTCTTTTTATCATTCATGATTCATATTATCAATCGCGATTCACTTTACCATTCTTGATTCATTTTTATTATCCATGATTCATTTTACTATTCATTTTTCATTTTTATCATTCATGATTCATTTTATCACTCATGATACATTTTTTTGATTCAAGATTCATTTTATCATTCATGATTAATATTTGTAATTCAGGATTCAATTTTATCATTCACAATTCATTTACCACTCACGATTGATTTAACGTTCATGATTCATTGATTCCACGATTAATTTTCATCATTCATGATTCCATTCATGACAAATTTTAATATTCATGATTAATTTTCATAATCCTGAATCATTTTATAATTCATGATTCTTATCATTCACGATTCATATTAACATTCATGATTCACTTTACCATTCATGATTCATTTTTATCTTTCAAGATTCTTTTTTATCATTCATGATTCATTTTACCATTCATGATTCATTTTATCATTCATGACTGAGTCTATCATTTATGGTTAATTGTTGTAATTAATGATTCATTTTCTCCTTCATGATTAATTTTATCATTCATGATTCATTTTTTCTTTCATTATTCAGTTTTATCAACCATAATTCATTTTACCATTCATGGTTAATTATATCATTCATGATTGATACTATCATTCAAGGTTAATTTTTATCATTAAGGATTAATTTTATCCTTAATTATTAATTTTATCATTCATGATTCATTTTATCATTCATTATTCATTTTTCATTCATGATTCTTTCTATAATTCATGATTCATATTATCAATCGCGATAGCTTTAAAAATCATGATTCATCTATGATTCGATTTAACATCCATGAATCATTTTAATATTCATGATTCATATTATCAGTCATGATTCATACTATCAGTCATGATTCATATTTTCAGTCATCATTCTTTTTATCATTCATGATTAGTTTTATCGTTCATTAATTTTACCATCCACTTTTATCATTCATGATTCATTTTACCATTGACCATTCATTTTATCATTCATGATTAATATTTATCATTCAGGATTCATTTTTATCATTCACAATTCATTTACCATTCATGATTCATTTTACATTCATGATTCAATCTATCATTCATGATTAATTTTTCCATTCAGGACTCATTTTTATAATTCGTGATTCTTTTTACATTCATTACTCACGTCATGCATTATTGTTTTCATCATTCGATCCATTTAACCATTCATGATTCATATCATTCATGATTCATTTTATCATTTACGATTGAAATAACGTTCATGATTCATTTTACAATTCATGATTCATATTATCATTTATGATTCGATTTAACATTCATATTTCAATTCACAGTTCATGATTCGTATTATCATTCACGATTTATATTATCATTCACGATTAGTTTCAGCATTCAAGATTCCATTTACCATTCATGTTTTTATGTTTCATGATTAATATTTTCATTCTGGATTCATTTTTATCATTTTGTCATACACGATTGATTTAACGTTCATGATTAATTTTATCTTTCACGATTTATTTTACCACTCATGACGCATCTTTCCATTCAAGATTCATTTTAATATTCATGCTTAGTTTTTATTATTCATGAATCATATTACCATTCATATTTCTTATTATCATTCACGATGCCATTCTACCATTCATGATTCATTTTACCATGCATGATTAATGTTTATAATACATGATTGATTCTATCATTCCTGGTTAATATTTATCATTAATGATTCATTTTATCATTAATGATTAATTTTATCATTCATGGTAAATGTTTATCATTCCTTATTCATTGTATCATTTATGAGTCTTTTTATCATTCATGATTGCTATTATCAATCACGATTCATTTTACCATTCATGATTCCTTTTTATCATCCACGATTCATTTTACTATTCATTATTGTTATGCATACTCGTTCCTTTTGTATGCATAACCGATAACCAACGTAGGTAACAGCAACACTATACAAAAACAGCTTACCGGTATTGCAATCGATCTCATCTGGGCATTCTCTTTCTGATTACCACGCGGAAGCAAGTTGTATTTTTATCTGAGTTGTATTCTATTTAATTAACTATAATCTACTTAATGTATTTAACTGAAATTAACTATATTTTTAAAATAAAATAATTATCTTTTGTTAAGAAACATAACAAAAAGTGGCGACGAGGATTTTTTATTCGCAGTAGAAAAAAATTAACTGAAATGTCTACAATACGAATGCAAGAACAGCAACACAGAGATAGTGTGGCGATGCAAAATATTCTTGCGAAAATAATTCCAGCAAGTGACTCCAAGAATGAAGTGAAATTCGGTGGAAATCTAGAATTTATCATTGAGGCACTTGCATCGAACATTACCGAATTTTGCTACGATGTCGACCATAACCTCACCTTCGACACATGGTTTGCGCGATATGAAGACCTTTTTTCTGCACGATGCAGGAAAATTGGACGATGCGGCAAAAACAAGGCTACTGCTTAGGAAGTTGAACTCACAGGTGCATCACAAATATGTAAACTACATACTACCAAACCATCTAAGGGACAAAACCTTTAAAGAGACAGTGTCATTACTCAAGAAACTTTTCGGAATACAAGCATCACAATTCAACATCCGATACAATTGCCTGCAGCTTAAAAAAGACCCAAGTGTAGATTTTATCACGTACGCAAGTGACGTAAATAAACAGTGTGAACTTTTCGACTTAAAAAAATTGACAATCGATCAGTTTAAATGCTTGATTTTTGTTATGGGTCTAAAATCGCCATCAGATTTTGAATTGCGTACAAAATTGCTTAACAAACTAGACGAAAAAAGAGATGGCGAAAGCGCCATTACACTGGACACATTGTCACGGGAATGTCAACGTTTGGTGAACTTAAAAACTGATACTGCGCTCATTGAAAACCAGAAGACGGCGGCACATATAAACAAGATCAAAACAAGGTCACAATCCATAAACACAAAGGAGGGAAAAGTACCGAAAAGTCCATGTTGGTACTGCGGTGATCTTCATTACGCACGTTTCTGTTTATATAAAAACCATAAATGTGGTGATTGTTCACACACTGGGCACAAAGAAGGTTATTGCACAGGCAATAACAAAAACTACAAAAACAACCGAGCAAATGACTCGCAACAAAAACAACAACATAAATACAACTCAAATGCTTCACACAAAAGTCACAGAAAGCAGCATAGAAATACAAATTTCGTGCAGTCAAACGGAATTTTTGTGACAAATCAAGTACAAAGCTTACGAAAATACGTGGACGTACATATCAACGATTCACATGTAAGACTTCAATTTGACACAGGCTCAGATATAACTATTATATCAGAGGAGAACTTCAACAAAGTGGACGTTCAAGATATTGAGGAACTTGACCAATCAGCACGTAGCGCAACAGGCGAGCTACCCCTCACGTCGCAGTTCAAATGCAAAGTCAAATTTCAAGGGAAAGAAAAATCTTTAATTTGCCGAGTTACATCAATTCACGATCTCAATGTCATGGGATTAGATTGGATGGACGCTTTACAACTGAAAGACCAGACCATAAATTCTGTGTGCAATCAAATACAGAATAATCAGGGGAGTGTTGATCAAACATCGATTCAAAACAAAATTGCTCACTTAAAATTATCTTTTTCAGATGTGTTCGATGGCAAAATGGGACTCTGCAACAAGACAAAGGCCGTATTGCAGACGAAGACCCATGCTCAACCAGTTTTCAGACCAAAACGCCCCGTTGCTTACGCCATGCAGCAGCTAGTAGAGACAGAGCTAAAACGTCTACAGGACTGCAACATTTTATCACCTGTGAACTACTCCGATTGGGCAGCACCAATCGTGGTCATTAAAAAAGCAGCTGGCGGAATACGAGTGTGCGGTGATTTTTCAACTGGACTGAACGAGCGCCTCGAATCACATCAGTATCCACTTCCCCTGCCGGAAGACATTTTTTCAAAACTGGCAAATGCCAAATATTTCAGTCATCTTGACTTATCAGATGCCTTTTTACAAATTAAAGTTGATGACGCATCAAAGCATTTATTAACCATCAACACGCACATCGGACTGTTTAGATATAACAGAATGGTATTTGGCGTTAAAACGTTCCCAGCCATTTTTCAACAAACTATGGATCAGATGCTGGCAGGCATATCAGGTGCAGCAGCGTACATTTATGACATTTTTGTAGCAGGCAAAGATAAAGGGGAACACGACAAAAATCTTCACGCTGTTCTCGACAGAATCAAGGAATATGGGTTCAAGCTTAAATACGAAAAGTGCGTATTTTTCAAAACTTCTGTAAGCTACCTGGGTTACATAATTGACCAAAATGGCCTCAAACCAAATTCCGAACGCATCAGGGCTATTGCGAACATGCCTGAGCCAACCAATATTACAGAACTGAGATCATTTCTCGGTGCAATTAATTTCTACGGCAAATTTGTGAGCAACATGCGTCAACATAGAGGGCCGTTAGACGAACTTTTGAAATCCAAAGTTACATGGACATGGACAACAAAACATAAGCGATCGTTCCAAGAATTAAAGAACATTTTATTATCAGACCTCACATTGGCACATTATGACCCTCAGCAGAACATCATAGTTGCAGCAGATGCATCCGGATACGGACTTGGTGCATGCATTTTACACGAATATGCGGACGGCACCATCAAAGCAGTTTCTCATGCATCACGCTCACTAACACCTGCTGAACAAGGGTACAGTCAAGTGGAAAAGGAAGCGCTCGCACTTATTTTTGCGGTAACAAAGTTTCACAAAATGATATATGGGCGACGATTCAAGCTTCATACCGACCACAAACCGTTATTAACAATTTTTGGACGCAAAACTGGAGTAGCAGTACACCAGGCAAATCGTTTGCAGAGGTGGGCAATTCAACTTCTAGCGTACGACTTCGAAATTAGTTTTGTGAACACCAATAGTTTCGGATACGCGGATGTATTGTCACGTCTTATAAACAAAGAAAACAATGTTCCGGAAGATTTCGTTATAGCATCAATAAAAATTGAAAACGCTGTCAAAACGATTGTCAATGACGTCATAAATTCAATGCCGGTAACTTTCAAAATGATACAGTACGAAACAGCAAAGGATAAAATTTTGTCTACTGTTTTAAATTACAACCAAAGTGGATGGCCTTCAGAGATAAATCAAAACGATGAGCTTAAGCTGTTCTTCCACAGAAAAGACAATTTATTGCACACAGACGGATGTATTATGTATGGTGACCGACTTGTCGTCCCACACACATATCGCAAGCGTATATTAAAACAAATTCATCATGGACATCCAGGAATAGAACGAACAAAAGCTATAGCACGAAGCTATGTCTACTGGCCACGTATCGATGATGACATCAAAATGATGGTAAACTGTTGCAGCAACTGCGCCTCAGCAGCGAAAATGCCGTTTAAAGCGCCACTACAACCATGGCCCACACCAGCCAAAGTTTGGGACCGACTGCACATCGATTATGCTGGACCAATCGACGGGTATTATTTTTTACTGGTCGTCGATGCTTTTTCAAAATGGCCAGAGATTATAGAAACAAAATCAATTTCATCGCAGCAAACAGTTAAGATGTAAAGCGACATTTTTTCTCGTTTTGGTCTACCATCAACAGTCGTATCAGACAACGGTACGCAATTCAAAAGCGCATTTTTTGAGGAATTCATGGAGAAGAATTGCATTGATCATAAATGCACTAGCCCATACCATCCAATGTCAAATGGACAAGTCGAGCGATTTGTAGACTCATTCAAGAGAGCACTCAAAAAGATGGAAGGAGAGGGGACGGTCATAGAAAACATGCACAAATTTCTACAATTGTATCGTTCAACTTTAAACCCAAATGTACCAGACAACAAGTCACCAGCAGAGATAATGCTTGGCAGACCAATGCGTACCACATTAGATCAACTGAAACCACTAACACACAGCGATCAGCAAATGTCAGCAGCCTCAACGAAGATGAAACAGCAATTCGACAGGAAACACGGCGTTATTTCGAGAGAATTTCAAAAATTCGACAAGGTATTTGTGAGAGTACCAGACGGCGTAAACCACTTTAAATGGGTACCTGGAGAAATCATTGAGTAGAGAGGCGCTGTCATGTACAATGTGCGACTCACAAATGGCAAAATTATAAGATCTCACATAAATCAAATTCGTCAACGTACTGCAATAAAAGACGTTTCCGAAGATCATAATAAACCATGGGCTGCAGCTCTTGAAATTTTCGATTCGTCACCAACTGAAGTTGCCGATACAGATGATAACCTGGAAAATGACATAAACAACAGTGACAACGAACCAACAGCACCTACTACTTCTCATAATGGAAACTCAACGATAGAAGTACCACTGGCTCTTCGCAAATCAACCCGCAAACGTTGGCCAGTGAACAAATTTACACCATCTTAATGCAATTTACTCAAAAGGGAAGGTGTTACGCATACTCGTTCCTTTTGTATGCATAACCGATAACCAACGTAGGTAACAGCAACACTATACAAAAATAGCTAACCGGTATTGCAATCGATCTCATCTGGGCATTCTCTCTCTGATTACCACGCGGAAGCAAGTTGTATTTTTATCCGAGTTGTATTCTATTTAATTAACTATAATCTACTTAATGAATTTAACTGAAATTAACTATATTTTTAAAATAAAATAATTATCTTTTGTTAAGAAACATAACAATTATTAAATTTTTACTTTCATGATTCATTTTATCATTCATTATACTTTTTTCTCATTCGAGATTAATTTTATCAATCATGAATCATACTATAATTCATGATGCCTTTTACCAATCATTATTCAGTTTTCTCGTTCATCATTCCTGTTATCATTTAAGATTCATTTTACCATTCATGATTCATTTTTATCTTTCAAGATTCATATTTATCATTCATGATTCATTTTACCATTCATGATTCATTTTCTGCATTCATAATTCTCGATTAATTTTCATCATTCATGATTCCGTTTATCATTCATTATAAATTTTTATCATTCATCAATCGTTTTACCATTCAAGCTTTACTTTATCATTCATGATTCGGTCTATCATTTATGGTTAATTGTTATCAATAATGATTCATTTTTATTGAGAATTGTATTTGAAATGCAACCATGATAATCAAATGAGTTTTCAATACATAGCTGTCATACTTGACAGACAATACTTTTGTAGTATGCTTTTTCCTTCTTCTTAAATAAATTACCAGCGTGGAAAAACGTAAGTTTTTCTAACAATTATATATACTGCGTTTTAATTAACTAATATAATAACAGGTTATGGGCCCAGGCTCTGGTTAATTGATTTTTTTTTTGCCGGTATTTATTTAAGAACAAAAAGAAAGAATTCAATTCCATTGTTAATTTCACAATTTTTTGTTTGCACATTGGACTTTGCAATTTTAACCTTAAAATTGCAAGCACCGACTGCATGGACAGTAAGATCAACTCAGAAGAACAACAACAAATATTAGAGCTCGCTACAACGGCAACTGAACAACAGCTAAGAGAACTGTAAACTGTTAAAGAAAAAAATAATTGGACTCGAATCAAGTTAGAAACCAGTTTTTTGTTTGAGATGGCTGCAGGAATTTTAGCATCAATTGAAAAACTAAAAGGCCGCGAGAATTTTTCTTCGTGGAAATACTCTATGGAAAACTATTTAGCGTTGGAGGATCTGTCAAAATGTTTAACCGGTGAAGAAACTGATACAAAAAAATGTGCAAAAGCAAAAGCCGCTATTGCTTTAAGTATTGATAAATCAATTTTTGTCCACGTAAAATCAGAAATAAACGCAAAGAACATTTGGGAAAATTTACAGAAAACTTTTGAGGATAGAGGATTGGCGCGACATATCACACTAATGAGGCGTGTTGTCAGTACAAAGCTGCAAAACTGTGATTCAATGAACACTTATGTTTCTGAAATTATGTCAGCTACGCAGCAGATGTCTGATCTTGGATTTACAGTGACCGACGAGTGGTTAGCTGTGTTTTTATTATGTGGCTTGACAGAGGAGTACCAGCCAATGATAATGGCGTTGGAAGGACTTGACAAGTCACTTTCAAGTGATCTTGTTAAAAGAAATTACTGCAAGAGACGACTGCTTCGATATCAGCAGTTGAAAAGGCACTGTTTGTAAAAAACAAAAGACCATTTCGTAAAATGTCAAGCATAATTCGATATTCATGCCACCAGAAGGGTCATTTTGCAGCCAATTGTCCACAAAAAACAAAAATTGCGGATACTACGGACAGAAAGTTTTTCAACAGATGTAAGCACAACAACAAGAATGCAGACAAAGTCAATGTGGCATTCAGTGCAGTGTTTTTAACAGGTAAATTTGATACCAGTGATTGGTATATTGATTCTGGCGCTACCAACCACATGACGATGCACAGAGAATGGATTACGGGACAAAAGAAGTATTCATATGCAGGAATTCGAGCGGCAAATAATGATTTGATGGAAGTTGAATTCAGTGGCGAAGTTAACATATTCTAATTCATGATTCATTTTACCATTCACGATTCATTTTTATCATCCACGATTCATCTTAACATTTATTATTAAATTTTAAACTTCGTGATACACATTATCATTCATGATACTTTTTTTCATTGATGATTCATTTTATCATTCATGATTAATATTTATCATTCAGGATTCATTTTTTCTTTTATTATTCAGTTTTATCAACCATTCAGTTTCATTTTACCATTCATGGTTAATTTTATTTTTCATGATTCATTCTTTCATTCATGATTTATTTCACCATATATGTTTCATTTTCTTATTCACGATTCATTATGCCACTCATGCTGCATCTTACCGTTAGTGATTAGTTTTTATTATTCATGAATCATTCATAATTCTTATTATCATTCACGATTCATATTATCATTCGTGATTTATTTTTCCATTCATGATTCATTTTTATCATTCATTATTGATTCTATCATTCAAGGTTAATGTTTATCATTAAGGATTCATTTTATCGGTAATTATTAATTTTATCATTCATGACTCATTTTATCATTCATTATTCATTTTTCATTCATGATTCTTTTTATCATTCATGATTCATATTATGAATCTCGATTAACTTTACCATTCATATTTCATTTTTATCATTCATGATTCATTTTATCACTCATGATACATTTTTTTTTTCAAGATTCATTTTATCATTCATGATTAATATTTGTCATTCAGGATTCAATTTTATCATTCACAATTCATTTACCACTCATGAATCATTTAACATTCATGATTCATTCTATCAATCATGATTTTTTCCTTCAGGACTCATTTTTATAATTCGTGATTCTTTTTACCATTCATGACTCATGTCATGCACGATTGTTTTTATCATTCGATTTATTTTACCATTCATGATTCATATCATTCATGATTCATTTTATCATTCACGATTGATTTAACGTTCATGATTCATTGTACCTTCCACGATTAATTTTCATCATTCATGATTCCATTCATGACATATTTTAATATTCATGATTAATTTTCATAATCCTGAATCATTTTATAATTCATGATTCTTATCATTCACGATTCATATTATCATTCATGATTCACTTTACCATTCATGATTCATTTTTATATTTCAAGATTCTTTTCTATCATTCATGATTTATTTTACCATTCAAGATTCATTTTTATCATTCATCAATCATTTTACCATTCAAGATTCATTTTATCATTCATGATTGAGTCTATCATTTATGGTTAATTGTTATAATTAATGAATCATTTTATCATTCATGATTAATTTTATCATTCATGATTAATTTTTTCTTTCATTTTTCAGTTTTATCAACAATGATTCATTTTACCATTCATGGTTAATTATATCATTCATGATTCACTTCACCATTCATGTTTCATTCTCTTATTCACGATTCATTATGCCACTCATGCTGCATCTTACCCTTACTGATTAATTTTTATTATTCATGAATCATTCATGATTCTTATTATCATTCACGATTCATATTATCATTCGTGATTCATTTTTCCATTCATGATTCATTTTTATCATTCCTGATTGATTCTATCATTCAAGGTTAATTTTTATCATTAAGGATTAATTTTATCCTTAATTATTAATTTTATCATTCATGATTCATTTTATCATTCATTATTCATTTTTCATTCATGATTCTTTCTATAATTCATGATTCATATTATCAATCGCGATAGCTTTAAAAATCATGATTCATCTATGATTCGATTTAACATTCATGAATCATTTTAATATTCATGATTCATATTATCAGTCATGATTCATACTATCAGTCATGATTCATATTTTCAGTCATCATTCTTTTTATCATTCATGATTAGTTTTATCGTTCATTAATTTTACCATCCACTTTTATCATTCATGATTCATTTTACCATTGACCATTCATTTTATCATTCATGATTAATATTTATCATTCAGGATTCATTTTTATCATTCACAATTCATTTACCATTCATGATTCATTTTACATTCATGATTCAATCTATCATTCATGATTAATTTTTCCATTCAGGACTCATTTTTATAATTCGTGATTCTTTTTACATTCATTACTCCCGTCATGCATTATTGTTTTCATCATTCGATCCATTTAACCATTCATGATTCATATCATTCATGATTCATTTTATCATTTACGATTGAAATAACGTTCATGATTCATTTTACAATTCATGATTCATATTATCATTTATGATTCGATTTAACATTCATATTTCAATTCACAGTTCATGATTCGTATTATCATTCACGATTTATATTATCATTCACGATTAGTTTCAGCATTCAAGATTCCATTTACCATTCATGTTTTTATGTTTCATGATTAATATTTTCATTCTGGATTCATTTTTATCATTTTGTCATACACGATTGATTTAACGTTCATGATTAATTTTATCTTTCACGATTTATTTTACCACTCATGACGCATCTTTCCATTCAAGATTCATTTTAATATTCATGCTTAGTTTTTATTATTCATGAATCATATTACCATTCATATTTCTTATTATCATTCACGATGCCATTCTACCATTCATGATTCATTTTACCATGCATGATTAATGTTTATAATACATGATTGATTCTATCATTCCTGGTTAATATTTATCATTAATGATTCATTTTATCATTAATGATTAATTTTATCATTCATGGTAAATGTTTATCATTCCTTATTCATTGTATCATTTCTGAGTCTTTTTATCATTCATGATTGCTATTATCAATCACGATTCATTTTACCATTCATGATTCCTTTTTATCATCCACGATTCATTTTACTATTCATTATTGTTATGCATACTCGTTCCTTTTGTATGCATAACCGATAACCAACGTAGGTAACAGCAACACTATACAAAAACAGCTTACCGGTATTGCAATCGATCTCATCTGGGCATTCTCTTTCTGATTACCACGCGGAAGCAAGTTGTATTTTTATCTGAGTTGTATTCTATTTAATTAACTATAATCTACTTAATGTATTTAACTGAAATTAACTATATTTTTAAAATAAAATAATTATCTTTTGTTAAGAAACATAACAAAAAGTGGCGACGAGGATTTTTTATTCGCAGTAGAAAAAAATTAACTGAAATGTCTACAATACGAATGCAAGAACAGCAACACAGAGATAGTGTGGCGATGCAAAATATTCTTGCGAAAATAATTCCAGCAAGTGACTCCAAGAATGAAGTGAAATTCGGTGGAAATCTAGAATTTATCATTGAGGCACTTGCATCGAACATTACCGAATTTTGCTACGATGTCGACCATAACCTCACCTTCGACACATGGTTTGCGCGATATGAAGACCTTTTTTCTGCACGATGCAGGAAAATTGGACGATGCGGCAAAAACAAGGCTACTGCTTAGGAAGTTGAACTCACAGGTGCATCACAAATATGTAAACTACATACTACCAAACCATCTAAGGGACAAAACCTTTAAAGAGACAGTGTCATTACTCAAGAAACTTTTCGGAATACAAGCATCACAATTCAACATCCGATACAATTGCCTGCAGCTTAAAAAAGACCCAAGTGTAGATTTTATCACGTACGCAAGTGACGTAAATAAACAGTGTGAACTTTTCGACTTAAAAAAATTGACAATCGATCAGTTTAAATGCTTGATTTTTGTTATGGGTCTAAAATCGCCATCAGATTTTGAATTGCGTACAAAATTGCTTAACAAACTAGACGAAAAAAGAGATGGCGAAAGCGCCATTACACTGGACACATTGTCACGGGAATGTCAACGTTTGGTGAACTTAAAAACTGATACTGCGCTCATTGAAAACCAGAAGACGGCGGCACATATAAACAAGATCAAAACAAGGTCACAATCCATAAACACAAAGGAGGGAAAAGTACCGAAAAGTCCATGTTGGTACTGCGGTGATCTTCATTACGCACGTTTCTGTTTATATAAAAACCATAAATGTGGTGATTGTTCACACACTGGGCACAAAGAAGGTTATTGCACAGGCAATAACAAAAACTACAAAAACAACCGAGCAAATGACTCGCAACAAAAACAACAACATAAATACAACTCAAATGCTTCACACAAAAGTCACAGAAAGCAGCATAGAAATACAAATTTCGTGCAGTCAAACGGAATTTTTGTGACAAATCAAGTACAAAGCTTACGAAAATACGTGGACGTACATATCAACGATTCACATGTAAGACTTCAATTTGACACAGGCTCAGATATAACTATTATATCAGAGGAGAACTTCAACAAAGTGGACGTTCAAGATATTGAGGAACTTGACCAATCAGCACGTAGCGCAACAGGCGAGCTACCCCTCACGTCGCAGTTCAAATGCAAAGTCAAATTTCAAGGGAAAGAAAAATCTTTAATTTGCCGAGTTACATCAATTCACGATCTCAATGTCATGGGATTAGATTGGATGGACGCTTTACAACTGAAAGACCAGACCATAAATTCTGTGTGCAATCAAATACAGAATAATCAGGGGAGTGTTGATCAAACATCGATTCAAAACAAAATTGCTCACTTAAAATTATCTTTTTCAGATGTGTTCGATGGCAAAATGGGACTCTGCAACAAGACAAAGGCCGTATTGCAGACGAAGACCCATGCTCAACCAGTTTTCAGACCAAAACGCCCCGTTGCTTACGCCATGCAGCAGCTAGTAGAGACAGAGCTAAAACGTCTACAGGACTGCAACATTTTATCACCTGTGAACTACTCCGATTGGGCAGCACCAATCGTGGTCATTAAAAAAGCAGCTGGCGGAATACGAGTGTGCGGTGATTTTTCAACTGGACTGAACGAGCGCCTCGAATCACATCAGTATCCACTTCCCCTGCCGGAAGACATTTTTTCAAAACTGGCAAATGCCAAATATTTCAGTCATCTTGACTTATCAGATGCCTTTTTACAAATTAAAGTTGATGACGCATCAAAGCATTTATTAACCATCAACACGCACATCGGACTGTTTAGATATAACAGAATGGTATTTGGCGTTAAAACGTTCCCAGCCATTTTTCAACAAACTATGGATCAGATGCTGGCAGGCATATCAGGTGCAGCAGCGTACATTTATGACATTTTTGTAGCAGGCAAAGATAAAGGGGAACACGACAAAAATCTTCACGCTGTTCTCGACAGAATCAAGGAATATGGGTTCAAGCTTAAATACGAAAAGTGCGTATTTTTCAAAACTTCTGTAAGCTACCTGGGTTACATAATTGACCAAAATGGCCTCAAACCAAATTCCGAACGCATCAGGGCTATTGCGAACATGCCTGAGCCAACCAATATTACAGAACTGAGATCATTTCTCGGTGCAATTAATTTCTACGGCAAATTTGTGAGCAACATGCGTCAACATAGAGGGCCGTTAGACGAACTTTTGAAATCCAAAGTTACATGGACATGGACAACAAAACATAAGCGATCGTTCCAAGAATTAAAGAACATTTTATTATCAGACCTCACATTGGCACATTATGACCCTCAGCAGAACATCATAGTTGCAGCAGATGCATCCGGATACGGACTTGGTGCATGCATTTTACACGAATATGCGGACGGCACCATCAAAGCAGTTTCTCATGCATCACGCTCACTAACACCTGCTGAACAAGGGTACAGTCAAGTGGAAAAGGAAGCGCTCGCACTTATTTTTGCGGTAACAAAGTTTCACAAAATGATATATGGGCGACGATTCAAGCTTCATACCGACCACAAACCGTTATTAACAATTTTTGGACGCAAAACTGGAGTAGCAGTACACCAGGCAAATCGTTTGCAGAGGTGGGCAATTCAACTTCTAGCGTACGACTTCGAAATTAGTTTTGTGAACACCAATAGTTTCGGATACGCGGATGTATTGTCACGTCTTATAAACAAAGAAAACAATGTTCCGGAAGATTTCGTTATAGCATCAATAAAAATTGAAAACGCTGTCAAAACGATTGTCAATGACGTCATAAATTCAATGCCGGTAACTTTCAAAATGATACAGTACGAAACAGCAAAGGATAAAATTTTGTCTACTGTTTTAAATTACAACCAAAGTGGATGGCCTTCAGAGATAAATCAAAACGATGAGCTTAAGCTGTTCTTCCACAGAAAAGACAATTTATTGCACACAGACGGATGTATTATGTATGGTGACCGACTTGTCGTCCCACACACATATCGCAAGCGTATATTAAAACAAATTCATCATGGACATCCAGGAATAGAACGAACAAAAGCTATAGCACGAAGCTATGTCTACTGGCCACGTATCGATGATGACATCAAAATGATGGTAAACTGTTGCAGCAACTGCGCCTCAGCAGCGAAAATGCCGTTTAAAGCGCCACTACAACCATGGCCCACACCAGCCAAAGTTTGGGACCGACTGCACATCGATTATGCTGGACCAATCGACGGGTATTATTTTTTACTGGTCGTCGATGCTTTTTCAAAATGGCCAGAGATTATAGAAACAAAATCAATTTCATCGCAGCAAACAGTTAAGATGTAAAGCGACATTTTTTCTCGTTTTGGTCTACCATCAACAGTCGTATCAGACAACGGTACGCAATTCAAAAGCGCATTTTTTGAGGAATTCATGGAGAAGAATTGCATTGATCATAAATGCACTAGCCCATACCATCCAATGTCAAATGGACAAGTCGAGCGATTTGTAGACTCATTCAAGAGAGCACTCAAAAAGATGGAAGGAGAGGGGACGGTCATAGAAAACATGCACAAATTTCTACAATTGTATCGTTCAACTTTAAACCCAAATGTACCAGACAACAAGTCACCAGCAGAGATAATGCTTGGCAGACCAATGCGTACCACATTAGATCAACTGAAACCACTAACACACAGCGATCAGCAAATGTCAGCAGCCTCAATGAAGATGAAACAGCAATTCGACAGGAAACACGGCGTTATTTCGAGAGAATTTCAAAAATTCGACAAGGTATTTGTGAGAGTACCAGACGGCGTAAACCACTTTAAATGGGTACCTGGAGAAATCATTGAGTAGAGAGGCGCTGTCATGTACAATGTGCGACTCACAAATGGCAAAATTATAAGATCTCACATAAATCAAATTCGTCAACGTACTGCAATAAAAGACGTTTCCGAAGATCATAATAAACCATGGGCTGCAGCTCTTGAAATTTTCGATTCGTCACCAACTGAAGTTGCCGATACAGATGATAACCTGGAAAATGACATAAACAACAGTGACAACGAACCAACAGCACCTACTACTTCTCATAATGGAAACTCAACGATAGAAGTACCACTGGCTCTTCGCAAATCAACCCGCAAACGTTGGCCAGTGAACAAATTTACACCATCTTAATGCAATTTACTCAAAAGGGAAGGTGTTACGCATACTCGTTCCTTTTGTATGCATAACCGATAACCAACGTAGGTAACAGCAACACTATACAAAAATAGCTAACCGGTATTGCAATCGATCTCATCTGGGCATTCTCTCTCTGATTACCACGCGGAAGCAAGTTGTATTTTTATCCGAGTTGTATTCTATTTAATTAACTATAATCTACTTAATGAATTTAACTGAAATTAACTATATTTTTAAAATAAAATAATTATCTTTTGTTAAGAAACATAACAATTATTAAATTTTTACTTTCATGATTCATTTTATCATTCATTATACTTTTTTCTCATTCGAGATTAATTTTATCAATCATGAATCATACTATAATTCATGATGCCTTTTACCAATCATTATTCAGTTTTCTCGTTCATCATTCCTGTTATCATTTAAGATTCATTTTACCATTCATGATTCATTTTTATCTTTCAAGATTCATATTTATCATTCATGATTCATTTTACCATTCATGATTCATTTTCTGCATTCATAATTCTCGATTAATTTTCATCATTCATGATTCCGTTTATCATTCATTATAAATTTTTATCATTCATCAATCGTTTTACCATTCAAGCTTTACTTTATCATTCATGATTCGGTCTATCATTTATGGTTAATTGTTATCAATAATGATTCATTTTTATTGAGAATTGTATTTGAAATGCAACCATGATAATCAAATGAGTTTTCAATACATAGCTGTCATACTTGACAGACAATACTTTTGTAGTATGCTTTTTCCTTCTTCTTAAATAAATTACCAGCGTGGAAAAACGTAAGTTTTTCTAACAATTATATATACTGCGTTTTAATTAACTAATATAATAACAGGTTATGGGCCCAGGCTCTGGTTAATTGATTTTTTTTTTGCCGGTATTTATTTAAGAACAAAAAGAAAGAATTCAATTCCATTGTTAATTTCACAATTTTTTGTTTGCACATTGGACTTTGCAATTTTAACCTTAAAATTGCAAGCACCGACTGCATGGACAGTAAGATCAACTCAGAAGAACAACAACAAATATTAGAGCTCGCTACAACGGCAACTGAACAACAGCTAAGAGAACTGTAAACTGTTAAAGAAAAAAATAATTGGACTCGAATCAAGTTAGAAACCAGTTTTTTGTTTGAGATGGCTGCAGGAATTTTAGCATCAATTGAAAAACTAAAAGGCCGCGAGAATTTTTCTTCGTGGAAATACTCTATGGAAAACTATTTAGCGTTGGAGGATCTGTCAAAATGTTTAACCGGTGAAGAAACTGATACAAAAAAATGTGCAAAAGCAAAAGCCGCTATTGCTTTAAGTATTGATAAATCAATTTTTGTCCACGTAAAATCAGAAATAAACGCAAAGAACATTTGGGAAAATTTACAGAAAACTTTTGAGGATAGAGGATTGGCGCGACATATCACACTAATGAGGCGTGTTGTCAGTACAAAGCTGCAAAACTGTGATTCAATGAACACTTATGTTTCTGAAATTATGTCAGCTACGCAGCAGATGTCTGATCTTGGATTTACAGTGACCGACGAGTGGTTAGCTGTGTTTTTATTATGTGGCTTGACAGAGGAGTACCAGCCAATGATAATGGCGTTGGAAGGACTTGACAAGTCACTTTCAAGTGATCTTGTTAAAAGAAATTACTGCAAGAGACGACTGCTTCGATATCAGCAGTTGAAAAGGCACTGTTTGTAAAAAACAAAAGACCATTTCGTAAAATGTCAAGCATAATTCGATATTCATGCCACCAGAAGGGTCATTTTGCAGCCAATTGTCCACAAAAAACAAAAATTGCGGATACTACGGACAGAAAGTTTTTCAACAGATGTAAGCACAACAACAAGAATGCAGACAAAGTCAATGTGGCATTCAGTGCAGTGTTTTTAACAGGTAAATTTGATACCAGTGATTGGTATATTGATTCTGGCGCTACCAACCACATGACGATGCACAGAGAATGGATTACGGGACAAAAGAAGTATTCATATGCAGGAATTCGAGCGGCAAATAATGATTTGATGGAAGTTGAATTCAGTGGCGAAGTTAACATATTCTAATTCATGATTCATTTTACCATTCACGATTCATTTTTATCATCCACGATTCATCTTAACATTTATTATTAAATTTTAAACTTCGTGATACACATTATCATTCATGATACTTTTTTTCATTGATGATTCATTTTATCATTCATGATTAATATTTATCATTCAGGATTCATTTTTTCTTTTATTATTCAGT
Source organism: Clusia tigrina (assembly GCA_920105625.2). Classification (NCBI taxonomy): domain Eukaryota; kingdom Metazoa; phylum Arthropoda; class Insecta; order Diptera; family Clusiidae; genus Clusia; species Clusia tigrina. Next base: position 138,507,443 of record OV050030.1, on the reverse strand, counting down.
TTTATCAACCATTCAGTTTCATTTTACCATTCATGGTTAATTTTATTTTTCATGATTCATTCTTTCATTCATGATTTATTTCACCATATATGTTTCATTTTCTTATTCACGATTCATTATGCCACTCATGCTGCATCTTACCGTTAGTGATTAGTTTTTATTATTCATGAATCATTCATAATTCTTATTATCATTCACGATTCATATTATCATTCGTGATTTATTTTTCCATTCATGATTCATTTTTATCATTCATTATTGATTCTATCATTCAAGGTTAATGTTTATCATTAAGGATTCATTTTATCGGTAATTATTAATTTTATCATTCATGACTCATTTTATCATTCATTATTCATTTTTCATTCATGATTCTTTTTATCATTCATGATTCATATTATGAATCTCGATTAACTTTACCATTCATATTTCATTTTTATCATTCATGATTCATTTTATCACTCATGATACATTTTTTTTTTCAAGATTCATTTTATCATTCATGATTAATATTTGTCATTCAGGATTCAATTTTATCATTCACAATTCATTTACCACTCATGAATCATTTAACATTCATGATTCATTCTATCAATCATGATTTTTTCCTTCAGGACTCATTTTTATAATTCGTGATTCTTTTTACCATTCATGACTCATGTCATGCACGATTGTTTTTATCATTCGATTTATTTTACCATTCATGATTCATATCATTCATGATTCATTTTATCATTCACGATTGATTTAACGTTCATGATTCATTGTACCTTCCACGATTAATTTTCATCATTCATGATTCCATTCATGACATATTTTAATATTCATGATTAATTTTCATAATCCTGAATCATTTTATAATTCATGATTCTTATCATTCACGATTCATATTATCATTCATGATTCACTTTACCATTCATGATTCATTTTTATATTTCAAGATTCTTTTCTATCATTCATGATTTATTTTACCATTCAAGATTCATTTTTATCATTCATCAATCATTTTACCATTCAAGATTCATTTTATCATTCATGATTGAGTCTATCATTTATGGTTAATTGTTATAATTAATGAATCATTTTATCATTCATGATTAATTTTATCATTCATGATTAATTTTTTCTTTCATTTTTCAGTTTTATCAACAATGATTCATTTTACCATTCATGGTTAATTATATCATTCATGATTCACTTCACCATTCATGTTTCATTCTCTTATTCACGATTCATTATGCCACTCATGCTGCATCTTACCCTTACTGATTAATTTTTATTATTCATGAATCATTCATGATTCTTATTATCATTCACGATTCATATTATCATTCGTGATTCATTTTTCCATTCATGATTCATTTTTATCATTCCTGATTGATTCTATCATTCAAGGTTAATTTTTATCATTAAGGATTAATTTTATCGTTAATTATTAATTTTATCATTCATGATTCATTTTATCATTCATTATTCATTTTTCATTCATGATTCTTTTTATCATTCATGATTCATATTATCAATCGCGATTCACTTTACCATTCATGATTCATTTTTATAATCCATGATTCTTTTTACTATTCATTTTTCATTATTATCATTCATGATTCATTTTATCACTCAAGATACATTTTTTTTATTCATGATTCATTTTATCATTCATGATTCATCCTATCATTCACGATAGCTTTAAAAATCATGATTCATTTTGGCTTTCATGATTCATTTATGATTCGCTTTAACATTCATGAATCATTTTAATATTCATGATTCATATTATCAGTCAATACTCATATTATCAGTCATGATTCATATTTTCAGTCATCATGATTCATATTTTTATCATTCATGATTAGTTTTATCGTTCATTAATTTAACCATCCACTTTTATAATTCATGATTCATTTTACCATTGACCATTCATTTTATCATTCATGATTAATATTTATCATTCAGGATTCATTTTTATCATTCACAATTCATTTACCCATTCATGATTCATTTTACATTCATGATTCAATCTATCATTCATGATTAATTTTTCCGTTCAGGACTCATTTTTATCATTCGTGATTCTGTTTACATTCATTACTCACGTCATGCATTATTGTTTTCATCATTCGATCCATTTAACCATTCATGATTCATATCATTCAGGATTCATTTTATCATTTACGATTGAAATAACGTTCATGATTCATTTTACCATTCATGATTCATATTATCAGTTATGATTCGATTTAACATTCATATTTCAATTCACAGTTCATGATTCGTATTATCATTCACGATTTATATTATCATTCACGATTAGTTTCAACATTCAAGATTCCATTTACCATTCATGATTCATTTTCACATTCATGATTCATTTTTATGTTTCATGATTAATATTTTTCATTCAGGATTCATTTTCATCATTCGTGATTTTTTTTACCAATCATGATTCATATCATTCACGATTGATTTTACCATTCGATTCATTTTAACATTCATTATTCATATTATCATTCATGATTCATTTTATCATACACGATTGATTTAACGTTCATGATTCATTTTATCTTTCACGATTTATTTTACCACTCATGATGCATCTTTCCATTCATGATTCATTTTAATATTCATGCTTAATTTTTATTATTCATGAATCATATTACCATTCATATTTCTTATTATCATTCACGATTCCATTCTACCATTCATGATTCATTTTACCATGCATGATTAATTTTTATAATACATGATTGATTCTATCATTCCTGGTTAATATTTATCATTAATGATTCATTTTATCATTAATGATTAATTTTATCATTCATGGTAAATGTTTATCATTCCTTATTCATTGTATCATTTATGAGTCTTTTTATCATTCATGATTGCTATTATCAATCACGATTCATTTTACCATTCATGATTCTTTTTTATCATCCACGATTTATTATTAAATTTTTACTTTCATGATTCATTTTATCATTCATTATAGTTTTTTCTCATTCGAGATTCATTTTATCAATCATGAATCATACTATAATTCATGATGCCTTTTACCAATCATTATTCAGTTTTCTCGTTCATGATTTATTTTATCATTTAAGATTCATTTTACCATTCATGATTCAATTTTATCTTTCATGATTCATTTTCATCATTCAGGATTCATTTTATCATTCATTGTTCATTTTTATCATTCATCAATCATTTTACCATTCAAGATTTATTTTATCATTCATAATTGAGTCTATCATTTAAGATTAATTGTTATCATTAATGATTCATTTTATCATTCATGATTAATTTTATAATTCATGATTCATTTTATCTTTCATTATTCAGTTTAATCAAACTTGATTGATTTTAACATTCATTATTAATAAATTTGTTTTTGTAACGAGTTCAAGGTAAAAAAATAAATATTTTTTTATTCTTAATTAAATAAAATGTTCCCAATATTTCGGTTTCCCCCGGAAACCATCCTCAGGGTCTACAATAAATGACAATTATATAAAAATGTTTCAATTCAATAAATATCTTGACACTTACAATTTTCTGATTTGTCAACTTAAATGTAAATTACAGACTAAATATAATATTACCTGCCTTACATTAAACGGTGGTCTTAATTTTTCTAAGGGCAGCTGTTTGTGTTTGTTGTTGTTATTTTGAATGTTTACTTGTTTCGTACAAGTTTTCTATATATGTGTGCAAAGCTATCTGTGTCCGTTTTATAATTAAGTCTTTGTTTTGTTGATATGTTGGTGATATGTAGCATTTCCAGTAGGTATCGTTTGTTGTATTGTTTTTCTTTTTGTGATACCTGTGTTTCTTCGAAGTTCGGGTGATGTCCACTACGAGCACAGTGATCTGCAAGTGCTATTTTTGGTTCTAGAGCTGTGCTTCTGTTTTTCCTATCCGATTTGTGCGCTGATATTCTCGTCCTTAATTTGTTTTTGGTCGTACCAATATATACTTCGTCGCATAAATTGGACCCGTCTCCACAACAATTAATTTTGTATATCACGTGCGCCTTATCTAATTTGTCGATCGTACTTTTTGTGTTGGTATATAGTTGTTGCAATGTGTTATTCGTTTTATGTGCTATTTGGAACTTTTCTTTATTGTACATATTCGATTTTTTGAATCGTTCTGAAAATGCCCTTATATATGTCATTGACTTGTATATTTTTGTTGTCCTCTCTATTTTAGTATTGTCCTTTTCACTTTATGGTTTTTTTCGTGATTCCTTTTACATTCATTACTCATGTCATGCATGATTGTTTCAATTTATCATTAACGATTCATTTTATCATTCATGATTCATTTTTTCTTTCATTATTCAGTTTTATCAACCATGTTTCATTTTACCATTCATGGTTAATTATATCATTCATGATTCACTTCACCATTCATGTTTCATTTTCTTATTCACGATTCATTATGCCACTCATGCTGCATCTTACCCTTACTGATTAGTTTTTATTATTCATGAATCATTCATGATTCTTATTAACGATTCATATTATCATTCGTGATTCATTTTTCCATTCATGATTCATTGGTATCATTCCTGTTTGATTCTATCATTCAAGGTTAATTTTTATCATTAAAGATTAATTTTATCGTTAATTATTAATTTTATCATTCATGATTCATTTTATCATTCATTATTAATTTTTCATTCATGATACTTTTTATCATTCATGATTCATATTATCAATCGCGATTCACTTTACCATTTATGATTCATTTTTATCATCCATGATTCATTTTACTATTCATTTTTCATTTTTATCATTCATGATTCATTTTATCACTCAAGATACATTTTTTTGATTCATGATTCATTTTATGATTCATGATTCATCCAATCATTCACGATAGCTTTAAAAATCATGATTCATTTTGGATTTCATGATTCATTATTGATTCGATTTAACATTCATGAATCATTTTAATATTCATGATTCATATTATCCGTCATTACTCATATTATCAGTCATGATTCATATTTTCAGTCACGATTTTATCATTCACGATTAGTTTTATCGTTCATTAATTTAACCATCCACTTTTATAATTCATGATTCATTTTACCATTGACCATTCATTCTATCATTCATGATTAATGTTTATCATTCAGGATTCATTTTTATCATTCACAATTCATTTACCATTCATGATTCATTTTACATTCATGATTCAATCTATCATTCATGATTAATTTTTCCGTTCAGGACTCATTTTTATCATTCGTGATTCTGTTTACATTCATTACTCACGTCATGCATTATTGTTTTCATCATTTGATCCATTTAACCATTCATGATTCATATCATTCATGATTCATTTTATCATTTATGATTGAAATAACGTTCATGATTCATTTTACCATTCATGATTCATATTATCATTTATGATTCGATTTAACATTCATATTTCAATTCACAGTTCATGATTCGTATTATCATTCACGATTTATATTATCATTCACGATTAGTTTCAATATTCAAGGTTCCATTTACCATTCATGATTCATTTTCACATTCATGATTAATATTTTTCATTCAGGATTCATTTTTATCATTCGTGATTTTTTTTTACCAATCATGATTCATATCATTCACGATTGATTTTACCATGCGATTCATTTTAACATTCATTATTCATAATATCATTCATGATTCATTTTTTCATACACGACTGATTTAACGTTCTGATTCATTTTATCTTTCACGATTTATTTTACCACTCATGATGCATCTTTAATATTCATGCTTAATTTTTATTATTCATGAATCATATTAGCATTCATATTTCTTATTATCATTCAGGATTCCATTCTACCATTCATGATTCATTTTACCATGCATGATTAATTTCTATAATATATGATTGATTTTATCATTCCTGGTTAATCTTTGTCATTAATGATTCATTTTATCATTAATGATTAATTTTATCATTCATGGTAAATGTTTATCATTTCTTATTCATTGTATCATTTATGAGTCTTTTTATCATTCATGATTGCTATTATCAATCAGGATTCATTTTACCATTCATGATTCATTTTTATCATCCACGATTCATTTTACTATTCATTATTCAATTTTTACCTTCATGATTCATTTTATCATTCATTATACTTTTTTCTCATTCAAGATTCATTTTATCAATCATGATTCATACTATAATTCAAGATGCCTTTTACCATACATTATTTAGTTTTCTCGTTCATGATTCATTTTACCATTTAAGCTTCATTTTTTTCATTCAAGATTCATTTTTATAATTCACGATTAATTTTCATCATTCACGATTCCGTTTATCATTCATTATTAACTTTTATCATTCATAAATCATTTTACCATTCAAAACTCATTTTATCATTCATGATTGAGTCTATCATTTATGGTTAATTGTTATCATTAATGATTCATTTTATCATTCATAATTAATTTTATAATTCATGATTCATTTTATCTTTCATTATTGAGTTTAATCAAACTTGATTGATTTTAACATTCATTATTAATAAATTTGTTTTTGTAACGAGTTCATGGTCAAAAAATAAATATTTTTTTATTCTTAATTAAATAAAATGTTCCCAATATTTCGGTTTCCCCCGGAAACCATCCTCAGGGTCTACAATAAATGACAATTATATAAAAATGTTTCAATTCAATAAATATCTTGACACTTACAATTTTCTGATTTGTCAACTTAAATGTAAATTACAGACTAAATATAATATTACCTGCCTTACATTAAACGGTGGTCTTAATTTTTCTAAGGGCAGCTGTTTGTGTTTGTTGTTGTTATTTTGAATGTTTACTTGTCTCGTACAAGTTTTCTATATATGTGTGCAAAGCTATCTGTGTCCGTTTTATAATTAAGTCTTTGTTTTGTTGATATGTTGGTGATATGTAGCATTTCCAGTAGGTATCGTTTGTTGTATTGTTGTTCTTTTTGTGATACCTGTGTTTCTTCGAAGTTCGGGTGATGTCCACTACGAGCACAGTGATCTGCAAGTGCTATTTTTGGTTCTAGAGCTGTGCTTCTGTTTTTCCTATCCGATTTGTGCGCTGATATTCTCGTCCTTAATTTGTTTTTGGTCGTACCAATATATACTTCGTCGCATAAATTGGACCCGTCTCCACAACAATTAATTTTGTATATCACGTGCGCCTTATCTAATTTGTCGATTGTACTTTTTGTGTTGGTATATAGTTGTTGCAATGTGTTATTCGTTTTATGTGCTATTTGGAACTTTTCTTTATTGTACATATTCGATTTTTTGAATCGTTCTGAAAATGCCCTTATATATGTCATTGACTTGTATATTTTTGTTGTCCTCTCTATTTTAGTATTGTCCTTTTTCACTTTATGGTTTTTTTCGTGATTCTTTTTACATTCATTACTCATGTCATGCATGATTGTTTCATTTTATCATTCACGATTGATTTAACGTTCATGATTCATTTTACCATTCAAGATTCATTTTATCATTCATGATTGTGTCTATCATTTATGGTTAATTGTTATAATTAATGATTCATTTTATCATTCATGATTAATTTTATCATTCATGATGCATTTTTTCTTTCATTATTCAGTTTTATCAACCATGATTCATTTTACCATTCATGGTTAATTATATCATTCATGATTCACTTCACCATTCATGTTTCATTTTCTTATTCACGATTGATTATGCCACTCATGCTGCATCTTACCCTTACTGATTAGTTTTTATTATTCATGAATCATTCATGATTCTTATTATCATTCACGATTCATATTATCATTCGTGATTCATTTTTCCATTCATGATTCATTTTTATCATTCAAGATTGATTCTATCATTCAAGGTTAATTTAATTTATTAAGGATTAATTTTATCGTTAATTATTAATTTTATCATTCATGATTCATTTTATCATTCATTATTAATTTTTCATTCATGATTCTTTTCATCTTTCATGATTCATATTATCAATCGCGATTCATTTTACCATTCATGATTCATTTTTATCATCCATGATTCATTTTACTATTCATTTTTCATTTTTATCATTCATGATTCATTTTATCACTCATGATACACATTTTTGATTCATGAATCATTTTATCATTCATGATTCATCCTATCATTCACGATAGCTTTAAAAATCATGATTCATTTAGGCTTTCATGATTCACTTATGATTCGATCTAACATTCATGAATCATTTTAATATTCATGATTCATATTATCATTCATGATTCATATTATCAGTCATGATTCATATTTTCAGTCATGATTCTTTTTATCATTCATGATTAGTTTTATCGTTCATTAATTTTACCATTCACTTTTATCATTCATGATTCATTTTACCATTGACCATTCATTTTGTCATTCATGATAAATATTTATCATTCAGGATTCATTTTTATCATTCACAATTCATTTACCATTCATGATTCATTTTACATTCATGATTCAATCTATCATTCATGATTAATTTTTCCATTCAGGGCTCATTTTTATCATTCGTGATTCTTTTTACATTCATTACTCATGTCATGCATTATTGTTTTCATCATTCGATCCATTTAACCATTCATGATTCATTTTATCATTACGATTGAAATAACGTTAATTATTCATTTTACCATTCATGATTCATATTATCATTTGTAATTCGATTTAACATTCATATTTCAATTTACAGTTCATGATTCGTATTATCATTCACGATTTATATTATCATTCACGATTAGTTTTAACATTCAAGATTCCATTTACCATTCATGATTCATTTTCACATTCATGATTCATATTTTTGTGTCATGATTAATATTTTTCATTCAGGATTCATTTTGAGCATTCGTGATTTATTTTACCAATCATGATTCATACCATTCACGATTGATTTTATCATTCGATTCATTTTACCATTCATTATTCATATTATCATTCATGATCCATTTTATCATACACGATTGATTTAACGTTCATGATTCATTTTATCTTTCACTATTCATTTTACCACTCATAATGCATCTTTCCATTCTTGATTCATTTTAGTATTCATGCTTAACTTTTATTATTCATGAATCATATTATCATTCATATTTCTTATTATCATTCACGATTCCATTCTGTCATTCATGATTCATTTTACCATGCATGATTAATTTTTATAATACATGATTGATTTTATCATTCATTGTTAATATTTATTATTAATGATTCATTTTATCATTAATGATTAATTTTATCATTCATGGTTAATTTTTATCATTCCTTATTCATTGTATCATTTATGAGTCTTTTTACCATTCAAGATTGCTATTATAATTCACGATTCATTTTACCATTCATGATTCATTTTTAACATCCACGATTCATTTTACTATTTATTATTAAATTTTAGACTTCGTGATACACATTATCATTCATGACACTTTTTTTCATTGATGATTCATTTTATCATTCATGATTAATATTTATCATTCAGGATTCGTTTTTTCTTTCATTATTCAGTTTTATCAACCATTCAGTTTCATTTTACCATTCATGGTTAATTTTATCATTCATGATTCATTCTTTCATTCATGATTTATTTCACCATATATGTTTCATTTTCTTATTCACGATTCATTATGCCACTCGTGTTGCATCTTACCCTTACTGATTAGTTTTTATTATTCATGAATCATTCATGATTCTTATTATCATTCACGATTCATATTATCATTCGTGATTCATCTTTCCATTCATGATTCATTTTTATGATTCATGATTGATTCTATCATTCAAGGTTAATTTTTATCATTAAGGATTAATTTTATCGGTAATTATTAATTTTATCATTCATTATTCATTTTTCATTCATTCAAATTTTATTATTCAGGAATCATATTACCATTCATGATTCTTATTGGCATTCACAATTCATATTATCATTCGCGATTCACTCTTATCATGCATGATTAATTTTTATCATTCATGACTCATTTTTATCATTTACGATTAATTTTCATAGTTCATGATTCCGTTTTTCATTCATTGTTGATTTTTACATTCATTAATCATTTCACCATTCAAGATTTATTTTATCATTCATAATTGAGTCTATCATTTATGGTTAATTGTTATCGTTAATGATTCATTTTATCATTCATGATTAATTTTATCATTCATGTTTCATTTTATCTTTCATTATTCAGTTTAATCAACCATGATTCATTTTGCCATTCAGAATTCATTTTATAAATTATGATTTATTCTATCATTCATGATTCATTTTACCATTCACGTTTCATTATGCCACTCATGCTCTTCCATTCATGATTAATTTTTATTATTCAGGGATCATATTAGCATTCATGATTCATATTATCATTCGCGATTCACTTTTATCATTCATGATTAATTTTTATCATTCCTGATTCATTTTTATCATTCAGCATTCACTTTTATCATTCACGATGAGTTTTCATCATTCATGATTCGGTTTATCATTCATTGTTCATTTTTATCATTCATCAATCATTTTACCATTCAAGATTTATTTTATAATTCATGATTGAGTCTATCATTTATGATTAATTGTTATCATTAATGATTCATTTTATCATTCATGATTCATTTTATCATTCATGATTCATTTTATCTTTCATTATTCAGTTTTATCAACCATGATTCATTTTAACATTCATTATTAATTTTATCATTCATGATTCATTCTATCTTTCGTGATTCATCTTACCATTCATGATTAATTTTTATTATTTATGAATCATATTTCCATTCATGATTCTTATTCATATTATCATTAATTATTCATTTTTACATTTATGATTCTTTTTTTCATTCATGATTCATATTATCATTCGCGATTCACTTTACCACTCATGATGCATCTTTCCATTCATGATTAATTTAAATATTTATGCTTAATTTTTATTATTCATGAATCATATTACCATTCACGATTCATATTATCATTCACGGTTCATTTTATCATTCATGATTAATCTTATCATTCATGATTCATTTTGTCTTTCATTATTCAGTTTTATCAACCATTGAGTTTCATTTTACCATTCATGGTTACTTTTATCATTAATGATTCATTCTTTCATTCTTTTATTTCACCATACATGTTTCATTTTCTTATTCACGATTCATTATGCCACTCATGCTGCATCTTACCCTTACTGATTGGTTTTTATTATTCATTAATCATTCATGATTCTTATTATCATTCATGATTCATTTTATCATTCGTGATTCATTTTTCCATTCATGATTCATTTTTATTATTCATGATTGATTCTATCATTCAAGGTTAACTTTTATCATCAAGGATTAATCTTATCGTTAATTATTAATTTTATCATTCATGATTCATATTATCATTCATTATTCATTTCTTCTTTCATGATTCTTTTTATCATTCATGATTCATATTATCAATCGCGATTCACTTTACCATTCATGATTCATTTTTATCATCCATGATTCATTTTACTATTCATTTTTCATTTTTATCATTCATGATTCATTTTATCACTCAAGATACATTTTTTTGATTCATGATTCATTCATTATTAGGTTTTCACCATACATGTTTCATTTTCTTATTCACGACTCATTATGCCACTCATGCTGCATCTTAACCTTACTAATTAGTTTTTATCATTCATGAATCATTCATGATTCTTATCATTCACGATTCATATTATCATTCGTGATTCAATTTTCCTTTCTTGATTCATTTTTATTATTCATGATTGATTCTATCATTCAAGGTTAACTTTTATCATTAAGGATTAATCTTATCGTTAATTATTAATTTTATCATTCATGATTCATATTATCAATCGCGATTCACTTTACCATTCATATTTAATTTTTTTCATTCATGATTCATTTTATCACTCATGATACATTTTTTTTATTCAAGATACATTTTATCATTCATGATTAATATTTGTCATTCAGGATTCATTTTTATCATTCACAATTAATTTACCACTCATGAATCATTTTACATTCATAATTCATTCTATCAATCATGATTTTTTTCCTTCAGGACTCATTTTTATAGTTCGTGATTCTTTTTACCATTCATGATTCATGTCATGCACGATTGTTTTTATCATTAGATTTATTTTACCATTCATGATCCATATCATTCATGATTCATTTTATCATTCTCGATTGATTTAACGTTCATGATTCATTGTACCTTCCACGATTAATTTTCAACATTCATGATTCCATTCATGACAAATTTTAATAATCATGATTAATTTTCATAAACCTGAATCATTTTATAATTCATGATTCTTATCATTCACGATTCATATTATCATTCATGATTCACTTTACCATTCATGATTCATTTTTATCATTCACAATTCATTTACCATTCACGATTCATTTTACATTCATGATTAATTTTTCCATTCAGGACTCATTTTTATCATTCGTGATTTTTTTATATTCATTACTCATGTCATGCATTGTTGTTTTCATCATTCGATCCATTTATCCATTCATGATTCATATCACTCATGATTTATTTTATCATACACGATTGATTTAACGTTCATGATTCATTTTATCTTTCACGATTCATTTTACCACTCATGATGCATCTTTCCATTCATGATTCATTCTAATATTATGCTTAATTTTTGTTATTCATGAATCATATTACCATTCATATTTCTTATTATCATTCACGATTCCATTCTATCATTCATGATTCATTTTACCATGCATGATTAATTTTTATAATTCATGATTGATTCTATAATTCCTGGTTAATATTTATTTATTATTTGATTCATTTTATCATTAATGATTAATTTTATCATTCATGGTAAATGTTTATCATTCCTTATTCATTGTATCATTTATGAGTCTTTTTATCATTCATGATTGCTATTATCAATCACGATTCATTTTACCATTCATGATTCTTTTTTATCATCCACGATTCATTTTACTATTCATTATTAAGTTTTTACTTTCATGATTCATTTTATCATTCATTATACTTTTTTCTCATTCGAGATTCATTTTATCAATCATGAATCATACTATAATTCATGATGCCTTTTACCAATCATTATTCAGTTTTCTCGTTCATGATTTATTTTATCATTTAAGATTCATTTTACCATTCATGATTCAATTTTATCTTTCATGATTCATTTTCATCATTCAGGATTCATTTTATCATTCATTGTTCATTTTTATCATTCATCAATCATTTTACCATTCAAGATTTATTTTATCATTCATAATTGAGTCTATCATTAATGATTAATTGTTATCATTAATGATTCATTTTATCATTCATGATTAATTTTATAATTCATGATTCATTTTATCTTTCATTATTCAGTTTAATCAAACTTGATTGATTTTAACATTCATTATTAATAAATTTGTTTTTGTAACGAGTTCAAGGTCAAAAAATAAATATTTTTTTATTCTTAATTAAATAAAATGTTCCCAATATTTCGGTTTCCCCCGGAAACCATCCTCAGGGTCTACAATAAATGACAATTATATAAAAATGTTTCAATTCAATAAATATCTTGACACTTACAATTTTCTGATTTGTCAACTTAAATTTAATTACAGACTAAATATAATATTACCTGCCTTACATTAAACGGTGGTCTTAATTTTTCTAAGGGCAGCTGTTTGTGTTTGTTGTTGTTATTTTGAATGTTTACTTGTCTCGTACAAGTTTTCTATATATGTGTGCAAAGCTATCTGTGTCCGTTTTATAATTAAGTCTTTGTTTTGTTGATATGTTGGTGATATGTAGCATTTCCAGTAGGTATCGTTTGTTGTATTGTTGTTCTTTTTGTGATACCTGTGTTTCTTCGAAGTTCGGGTGATGTCCACTACGAGCACAGTGATCTACGAGCAAGTGCTATTTTTGGTTCTAGAGCTGTGCTTCTGTTTTTCCTATCCGATTTGTGCGCTGATATTCTCGTCCTTAATTTGTTTTTGGTCGTACCAATATATACTTTGTCGCATAAATTGGACCCGTCTCCACAACAATTAATTTTGTATATCACGTGCGCCTTATCTAATTTGTCGATCGTACTTTTTGTGTCGGTATATAGTTGTTGCAATGTGTTATTCGTTTTATGTGCTATTTGGAACTTTTCTTTATTGTACATATTCGATTTTTTGAATCGTTCTGAAAATTCCCTTATATATGTCATTGACTTGTATATTTTTGTTGTCCTCTCTATTTTAGTATTGTCCTTTTCACTTTATGGTTTTTTTCGTGATTCCTTTTACATTCATTACTCATGTCATGCATGATTGTTTCAATTTATCATTCACGATTAATTTTATCATTCATGATTCATTTTTTCTTTCATTATTCAGTTTTATCAACCATGATTCATTTTACCATTCATGGTTAATTATATCATTCATGATTCACTTCACCATTCATGTTTCATTTTCTTATTCACGATTGATTATGCCACTCATGCTGCATCTTACCCTTACTGATTAGTTTTTATTATTCATGAATCATTCATGATTCTTATTATCATTCACGATTCATATTATCATTCGTGATTCATTTTTCCATTCATGATTCATTTGTATCATTCCTGTTTGATTCTATCATTCAAGGTTAATTTTTATCATTAAGGATTAATTTTATCGTTAATTATTAATTTTATCATTCATGATTCATTTTATCATTCATTATTCATTTTTCATTCATGATTCTTTTTATCATTCATGATTCATATTATCAATCGCGATTCACTTTACCATTCATGATTCATTTTTATCATCCATGATTCATTTTACTATTCATTTTTCATTTTTATCATTCATGATTCATTTTATCACTCAAGATACATTTTTTTGATTCATGATTCATTTTATCATTCATGATTCATCCAATCATTCCCGATAGCTTTAAAAATCATGATTCATTTTGGCTTTCATGATTCATTTATGATTCGATTTAACATTCATGAATCATTTTAATATTCATGATTCATATTATCAGTCATTACTCATATTATCAGTCATGATTCATATTTTCAGTCATGATTCTTTTTATCATTCATGATTAGTTTTATCGTTCATTAATTTAACCATCCACTTTTATAATTCATGATTCATTTTACCATTGACCATTCATTTTATAATTCATGATTAATATTTATCATTCAGGATTAATTTTTATCATTCACAATTCATTTACCATTCATGATTCATTTTACATTCATGATTCGATCTATCATTCATGATTAATTTTTCCGTTCAGGACTCATTTTTATCATTCGTGATTCTGTTTACATTCATTACTCACGACATGCATTATTGTTTTCATCATTCGATCCATTTAACCATTCATGATTCATATCATTCATGATTCATTTTATCATTTACGATTGAAATAACGTTCATGATTCATTTTACCATTCATGATTCATATTATCATTTATGATTCGATTTAACATTCATATTTCAATTCACAGTTCATGATTCGTATTATCATTCACGATTTATATTCTCATTCACGATTAGTTTCAACATTCAAGATTCCATTTACCATTCATGATTCATTTTCACATTCATGATTCATTTTTATGTTTCATGATTAATATTTTTCATTCAGGATTCATTTTCATCATTCGTGATTTTTTTTACCTATCATGATTCATATCATTCACGATTGATTTTACCATTCGATTCATTTTAACATTCATTATTCATATTATCATTCATGATTCATTTTATCATACACGATTGATTTAACGTTCATGATTCTTTTTATCTTTCACGATTTATTTTACCACTCATGATGTTTCTTTCCATTCATGATTCATTTTAATATTCATGCTTAATTTTTATTATTCATGAATCATATTACCATTCATATTTCTTATTATCATTCACGATTCCATTCTACCATTCATGATTCATTTTACCATGCATGATTAATTTTTATAATACATGATTGATTCTATCATTCATGGTAAATATTTATCATTAATGATTCATTTTATCATAAATGATTAATATTATCATTCATGGTTAATTTTTATCATTTCTTATTCATTTTATCATTTATGAGTATTTTTATCATTCATGATTGCTATTATGATACACGATTCATTTTACCATTCATGATTCATTTTTATCATCCACGATTCATTTTACTATTCATTATTAAATTTTTACTTTCATGATTCATTTTATCATTCATTCTACTTTTTTCTCATTCGAGATTCATTTTATCAATCATGAATCATACTATAATTCAAGATGCCTTTTACCATACATTATTTAGTTTTCTCGTTCATGATTCATTTTACCATTTAAAATTCATTTTACCATTCATGATTCATTTTTATCTTTCAAGATTCATTTTCATCATTCATGATTCATTTTACTATTCAAGATTAATTTTTTTCATTCAAGATTCATTTTTATAATTCACGATTAATTTTCATCATTCACGATTCCGTTTATCATTCATTATTAACTTTTATCATTCATAAATCATTTTACCATTCAAAACTCATTTTATCATTCATGATTGAGTCTATCATTTATGGTTAATTGTTATCATTAATGATTCATTTTATCATTCATGATTAATTTTATAATTCATGATTCATTTTATCTTTCATTATTCAGTTTAATCAAACTTGATTGATTTTAACATTCATTATTAATAAATTTGTTTTTGTAACGAGTTCAAGGTAAAAAAATAAATATTTTTTTATTCTTAATTAAATAAAATGTTCCCAATATTTCGGTTTCCCGCGGAAACCATCCTCAGGGTCTACAATAAATGACAATTATATAAAAATGTTTCAATTCAATAAATATCTTGACACTTACAATTTTCTGATTTGTCAACTTAAATGTAAATTACAGACTAAATATAATATTACCTGCCTTACTTTAAACGGTGGTCTCAATTTTTCTAAGGGCAGCTGTTTGTTTTGTTGGTATATTGGTGATATGTAGCAATTCCAGTAGGTATCGTTTGTTGTAATGTTGTTCTTTTTGTGATACCTGTGTTTCTTCGAAGTTCGGGTGATGTCCACTACCAGCACAGTGATCTGCAAGTGCCATTTTTGGTTCTAGAGCTGTGCTTCTGTTTTTCCTATCCGATTTGTGCGCTGATATTCTCGTCCTTAATTTGTTTTTGGTCGTACCAATATATACTTTGTCGCATAAATTGGACCCGTCTCCACAACAATTAATTTTGTATATCACGTGCGCCTTATCTAATTTGTCGATCGTACTTTTTGTGTTGGTATATAGTTGTTGCAATGTGTTATTCGTTTTATGTGCTATTTGGAACTTTTCTTTATTGTACATATTCGACTTTTTGAATCGTTCTGAAAATTCCCTTATATATGTCATTGATTTGTATATTTTTGTTGTCCTCTCTATTTTAGTATTGTCCTTTTCACTTTATGGTTTTTTTCGTGATTCCTTTTACATTCATTACTCATGTCATGCATGATTGTTTCAATTTATCATTCAAGATTGATTTAACGTTCATGATTCATTTTACCATTCAAGATTCATTTTAACATTCATGATTGAGTCTATCATTTATGGTTAACTGTTATAATTAATGATTCATTTTATCATTCATGATTAATTTTATCATTCATGATTCATTTTTTCTTTCATTATTCAGTTTTATCAACCATGATTCATTTTACCATTCATGGTTAATTATATCATTCATGATTCACTTCACCATTCATGTTTCAGTTTCTTATTCACGATTATTATGCCACTCATGCTGCATCTTACCCTTACTGATTAGTTTTTATTATTCATGAATCATTCATGATTCTTATTATCATTCACGTTTCATATTATCATTCGTGATTCATTTTTATATTCATGATTCATTTTTATCATTCCTGATTGATTCTATCACTCAAGGTTAATTTTTATCATTAAGGATTAATTTTATCGTTAATTATTAATTTTATCATTCTTGATTCATTTTATCATTCATTATTCATTTTTCATTCATGATTCTTTTTATCATTCATGATTCATATTATCAATCGCGATTCACTTTACCATTCATGATTCATTTTTATCATCCATGATTCATTTTACTATTCATTTTTCATTTTTATCATTCATGATTCATTTTATCACTCAAGATACATTTTTTTGATTCATGATTCATTTTATCATTCATGATTCATCCTATCATTCACGATAGCTTTAAAAATCATGATTCATTTTGGCTTTCATGATTCATTTATGATTCGATTTAACATTCATGAATCATTTTAATATTCATGATTCATATTATCAGTCATTACTCATATTATCAGTCATGATTCATATTTTCAGTCATGATTCTTTTTATCATTCATGATTAGTTTTATCGTTCATTAATTTAACCATCCACTTTTATAATTCATGATTCATTTTACCATTGACCATTCATTTTATAATTCATGATTAATATTTATCATTCAGGATTAATTTTTATCATTCACAATTCATTTACCATTCATGATTCATTTTACATTCATGATTCAATCTATCATTCATGATTAATTTTTCCGTTCAGGACTCATTTTTACATTCGTGATTCTGTTTACATTCATTACTCACGTCATGCATTATTGTTTTCATCATTCGATCCATTTAACCATTCATGATTCATATCATTCATGATTCATTTTATCATTTACGATTGAAATAACGTTCATGATTCATTTTACCATTCATGATTCATATTATCATTTATGATTCGATTTAACATTCATATTTCAGTTCACAGTTCATGATTCGTATTATCATTCACGATTTATATTCTCATTCACGATTAGTTTCAACATTCAAGATTCCATTTACCATTCATGATTCATTTTCACATTCATGATTCATTTTTATGTTTCATGATTAATATTTTTCATTCAGGATTCATTTTCATCATTCGTGATTTTTTTTACCTATCATGATTCATATCATTCACGATTGATTTTACCATTCGATTCATTTTAACATTCATTATTCATATTATCATTCATGATTCATTTTATCATACACGATTGATTTAACGTTCATGATTCTTTTTATCTTTCACGATTTATTTTACCACTCATGATGTTTCTTTCCATTCATGATTCATTTTAATATTCATGCTTAATTTTTATTATTCATGAATCTTATTACCATTCATATTTCTTATTATCATTCACGATTCCATTCTACCATTCATGATTCATTTTACCATGCATGATTAATTTTTATAATACATGATTGATTCTATCATTCATGGTAAATATTTATCATTAATGATTCATTTTATCATTAATGATTAATATTATCATTCATGGTTAATTTTTATCATTCCTTATTCATTTTATCATTTATGAGTATTTTTATCATTCATGATTGCTATTATGATACACGATTCATTTCACCATTCATGATTCATTTTTATCATCCACGATTGATTTTGCTATTCATTATTCAATATTTACTTTCATGATTCATTTTATCATTCATTATACTTTTTTCTCAATCGTGAATCATTTTATCAATCATGATTCATACTAAAATTCATGATGCCTTTTACCATTCATTATTCAGTTTTCTCGTTCATGAATCATTTTATCATTAATGATTCATTTTACCATTCATGATTCAATTTTGTCTTTCAAGATTCATTTTCATCATTCAGGATTCATTTTATCATTAATGATTCATTTCATCATTCATGATTAATTTTGTCATTCATGTTTCATTTTATCTTTCATTATTCAGTTTAATCAACCATGATTCATTTTACCATTCATAATTCATTTTATAAATTATGATTTATTCTATCATTCATGATTCAATTTACCATTCACGTTTCATTATGCCACTCATGCTCTTCCATTCATGATTACTTTCAGGAATCAAATAACCAATCATTATTCTTATTATCATTCACGATTCATATTATCATTCGCGATTCACTTTTATCATTCATGATTAATTTTTATCATTCCTGATTCATTTTTATCATTCATGATTCATTTTTATCATTTACGATTAGTTTTCATCATTCATGATTCCGTTTATCATTCATTGTTCATTTTTATCATTCATCAATTATTTTACCATTCAAGATTTATTTTATCATTCATGATTGAGTATCATTTATGATGAATTGTTATCATTAATGATTCATTTTACCATTCATGATTCATTTTATCTTTCATTATTCAGTTTTATCATCATGATTCATTTTAACATTCATTATTAATTTTATCATTCATGATTCATTCTATCTTTCGTGATTCATCTAACCATTCATGATTAATTTTTATTATTTATGAATCATTTATCCATTCATGATTCTTATTCTCATTCACGATTCATATTATCATTCATTATTCATTTTTACATTTATGATTCTTTTTATCATTCATGATTCATATTATCATTCGCGATTCACTTTACCACTCATGATGCATGTTTCCATTCATGATTAATTTTAATATTCATGCCTGATTTCATTATTCAGTTTTATCATCATGATTTATTTTAACATTCATTATTAATTTTATCATTCATGATTCATTGTATCTTTCGTGATTCATCTAACCATTCATGATTAATTTTTATTAATTATTAATCATTTATCCATTCATGATTCTTATTCTCATTCACGATTCATATTATCATTCATTATTCATTTTTACATTTATGATTCTTTTTATCATTCATGATTCATATTATCATTCGCGATTCACTTTACCACTCATGATGCATGTTTCCATTCATGATTAATTTTAATATTCATGCCTGATTTTTATTATTCATGAATCATATTACCATTCACGATTCATATTATCATTCACGGTTCATTTTATCATTCATGATTAATCTTATCATTCATGATTAATTTTTTCTTTCGTTATTCAGTTTTATCAACCATTCAGATTCATTTTACCATTCATGGTTAATTTTATCATTCATGATTCATTCTTTCATTCTTTTATTTCACCATACATGTTTCATTTTCTTATTCACGATTCATTATGCCACTCATGCTGCATCTTACCCTTACTGATTAGTTTTTATTATTCATGAATCATTCATGATTCTTATTATCATTCACGATTCATATTATCATTCGTGATTCAATTTTCCATTCATGATTCATTTTTATCATTCAAGATTGATTCTATCATTCAAGGTTAATTTTTATCATTAAGGATTAATTTTATCGTTAATTATTAATTTTATCATTCATGATTCACTTTATCATTCATTATTCATTTTTCATTCATGATTCTTTTTATCATTCATGATTCATATTATCAGTCGCGATTCACTTTACCATTCATGATTCATTTTTATCATCCATGATTCATTTTACTATTCATTTTTCATTTTTATCATTCATGATTCATTTTATCACTCATGATACATATTTTTCATTCATGATTCATTTTATCATTCATGATTCATCCTATCATTCACGATAGCTTTAAAAATCATTATTCATTTAGGCCTTCATTTATGATTCGATCTAACATTCATGAATCATTTTAATATTCATGATTCATATTATCAGTCATGATTCATATTATCAGTCATGATTCATATTTTCAGTCATGATTCTTTTTATCATTCATGATTAGTTTTATCGTTCATTAATTTTACCATTCACTTTTATCATTCATGATTCATTTTACCATTGACCATTCATTTTGTCATTCATGATTAATATTTATCATTCAGGATTCATTTTTATCATTCACAATTCATTTACCATTCATGATTCATTTTACATTCATGATTCAATCTATCATTCATGATTAATTTTTCCATTCAGGGCTCATTTTTATCATTCGTGATTCTTTTTACATTCATTACTCATGTCATGCATTATTGTTTTCATCATTCGATCCATTTAACCATTAATGATTCATTTTATCATTTCCGATTGAAATAACGTTCATTATTCATTTTACCATTCATGATTCATATTATCATTTGTAATTCGATTTAACATTCATATTTCAATTTACAGTTCATGATTTGTATTATCATTCACGATTTATATTATCATTCACGATTAGTTTTAACATTCAAGATTCCATTTACCATTCATGATTCATTTTCACATTCATGATTCATATTTTTGTTTCATGATTAATATTTTTCATTCAGGATTCATTTTTAGCATTCGTGATTTATTTTACCAATCATGATTCATATCATTCACGATTGATTTTATCATTCGACTCATTTTACCATTCATTATTCATATTATCATTCATGATTCATTTTATCATACACGATTGATTTAACGTTCATGATTCATTTTATCTTTCACGATTCATTTTACCACTCATAATGCACCTTTCCATTCTTGATTCATTTAAGTATTCATGCTTAAATTTATTATTAATGAATCATATTACCATTCATATTTCTTATTATCATTCACGATTCCATTCTGTCATTCATGATTCATTTTACCATGCATGATTAATTTTTATAATACATGATTTTATCATTCGTTGTTCATATTTATTATTAATGATTCATTTTATCATTAATGATTAATTTTATCATTCATGGTTAATTTTTATCATTCCTTATTCATTGTATCATTTACGAGTCTTTTTACCATTCAGGATTGCTATTATCATTCACGATTCATTTTACCATTCATGATTCATTTTTAACATCCACGATTCATTTTACTATTTATTATTAAATTTTAGACTTCGTGATACACATTATCATTCATGATACTTTTTTTCATTGATGATTCATTTTATCATTCATGATTAATATTTATTATTCAGTATTCATTTTTCTTTCATTATTCAGTTTTATCAACCATTCAGTTTCATTTTACCATTCATGGTTAATTTTATCATTCATGATTCATTCTTTCATTCATGATTTATTTCACCATATATGTTTCAGTTTCTTATTCACGATTCATTATGCCACTCATGCTGCATCTTACCCTTACTGATTAGTTTTTATTATTCATGAATCATTCATGATTCTTATTATCATTCACGATTCATATTATCATTCGTGATTCATCTTTCCATTCATGATTCATTTTTATGATTCATGATTGATTCTATCATTCAAGGTTAATTTTTATCATTAAGGATTAATTTTATCGGCAATTATTAATTTTATCATTCATGATTAAATTTATCATTAATTATTCATTTTTCATTCATTCAATTTTTATTATTCAGGAATCATATTACCATTCATGATTCTTATTGCCATTCACAATTCATATTATCATTCGCGATTCACTCTTATCATGCATGATTAATTTTTATCATTCATGATTCATTTTTATCATTTACGATTAATTTTCATCATTCATGATTCCGTTTTTCATTCATTGTTGAT
The DNA here is from genome assembly GCA_920105625.2 of Clusia tigrina. Classification (NCBI taxonomy): domain Eukaryota; kingdom Metazoa; phylum Arthropoda; class Insecta; order Diptera; family Clusiidae; genus Clusia; species Clusia tigrina. The sequence goes on along the minus strand of OV050030.1, from coordinate 138,483,988 downwards.
TTTTACATTCATTAATCATTTTACCATTCAAGATTTATTTTATCATTCATGTTTCATTTTATCTTTCATTATTCAGTTTAATCAACCATGATTCATTTTGCCATTCAGAATTCATTTTATAAATTATGATTTATTCTATCATTCATGATTCATTTTACCATTCACGTTTCATTATGCCACTCATGCTCTTCCATTCATGATTAATTTTTATTATTCAGGGATCATATTAGCATTCATGATTCATATTATCATTCGCGATTCACTTTTATCATTCATGATTAATTTTTATCATTCCAGATTCATTTTTATCATTCATCAATCATTTTACCATTCAAGATTTATTTTATAATTCATGATTGAGTCATTTATGATTAATTGTTATCATTAATGATTCATTTTATCATTCATGATTCATTTTATCATTCATGATTCATTTTATCTTTCATTATTCAGTTTTATCAACCATGATTCATTTTAACATTCATTATTAATTTTATCATTCATGATTCATTCTTTCATTCTTTTATTTCACCATACATGTTTCATTTTCTTATTCACGACTCATTATGCCACTCATGCTGCATCTTAACCTTACTGACTAGTTTTTATCATTCATGAATCATTCATGATTCTTATCATTCACGATTCATATTATCATTCGTGATTCAATTTTCCTTTCTTGATTCATTTTTATTATTCATGATTGATTCTATCATTCAAGGTTAACTTTTATCATTAAGGATTACTCTTATCGTTAATTATTAATTTTATCATTCATGATTAATATTATCAATCGCGATTCACTTTACCATTCATATTTAATTTTTTTCATTCATGATTCATTTTATCACTCATGACACATTTTTTTTATTCAAGATACATTTTATCATTCATGATTAATATTTATCATTCAGGATTCATTTTTATCATTCACAATTCATTTACCATTCATGATTCATTTTACATTCATGATTCAATCTATAATTCATGATTAATTTTTCCATTCAGGACTCATTTTTATCATTCGTGATTTTTTTTACATTCATTACTCATGTCATGCATTATTGTTTTCATAATTCGATCCATTTAACCATTCATGGTTCATATCATTCATGATTTATTTTATCATAAACGATTGATTTAACGTTCATAATTCATTTTATCTTTCACGATTCATTTTACCACTCATGATGCATCTTTCCATTCATGATTCATTTTAATATCATCATTTTACCATTCTTGATTCATTTTTTTCATCCACGATTCATTTTACAATTCATTATTAAATTTTTACTTTCATGATTTATTTTATCATTCATTATACTTTTTTCTCATTCGAGATTCATTTTTCAATCATGAATCATACTATAATTCATGATGCCTTTTACCAATCATTATTCAGTTTTCTCGTTCATGATTCATTTTATCATTTAAGATTCATTTTACCATTCATGATTCAATTTTATCTTTCAAGATTCATTTTCATCATTCAGGATTCATTTTAACATTTATTTATAGTTAATTGTTATCGTTTATGATTCATGATTAATTTTATCATTCATGTTTCATTTTATCTTTCATTATTCAGTTTAATCAACCATGATTCATTTTGCCATTCATAATTCATTTTATAAATTATAATTTATTCTATCATTCATGATTCATTTTACCATTCACGTTTCATTATGCCACTCATGCTCTTCCATTCATGATTAATTTTTATTATTCAGGAATCATATTAGCATTCATTATTCTTATTATTATTCACGATTCATATTATCATTCGCGATTCACTTTTATCATTCATGATTAATTTCTATTATTCCTGATTCATTTTTATCATTCATGATTCAGTTTCATCATTTACTATTAATGTTCATCATTCATGATTCCCTTTATCATTCATTGTTCATTTTTATCATTCATCAATCATTTTACCATTCAAGATTTATTTTATCATTCATGATTGAGTCTATCATTTATGATTCTTTTTACATTCATTACTCATGTCATGCATGATTGTTTCATTTTATCATTCACGATTGATTTAACGTTCATGATTCATTTTACCATTCAAGATTAATTTTATCATTCATGATTCATTTTTCTTTCATTATTCAGTTTTATCAACAATGATTCATTTTAGCATTCATGGTTAATTATATCATTCATGATTCACTTCACCATTCATGTTTCATTTTCTTATTCACGATTCATTATGCCACTCATGCTGCATCTTACCCTTACTGATTAGTTTTTATTATTCATGAATCATTCAAAATTCTTATTATCATTCACGATTCATATTATCATTCGTGATTCATTTTTCCATTCATGATTCATTTTTATCATTCCTGATTGATTCTATCATTCAATGTTAATTTTTATCATTAAGGATTAATTTTATCGTTAATTATTAATTTTATCATTCATGATTCATTTTATCATTCATTATTCATTTTTCATTAATGATTCTTTTTATCATTCATGATTCACTTTACCATTCATGATTCATTTTACCATTCATGATTCACTTTACCATTCATGATTCATTTTTATCATCCATGATTCATTTTACTATTCATTTTTCATTTTTATCATTCATGATTCATTTTATCACTCAAGATACATTTTTTTGATTCATGATTCATTTTATCATTCATGATTCATCCTATCATTCACGATAGCTTTAAAAATCATGATTCATTTTGGCTTTCATGATTGATTTATGATTCGATTTAACATGCATGAATCATTTTAATATTCATGATTCATATTATCAGTCATTACTCATATTATCAGTCATGATTCATTTTATCATTCATGATTAATATTTATCATTCAGGATTCATTTTTATCATTCACAATTTATTTACCATTCATGATTCATTTTACATTCATGATTCAATCTATTATTCATGATTAATTTTTCCGTTCAGGACTCATTTTTATCATTCGTGATTCTGTTTACATTCATTACTCACGTCATGCATTATTGTTTTCATCATTCGATCCATTTAACCATTCATGATTCATATCATTCATGATTCATTTTATCATTTACGATTGAAATAACGTTCATGATTCATTTACCATTCATGATTCATATTATCATTTATGATTCGATTTAACATTCATATTTCAATTCACAGTTCATGATTCGTATTATCATTCACGATTTATATTATCATTCACGATTAGTTTCAACATTCAAGATTCCATTTACCATTCATGATTCATTTTCACATTCATGATTCATTTTTATGTTTCATGATTAATATTTTTCATTCAGGATTCATTTTTATCATTCGTGATTTTTTTTACCAATCATGATTCATATCATTCACGATTGATTTTACCATTCGATTCATTTTAACATTCATTATTCATATTATCATTCATGATTCATTTTATCATACACGATTGATTTAACGTTCATGATTCATTTTATCTTTCACGATTTATTTTACCACTCATGATGCATCTTTCCATTCATGATTCATTTTAATATTCATGCTTAATTTTTATTATTCATGAATCATATTACCATTCATATTTCTTATTATCATTCACGATTCCATTCTACCATTCATGATTCCTTTTACCATGCATGATTAATTTTTATAATACATGATTGATTCTATCATTCCTGGTTAATATTTATCATTGATGATTCATTTTATCATTAATGATTAATTTTATCATTCATGGTAAATGTTTATCATTCCTTATTCATTGTATCATTTATGAGTCTTTTTATCATTCATGATTGCTATTATCAATCACGATTCATTTTACCATTCATGATTCATTTTTATCATCCACGATTCATTTTTCTATTCATTATTCAATTTTTACCTTCATCATTCATTTAATCATTCATTATACTTTTTTCTCATTCGAGATTCATTTTATCAATCATGAATCATACTATAATTCATGATGCCTTTTACCAATCATTATTCAGTTTTCTCGTTCATGATTTATTTTATCATTTAAGATTCATTTTACCATTCATGATTCAATTTTATCTTTCATGATTCATTTTCATCATTCAGGATTCATTTTATAATTCATTGTTCATTTTTATCATTCATCAATCATTTTACCATTCAAGATTTATTTTATCATTCATGATTGAGTCTGTCATTTATGATTAATTGTTATCATTAATGATTCATTTTATCATTCATGATTCATTTTATCATTCATGATTCATTTTATCTTTCATTATTCAGTTTTATCAACCATAATTAATTTTAACATTCATTATTAATTTTATCATTCATGATTCATTCTATCTTTCATGATTCATCTTACCATTCATGATTAATTTTTATTATTTATGAATCATATTACCATTCATGATTCTTATTATCATTCACGATTTATATTATCATTCACGATTAGTTTTAACATTCAAGATTCCATTTACCATTCATGATTCATTTTCACATTCATGATTCATTTTTATGTTTAAGATTCTTTTTTATCATCCACGATTCATTTTACTATTCATTATTCAATTTTTACCTTCATGATTCATTTTATCAATCATGATTCATACTATAATTCAAGATGCCTTTTACCATACATTATTTAGTTTTCTCGTTCATGATTCATTTTACCATTTAAGATTCATTTTACCATTCATGATTCATTTTTATCTTTCAAGATTCATTTTCATCATTCATGATTCATTTCACCATTCAAAATTCATTTTTTTCATTTCAAGATTCATTTTTATAATTCACGATTAATTTTCATCATTCACGATTCCGTTTATCATTCATTATTAACTTTTATCATTCATAAATCATTTTACCATTCAAAACTCATTTTATCATTCATGATTGAGTCTATCATTTATGGTTAATTGTTATCATTAATGATTCATTTTATCATTCATAATTAATTTTATAATTCATGATTCATTTTATCTTTCATTATTGAGTTTAATCAAACTTGATTGATTTTAACATTCATTATTAATAAATTTGTTTTTGTAACGAGTTCATGGTCAAAAAATAAATATTTTTTTATTCTTAATTAAATAAAATGTTCCCAATATTTCGGTTTCCCCCGGAAACCATCCTCAGGGTCTACAATAAATGACAATTATATAAAAATGTTTCAATTCAATAAATATCTTGACACTTACAATTTTCTGATTTGTCAACTTAAATGTAAATTACAGACTAAATATAATATTACCTGCCTTACATTAAACGGTGGTCTTAATTTTTCTAAGGGCAGCTGTTTGTGTTTGTTGTTATTTTGAATGTTTACTTGTCTCGTACAAGTTTTCTATATATGTGTGCAAAGCTATCTGTGTCCGTTTTATAATTAAGTCCTTGTTTTGTTGATATGTTGGTGATATGTAGCATTTCCAGTAGGTATCGTTTGTTGTAATGTTGTTCTTTTTGTGATACCTGTGTTTCTTCGAAGTTCGGGTGATGTCCACTACGAGCACAGTGATCTGCAAGTGCTATTTTTGGTTCTAGAGCTGTGCTTCTGTTTTTCCTATCCGATTTGTGCGCTGATATTCTCGTCCTTAATTTGTTTTTGGTCGTACCAATATATACTTTGTCGCATAAATTGGACCCGTCTCCACAACAATTAATTTTGTATATCACGTGCGCCTTATCTAATTTGTCGATCGTACTTTTTGTGTTGGTATATAGTTGTTGCAATGTGTTATTCGTTTTATGTGCTATTTGGAACTTTTCTTTATTGTACATATTCGATTTTTTGAATCGTTCTGAAAATTCCCTTATGTATGTCATTGACTTGTATATTTTTGTTGTCCTCTCTATTTTAGTATTGTCATTTTTCACTTTATGGTTTTTTTCGTGATTCTTTTTACATTCATTACTCATGTCATGCATGATTGTTTCATTTTATCATTCACGATTGATTTAACGTTCATGATTCATTTTACCATTCAAGATTCATTTTATCATTCATGATTGTGTCTATCATTTATGGTTAATTGTTATAATTAATGATTCATTTTATCATTCATGATTAATTTTATCATTCATGATTCATTTTTTCTTTCATTATTCAGTTTTATCAACCATGATTCATTTTACCATTCATGGTTAATTATATCATTCATGATTCACTTCACCATTCATGTTTCATTTTCTTATTCACGATTCATTATGCCACTCATGCTGCATCTTACCCTTACTGATTAGTTTTTATTATTCATGAATCATACATGATTCTTATTAACATTCACGATTCATATTATCATTCGTGATTCATTTTTCCATTCATGATTCATTTGTATCATTCCTGATTGATTCTATCATTCAAGGTTAATTTTTATCATTAAGGATTAATTTTATCGTTAATTATTAACTTTATCATTCATTATTCAATTTATCATTCATTATTCATTTTTCATTCATGATTCTTTTTATCATTCATGATTCATATTATCAATCGCGATTCACTTTACCATTCATGATTCATTTTTATCATCCATGATTCTTTTTACTATTCATTTTTCATTTTTATCATTCATGATTCATTTTATCACTCAAGATACATTTTTTTGATTCATGATTCATTTTATCATTCATGATTCATCCTATCATTCACGATAGCTTTAAAAATCATGATTCATTTTGGCTTTCATGATTCATTTATGATTCGATTTAACATTCATGAATCATTTTAATATTCATTATTCATATTATCAGTCATTACTAATATTATCAGTCATGATTCATATTTTCAGTCATGATTCTTTTTATCATTCATGATTAGTTTTATCGTTCATTAATTTAACCATCCACTTTTATAATTCATGATTCATTTTACCATTGACCATTCATTTTATCATTCATGATTAATATTTATCATTCAGGATTCATTTTTATCATTCACAATTCATTTACCATTCATGATTTATTTTACATTCATGATTCAATCTATCATTCATGATTAATTTTTCCGTTCAGGACTCATTTTTATCATTCGTGATTCTGTTTACATTCATTACTCACGTCATGCATTATTGTTTTCATCATTCGATCCATTTAACCATTCATGATTCATATCATTCATGATTCATTTTATCATTTACGATTGAAATAACGTTGATGATTAATTTTACCATTCATGATTCATATTATCATTTATGATTCGATTTAACATTCATATTTCAATTCACAGTTCATGATTCGTATTATCATTCACGATTTATATTATCATTCACGATTAGTTTCAACATTCAAGATTCCATTTACCATTCACGATTCATTTTCACAGTCATGATTCATTTTTATGTTTCATGATTAATATTTTTCATTCAGGATTCATTTTTATCATTCGTGATTTTTTTTACCAATCATGATAGATATCATTCACGATTGATTTTACCATTCGATTCATTTTAACATTCATTATTCATATTATCATTCATGATTCATTTTATCATACACGATTGATTTAACGTTCATGATTCATTTTATCTTTCACGATTTATTTTACCACTCATGATGCATCTTTCCATTCATGATTCATTTTAATATTCATGCTTAATTTTTATTATTCATGAATCATATTACCATTCATATTTCTTATTATCATTCACGAATCCATTCTATCATTCAAGATTCATTTTACCATGCATGATTAATTTTTATAATACATGATTGATTCTATCATTCCTGGTTAATATTTATCATTAATGATTCATTTTATCATTAATGATTAATTTTATCATTCATGGTAAATGTTTATCATTCCTTATTCATTGTATCATTATTGAGTCTTTTTATCATTCATGATTGCTATTATCAACCACGATTCATTTTACCATTCATGATTCATTTTTATCATCCACGATTCATTTTACTATTCATTATTAAATTTTTACTTTCATGATTCATTTTATCATTCATTATACTTTTTTCTCATTCGAGATTCATTTTATCAATCATGAATCATACCATAATTCATGATGCCTTTTACCAATCATTATTCAGTTTTCTCGTTCATGATTCATTTTATCATTTAAGATTCATTTTACCATTCATGATTCAATTTTATCTTTCATGATTCATTCTCATCATTCAGGGTTCATTTTATCATTCATTGTTCATTTTTATCATTCATCAATCATTTTACCATTCAAGATTTATTTTATCATTCATGATTGAGTCTATCATTTATGATTAATTGTTATCATAAATGATTCATTTTATCATTCATGATTCATTTTATCATTCATGATTCATTTTATCTTTCATTATTCAGTTTTATCAACCATAATTAATGTTAACATTCATTATTAATTTTATCATTCATGATTCATTCTATCTTTCATGATTCATCCTACCATTCATGATTAATTTTTATTATTTATGAATCATATTACCATTTATGATTCTTATTATTATTCACGATTTATATTATCATTCACGATTAGTTTTAACATTCAAGATTCCATTTACCATTCATGATTCATTTTCACATTCATGATTCATTTTTATGTTTAAATTTCATTTTTATCATCCACGATTCATTTTACTATTCATTATTCAATTTTTACCTTCATGATTCATTTTATCATTCATTATACTTTTTTCTCATTCAAGATTCATTTTATCAATCATGATTCATACTATAATTCAAGATGCCTTTTACCATACATTATTTAGTTTTCTCGTTCATGATTCATTTTACCATTTAAGATTCATTTTACCATTCATGATTCATTTTTATCTTTCAAGATTCATTTTCATCATTCAGGATTCATTTCACCATTCAAAATTCATTTTTTTCATTCAAGATTCATTTTTATAATTCACGATTAATTTTCATCATTCACGATTCCGTTTATCATTCATTATTAACTTTTATCATTCATAAATCATTTTACCATTCAAAACTCATTTTATCATTCATGATTGAGTCTATCATTTATGGTTAATTGTTATCATTAATGATTCATTTTATCATTCATAATTAATTTTATAATTCATGATTCATTTTATCTTTCATTATTGAGTTTAATCAAACTTGATTGATTTTAACATTCATTATTAATAAATTTGTTTTTGTAACGAGTTCATGGTCAAAAAATAAATATTTTTTTATTCTTAATTAAATAAAATGTTCCCAATATTTCGGTTTCCCCCGGAAACCATCCTCAGGGTCTACAATAAATGACAATTATATAAAAATGTTTCAATTCAATAAATATCTTGACACTTACAATTTTCTGATTTGTCAACTTAAATGTAAATTACAGACTAAATATAATATTACCTGCCTTACATTAAACGGTGGTCTTAATTTTTCTAAGGGCAGCTGTTTGTGTTTGTTGTTATTTTGAATGTTTACTTGTCTCGTACAAGTTTTCTATATATGTGTGCAAAGCTATCTGTGTCCGTTTTATAATTAAGTCCTTGTTTTGTTGATATGTTGGTGATATGTAGCATTTCCAGTAGGTATCGTTTGTTGTAATGTTGTTCTTTTTGTGATACCTGTGTTTCTTCGAAGTTCGGGTGATGTCCACTACGAGCACAGTGATCTGCAAGTGCTATTTTTGGTTCTAGAGCTGTGCTTCTGTTTTTCCTATCCGATTTGTGCGCTGATATTCTCGTCCTTAATTTGTTTTTGGTCGTACCAATATATACTTTGTCGCATAAATTGGACCCGTCTCCACAACAATTAATTTTGTATATCACGTGCGCCTTATCTAATTTGTCGATCGTACTTTTTGTGTTGGTATATAGTTGTTGCAATGTGTTATTCGTTTTATGTGCTATTTGGAACTTTTCTTTATTGTACATATTCGATTTTTTGAATCGTTCTGAAAATTCCCTTATGTATGTCATTGACTTGTATATTTTTGTTGTCCTCTCTATTTTAGTATTGTCATTTTTCACTTTATGGTTTTTTTCGTGATTCTTTTTACATTCATTACTCATGTCATGCATGATTGTTTCATTTTATCATTCACGATTGATTTAACGTTCATGATTCATTTTACCATTCAAGATTCATTTTATCATTCATGATTGTGTCTATCATTTATGGTTAATTGTTATAATTAATGATTCATTTTATCATTCATGATTAATTTTATCATTCATGATTCATTTTTTCTTTCATTATTCAGTTTTATCAACCATGATTCATTTTACCATTCATGGTTAATTATATCATTCATGATTCACTTCACCATTCATGTTTCATTTTCTTATTCACGATTCATTATGCCACTCATGCTGCATCTTACCCTTACTGATTAGTTTTTATTATTCATGAATCATACATGATTCTTATTAACATTCACGATTCATATTATCATTCGTGATTCATTTTTCCATTCATGATTCATTTGTATCATTCCTGATTGATTCTATCATTCAAGGTTAATTTTTATCATTAAGGATTAATTTTATCGTTAATTATTAACTTTATCATTCATTATTCAATTTATCATTCATTATTCATTTTTCATTCATGATTCTTTTTATCATTCATGATTCATATTATCAATCGCGATTCACTTTACCATTCATGATTCATTTTTATCATCCATGATTCTTTTTACTATTCATTTTTCATTTTTATCATTCATGATTCATTTTATCACTCAGGATACATTTTTTTGATTCATGATTCATTTTATCATTCATGATTCATCCTATCATTCACGATAGCTTTAAAAATCATGATTCATTTTGGCTTTCATGATTCATTTATGATTCGATTTAACATTCATGAATCATTTTAATATTCATTATTCATATTATCAGTCATTACTAATATTATCAGTCATGATTCATATTTTCAGTCATGATTCTTTTTATCATTCATGATTAGTTTTATCGTTCATTAATTTAACCATCCACTTTTATAATTCATGATTCATTTTACCATTGACCATTCATTTTATCATTCATGATTAATATTTATCATTCAGGATTCATTTTTATCATTCACAATTCATTTACCATTCATGATTTATTTTACATTCATGATTCAATCTATCATTCATGATTAATTTTTCCGTTCAGGACTCATTTTTATCATTCGTGATTCTGTTTACATTCATTACTCACGTCATGCATTATTGTTTTCATCATTCGATCCATTTAACCATTCATGATTCATATCATTCATGATTCATTTTATCATTTACGATTGAAATAACGTTCATGATTAATTTTACCATTCATGATTCATATTATCATTTATGATTCGATTTAACATTCATATTTCAATTCACAGTTCATGATTCGTATTATCATTCACGATTTATATTATCATTCACGATTAGTTTCAACATTCAAGATTCCATTTACCATTCATGATTCATTTTCACATTCATGATTCATTTTTATGTTTCATGATTAATATTTTTCATTCAGGATTCATTTTTATCATTCGTGATTTTTTTTACCAATCATGATAGATATCATTCACGATTGATTTTACCATTCGATTCATTTTAACATTCATTATTCATATTATCATTCATGATTCATTTTATCATACACGATTGATTTAACGTTCATGATTCATTTTATCTTTCACGATTTATTTTACCACTCATGATGCATCTTTCCATTCATGATTCATTTTAATATTCATGCTTAATTTTTATTATTCATGAATCATATTACCATTCATATTTCTTATTATCATTCACGAATCCATTCTATCATTCAAGATTCATTTTACCATGCATGATTAATTTTTATAATACATGATTGATTCTATCATTCCTGGTTAATATTTATCATTAATGATTCATTTTATCATTAATGATTAATTTTATCATTCATGGTAAATGTTTATCATTCCTTATTCATTGTATCATTATTGAGTCTTTTTATCATTCATGATTGCTATTATCAACCACGATTCATTTTACCATTGATGATTCATTTTTATCATCCACGATTCATTTTACTATTCATTATTAAATTTTTACTTTCATGATTCATTTTATCATTCATTATACTTTTTTCTCATTCGAGATTCATTTTATCAATCATGAATCATACCATAATTCATGATGCCTTTTACCAATCATTATTCAGTTTTCTCGTTCATGATTCATTTTATCATTTAAGATTCATTTTACCATTCATGATTCAATTTTATCTTTCATGATTCATTCTCATCAGTCAGGGTTCATTTTATCATTCATTGTTCATTTTTATCATTCATCAATCATTTTACCATTCAAGATTTATTTTATCATTCATGATTGAGTCTATCATTTATGATTAATTGTTATCATAAATGATTCATTTTATCATTCATGATTCATTTTATCATTCATGATTCATTTTATCTTTCATTATTCAGTTTTATCAACCATAATTAATGTTAACATTCATTATTAATTTTATCATTCATGATTCATTCTATCTTTCATGATTCATCCTACCATTCATGATTAATTTTTATTATTTATGAATCATATTACCATTCATGATTCTTATTATTATTCACGATTTATATTATCATTCACGATTAGTTTTAACATTCAAGATTCCATTTACCATTCATGATTCATTTTCACATTCATGATTCATTTTTATGTTTAAATTTCATTTTTATCATCCACGATTCATTTTACTATTCATTATTCAATTTTTACCTTCATGATTCATTTTATCATTCATTATACTTTTTTCTCATTCAAGATTCATTTTATCAATCATGATTCATACTATAATTCAAGATGCCTTTTACCATACATTATTTAGATTTCTCGTTCATGATTCATTTTACCATTTAAGATTCATTTTACCATTCATGATTCATTTTTATCTTTCAAGATTCATTTTCATCATTCATGATTCATTTTACTATTCAAGATTAATTTTTTTCATTCAAGATTCATTTTTATAATTCACGATTAATTTTCATCATTCACGATTCCGTTTATCATTCATTATTAACTTTTATCATTCATAAATCATTTTACCATTCAAAACTCATTTTATCATTCATGATTGAGTCTATCATTTATGGTTAATTGTTATCATTAATGATTCATTTTATCATTCATGATTAATTTTATAATTCATGATTCATTTTATCTTTCATTATTCAGTTTAATCAAACTTGATTGATTTTAACATTCATTATTAATAAATTTGTTTTTGTAACGAGTTCAAGGTCAAAAAATAAATATTTTTTTATTCTTAATTAAATAAAATGTTCCCAATATTTCGGTTTCCCCCGGAAACCTGTGCTATTTGGAACTTTTCTTTATTGTACATATTCGATTTTTTGAATCGTTCTGAAAATTCCTTTATGTATGTCATTGACTTGTATATTTTTGTTGTCCTCTCTATTTTAGTATTGTCCTTTTCACTTTATGGTTTTTTTCGTGATTCTTTTTACATTCATTACTCATGTCATGCATGATTGTTTCATTTTATCATTCACGATTGATTTAACGTTCATGATTCATTTTACCATTCAAGATTCATTTTATCATTCATGATTGAGTCTATCATTTATGGTTAATTGTTATAATTAATGAATCATTTTATCATTCATGATTAATTTTATCATTCATGATTCATTTTTTCTTTCATTTTTCAGTTTTATCAACAATGATTCATTTTACCATTCATGGTTAATTATATCATTCATGATTCACTTCACCATTCATGTTTCATTTTCTTATTCACGATTCATTATGCCACTCATGCTGCATCTTACCCTTACTGATTAGTTTTTATTATTCATGAATCATTCATGATTCTTATTATCATTCACGATTCATATTATCATTCGTGATTCATTTTTCCATTCATGATTCATTTTTATCATTCCTGATTGATTCTATCATTCAAGGTTAATTTTTATCATTAAGGATTAATTTTATCGTTAATTATTAATTTTATCATTCATGATTCATTTTATCATTCATTATTCATTTTTCATTCATGATTCTTTTTATCATTCATGATTCATATTATCAATCGCGATTCACTTTACCATTCATGATTCATTTTTATCATCCATGATTCTTTTTACTATTCATTTTTCATTTTTATCATTCATGATTCATTTTATCACTCAAGATACATTTTTTTGATTCATGATTCATTTTATCATTCATGTTTAATATTTGTAATTCAGGATTCAATTTTATCATTCACAATTCATATACCACTCACGATTGATTTAACGTTCATGATTCATTGATTCCACGATTAATTTTCATCATTCATGATTCCATTCATGACAAATTTTAATATTCATGATTAATTTTCATAATCCTGAATCATTTTATAATTCATGATTCTTATCATTCACGATTCATATTAACATTCATGATTCACTTTACCATTCATGATTCATTTTTATCTTTCAAGATTATTTTTTATCATTCATGATTCATTTTACCATTCATGATTCATTTTATCATTCATGACTGAGTCTATCATTTATGGTTAATTGTTGTAATTAATGATTCATTTTATCCTTCATGATTAATTTTATCATTCATGATTCATTTTTTCTTTCATTATTCAGTTTTATCAACCATAATTCATTTTACCATTCATGGTTAATTATATCATTCATGATTGATACTATCATTCAAGGTTAATTTTTATCATTAAGGATTAATTTTATCCTTAATTATTAATTTTATCATTCATGATTCATTTTATCATTCATTATTCATTTTTCATTCATGATTCTTTCTATAATTCATGATTCATATTATCAATCGCGATAGCTTTAAAAATCATGATTCATCTATGATTCGATTTAACATTCATGAATCATTTTAATATTCATGATTCATATTATCAGTCATGATTCATACTATCAGTCATGATTCATATTTTCAGTCATCATTCTTTTTATCATTCATGATTAGTTTTATCGTTCATTAATTTTACCATCCACTTTTATCATTCATGATTCATTTTACCATTGACCATTCATTTTATCATTCATGATTAATATTTATCATTCAGGATTCATTTTTATCATTCACAATTCATTTACCCTTCATGATTCATTTTACATTCATGATTCAATCTATCATTCATGATTAATTTTTCCATTCAGGACTCATTTTTATAATTCGTGATTCTTTTTACATTCATTACTCACGTCATGCATTATTGTTTTCATCATTCGATCCATTTAACCATTCATGATTCATATCATTCATGATTCATTTTATCATTTACGATTGAAATAACGTTCATGATTCATTTTACAATTCATGATTCATATTATCATTTATGATTCGATTTAACATTCATATTTCAATTCACAGTTCATGATTCGTATTATCATTCACGATTTATATTATCATTCACGATTAGTTTCAGCATTCAAGATTCCATTTACCATTCATGTTTTTATGTTTCATGATTAATATTTTCATTCTGGATTCATTTTTATCATTTTGTCATACACGATTGATTTAACGTTCATGATTCATTTTATCTTTCACGATTTATTTTACCACTCATGACGCATCTTTCCATTCAAGATTCATTTTAATATTCATGCTTAGTTTTTATTATTCATGAATCATATTACCATTCATATTTCTTATTATCATTCACGATGCCATTCTACCATTCATGATTCATTTTACCATGCATGATTAATGTTTATAATACATGATTGATTCTATCATTCCTGGTTAATATTTATCATTAATGATTCATTTTATCATTAATGATTAATTTTATCATTCATGGTAAATGTTTATCATTCCTTATTCATTGTATCATTTATGAGTCTTTTTATCATTCATGATTGCTATTATCAATCACGATTCATTTTACCATTCATGATTCCTTTTTATCATCCACGATTCATTTTACTATTCACTATTGTTACGCATACTCGTTCCTTTTGTATGCATAACCGATAACCAACGTAGGTAACAGCAACACTATACAAAAACAGCTTACCGGTATTGCAATCGATCTCATCTGGGCATTCTCTTTCTGAAGCAAGTTGTATTTTTATCTGAGTTGTATTCTATTTAATTAACTATAATCTACTTAATGTATTTAACTGAAATTAACTATATTTTTAAAATAAAATAATTATCTTTTGTTAAGAAACATAACAAAAAGTGGCGACGAGGATTTTTTATTCGCAGTAGAAAAAAATTAACTGAAATGTCTACAATAGAAGAGACATTAGCGCAATTGCTTGTACGAATGCAAGAACAGCAACACAGAGATAGTGTGGCGATGCAAAATATTCTTGCGAAAATAATTCCAGCAAGTGACTCCAAGAATGAAGTGAAATTCGGTGGAAATCTAGAATTTATCATTGAGGCACTTGCATCGAACATTACCGAATTTTGCTACGATGTCGACCATAACCTCACCTTCGACACATGGTTTGCGCGATATGAAGACCTTTTTTCTGCACGATGCAGGAAAATTGGACGATGCGGCAAAAACAAGGCTACTGCTTAGGAAGTTGAACTCACAGGTGCATCACAAATATGTAAACTACATACTACCAAACCATCTAAGGGACAAAACCTTTAAAGAGACAGTGTCATTACTCAAGAAACTTTTCGGAATACAAGCATCACAATTCAACATCCGATACAATTGCCTGCAGCTTAAAAAAGACCCAAGTGTAGATTTTATCACGTACGCAAGTGACGTAAATAAACAGTGTGAACTTTTCGACTTAAAAAAATTGACAATCGATCAGTTTAAATGCTTGATTTTTGTTATGGGTCTAAAATCGCCATCAGATTTTGAATTGCGTACAAAATTGCTTAACAAACTAGACGAAAAAAGAGATGGCGAAAGCGCCATTACACTGGACACATTGTCACGGGAATGTCAACGTTTGGTGAACTTAAAAACTGATACTGCGCTCATTGAAAACCAGAAGACGGCGGCACATATAAACAAGATCAAAACAAGGTCACAATCCATAAACACAAAGGAGGGAAAAGTACCGAAAAGTCCATGTTGGTACTGCGGTGATCTTCATTACGCACGTTTCTGTTTATATAAAAACCATAAATGTGGTGATTGTTCACACACTGGGCACAAAGAAGGTTATTGCACAGGCAATAACAAAAACTACAAAAACAACCGAGCAAATGACTCGCAACAAAAACAACAACATAAATACAACTCAAATGCTTCACACAAAAGTCACAGAAAGCAGCATAGAAATACAAATTTCGTGCAGTCAAACGGAATTTTTGTGACAAATCAAGTACAAAGCTTACGAAAATACGTGGACGTACATATCAACGATTCACATGTAAGACTTCAATTTGACACAGGCTCAGATATAACTATTATATCAGAGGAGAGCTTCAACAAAGTGGACGTTCAAGATATTGAGGAACTTGACCAATCAGCACGTAGCGCAACAGGCGAGCTACCCCTCACGTCGCAGTTCAAATGCAAAGTCAAATTTCAAGGGAAAGAAAAATTTTTAATTTGCCGAGTTACATCAATTCACGATCTCAATGTCATGGGATTAGATTGGATGGACGCTTTACAACTGAAAGACCAGACCATAAATTCTGTGTGCAATCAAATACAGAATAATCAGGGGAGTGTTGATCAAACATCGATTCAAAACAAAATTGCTCACTTAAAATTATCTTTTTCAGATGTGTTCGATGGCAAAATGGGACTCTGCAACAAGACAAAGGCCGTATTGCAGACGAAGACCCATGCTCAACCAGTTTTCAGACCAAAACGCCCCGTTGCTTACGCCATGCAGCAGCTAGTAGAGACAGAGCTAAAACGTCTACAGGACTGCAACATTTTATCACCTGTGAACTACTCCGATTGGGCAGCACCAATCGTGGTCATTAAAAAAGCAGCTGGCGGAATACGAGTGTGCGGTGATTTTTCAACTGGACTGAACGAGCGCCTCGAATCACATCAGTATCCACTTCCCCTGCCGGAAGACATTTTTTCAAAACTGGCAAATGCCAAATATTTCAGTCATCTTGACTTATCAGATGCCTTTTTACAAATTAAAGTTGATGGCGCATCAAAGCATTTATTAACCATCAACACGCACATCGGACTGTTTAGATATAACAGAATGGTATTTGGCGTTAAAACGTTCCCAGCCATTTTTCAACAAACTATGGATCAGATGCTGGCAGGCATATCAGGTGCAGCAGCGTACATTTATGACATTTTTGTAGCAGGCAAAGATAAAGGGGAACACGACAAGAATCTTCACGCTGTTCTCGACAGAATCAAGGAATATGGGTTCAAGCTTAAATACGAAAAGTGCGTATTTTTCAAAACTTCTGTAAGCTACCTGGGTTACATAATTGACCAAAATGGCCTCAAACCAAATTCCGAACGCATCAGGGCTATTGCGAACATGCCTGAGCCAACCAATATTACAGAACTGAGATCATTTCTTGGTGCAATTAATTTCTACGGCAAATTTGTGAGCAACATGCGTCAACATAGAGGGCCGTTAGACGAACTTTTGAAATCCAAAGTTACATGGACATGGACAACAAAACATAAGCGATCGTTCCAAGAATTAAAGAACATTTTATTATCAGACCTCACATTGGCACATTATGACCCTCAGCAGAACATCATAGTTGCCGCAGATGCATCCGGATACGGACTTGGTGCATGCATTTTACACGAATATGCGGACGGCACCATCAAAGCAGTTTCTCATGCATCACGCTCACTAACACCTGCTGAACAAGGGTACAGTCAAGTGGAAAAGGAAGCGCTCGCACTTATTTTTGCGGTAACAAAGTTTCACAAAATGATATATGGGCGACGATTCAAGCTTCATACCGACCACAAACCGTTATTAACAATTTTTGGACGCAAAACTGGAGTAGCAGTACACCAGGCAAATCGTTTGCAGAGGTGGGCAATTCAACTTCTAGCGTACGACTTCGAAATTAGTTTTGTGAACACCAATAGTTTCGGATACGCGGATGTATTGTCACGTCTTATAAACAAAGAAAACAATGTTCCGGAAGATTTCGTTATAGCATCAATAAAAATTGAAAACGCTGTCAAAACGATTGTCAATGACGTCATAAATTCAATGCCGGTAACTTTCAAAATGATACAGTACGAAACAGCAAAGGATAAAACTTTGTCTACTGTTTTAAATTACATCCAAAGTGGATGGCCTTCAGAGATAAATCAAAACGATGAGCTTAAGCTGTTCTTCCACAGAAAAGACAATTTATTGCACACAGACGGATGTATTATGTATGGTGACCGACTTGTCGTCCCACACACATATCGCAAGCGTATATTAAAACAAATTCATCATGGACATCCAGGAATAGAACGAACAAAAGCTATAGCACGAAGCTATGTCTACTGGCCACGTATCGATGATGACATCAAAATGATGGTAAACTGTTGCAGCAACTGCGCCTCAGCAGCGAAAATGCCGTTTAAAGCGCCACTACAACCATGGCCCACACCAGCCAAAGTTTGGGACCGACTGCACATCGATTATGCTGGACCAATCGACGGGTATTATTTTTTACTGGTCGTCGATGCTTTTTCAAAATGGCCAGAGATTATAGAAACAAAATCAATTTCATCGCAGCAAACAGTTAAGATGTAAAGCGACATTTTTTCTCGTTTTGGTCTACCATCAACAGTCGTATCAGACAACGGTACGCAATTCAAAAGCGCATTTTTTGAGGAATTCATGGAGAAGAATTGCATTGATCATAAATGCACTAGCCCATACCATCCAATGTCAAATGGACAAGTCGAGCGATTTGTAGACTCATTCAAGAGAGCACTCAAAAAGATGGAAGGAGAGGGGACGGTCATAGAAAACATGCACAAATTTCTACAATTGTATCGTTCAACTTTAAACCCAAATGTACCAGACAACAAGTCACCAGCAGAGATAATGCTTGGCAGACCAATGCGTACCACATTAGATCAACTGAAACCACTAACACACAGCGATCAGCAAATGTCAGCAGCCTCAACGAAGATGAAACAGCAATTCGACAGGAAACACGGCGTTATTTCGAGAGAATTTCAAAAATTCGACAAGGTATTTGTGAGAGTACCAGACGGCGTAAACCACTTTAAATGGGTACCTGGAGAAATCATTGAGTAGAGAGGCGCTGTCATGTACAATATGCGACTCACAAATGGCAAAATTATAAGATCTCACATAAATCAAATTCGTCAACGTACTGCAATAAAAGACGTTTCCGAAGATCATAATAAACCATGGGCTGCAGCTCTTGAAATTTTCGATTCGTCACCAACTGAAGTTGCCGATACAGATGATAACCTGGAAAATGACATAAACAACAGTGACAACGAACCAACAGCACCTACTACTTCTCATAATGGAAACTCAACGATAGAAGTACCACTGGCTCTTCGCAAATCAACCCGCAAACGTTGGCCAGTGAACAAATTTACACCATCTTAATGCAATTTACTCAAAAGGGAAGGTGTTACGCATACTCGTTCCTTTTGTATGCATAACCGATAACCAACGTAGGTAACAGCAACACTATACAAAAATAGCTAACCGGTATTGCAATCGATCTCATCTGGGCATTCTCTCTCTGATTACCACGCGGAAGCAAGTTGTATTTTTATCCGAGTTGTATTCTATTTAATTAACTTTAATCTACTTAATGAATTTAACTGAAATTAACTATATTTTTAAAATAAAATAATTATCTTTTGTTAAGAAACATAACAATTATTAAATTTTTACTTTCATGATTCATTTTATCATTCATTATACTTTTTTCTCATTCGAGAGTAATTTTATCAATCATGAATCATACTATAATTCATGATGCCTTTTACCAATCATTATTCAGTTTTCTCGTTCATCATTCCTGTTATCATTTAAGATTCATTTTACCATTCATGATTCATTTTTATCTTTCAAGATTCATTTTTATCATTCATGATTCATTTTACCATTCATGATTCATTTTCTGCATTCATAATTCACGATTAATTTTCATCATTCATGATTCCGTTTATCATTCATTATAAATTTTTATCATTCATCAATCATTTTACCATTCAAGCTTTACTTTATCATTCATGATTCGGTCTATCATTTATGGTTAATTGTTATCAATAATGATTCATTTTTATTGAGAATTGTATTTGAAATGCAACCATGATAATCAAATGAGTTTTCAATACATAGCTGTCATACTTGACAGACAATACTTTTGTAGTATGCTTTTTCCTTCTTCTTAAATAAATTACCAGCGTGGAAAAACGTAAGTTTTTCTAACAATTATATATACTGCGTTTTAATTAACTAATAAAATAACAGGTTATGGGCCCAGGCTCTGGTTAATTGATTTTTTTTTTGCCGGTATTTATTTAAGAACAAAAAGAAAGAATTCAATTCCATTGTTAATTTCACAATTTTTTGTTTGCACATTGGACTTTGCAATTTTAACCTTAAAATTGCAAGCACCGACTGCATGGACAGTAAGATCAAGTCAGAAGAACAACAACAAATATTAGAGCTCGCTACAACGGCAACTGAACAACAGCTAAGAGAACTGTAAACTGTTAAAGAAAAAAATAATTGGACTCGAATCAAGTTAGAAACCAGTTTTTTGTTTGAGATGGCTGCAGGAATTTTAGCATCAATTGAAAAACTAAAAGGCCGCGAGAATTTTTCTTCGTGGAAATACTCTATGGAAAACTATTTAGCGTTGGAGGATCTGTCAAAATGTTTAACCGGTGAAGAGACTGATACAAAAAAATATGCAAAAGCAAAAGCCGCTATTGCTTTAAGTATTGATAAATCAATTTTTGTCCACGTAAAATCAGAAATAAACGCAAAGAACATTTGGGAAAATTTACAGAAAACTTTTGAGGATAGAGGATTGGCGCGACGTATCACACTAATGAGGCGTGTTGTCAGTACAAAGCTGCAAAACTGTGATTCAATGAACACTTATGTTTCTGAAATTATGTCAGCTACGCAGCAGATGTCTGATCTTGGATTTACAGTGACCGACGAGTGGTTAGCTGTGTTTTTATTATGTGGCTTGACAGAGGAGTACCAGCCAATGATAATGGCGTTGGAAGGACTTGACAAGTCACTTTCAAGTGATCTTGTTAAAAGAAATTACTGCAAGAGACGACTGCTTCGATATCAGCAGTTGAAAAGGCACTGTTTGTAAAAAACAAAAGACCATTTCGTAAAATGTCAAGCATAATTCGATATTCATGCCACCAGAAGGGTCACTTTGCAGCCAATTGTCCACAAAAAACAAAAATTGCGGATACTACGGACAGAAAGTCTTTCAACAGATGTAAGCACAACAACAAGAATGCAGACAAAGTCAATGTGGCATTCAGTGCAGTGTTTTTAACAGGTAAATTTGATACCAGTGATTGGTATATTGATTCTGGCGCTACCAACCACATGACGATGCACAGAGAATGGATTACGGGACAAAAGAAGTATTCATATGCAGGAATTCGAGCGGCAAATAATGATTTGATGGAAGTTGAATTCAGTGGCGAAGTTAACCTCAAAATTGATGTTTCAGGAGAGTGTGTGAAAATTAACGTCAAAGACGTGCTATTTGTGCCAAACTTATCCATAAATTTACTTTCAGTAAGTAAGATCGCAGAAAAGGGTTATTTGGTAAATTTTACATCTAAGGGTTGCACAATTCATGACAAACACGGAAGTTTGTTGGCAACAGCGTCATCAGTTGGCGGCTTGTTTAAATTGGATGCGATGAAAAACGTGGCACTGACATCAATTAAGTCAGAAAATTCAATGGAGTTATGGCATCGAAGGCTTGGTCATTTGAATATGTCTGACTTAAGGAGAATGAAAAATGGTTCTGTGAGTGGTGTATCGTTTGTCGATAGTGACAGTGAAGTATGTGTTGCTTGCTGTAAGGGTAAACTCGCACGACGACCATTTCCAAAAGACGGATCGAGAGCGACACACTTGTTGGGGGTTATATACGCGGACTTACCTGGAAAGATGGAGTGCAGCTCTATTGGTGGAAGTAATTACTGTCTCGTGCTTATCGGTGATTTTAGTAGAAAAACTTTTGTGTACATGTTGAAGCATAAGAACGAAACTTATGACAAATTTTGTTCATTTAAGGCGTTGGTTGAAAATCAAACTGGTTTAAAAATTAAAAAGTTCCGGAGTGATAACGGCACCGAGTTTTGTTGCAATAAGTTTAAAGCACTTTTTGACCAGAATGGAATCGAGCATCAACCCAGCGTTCCATTTACACCACAACAAAATGGCTTAGCTGAGAGAACAATTCGAACTCTTACGGAAAAAGCGAGGTGTATGTTGCAGGATGCTAATTTACACAAAAGATTTTGGGGAGAAGCACTGAATACCGCAGCCTACATAAAAAATCATACGTCATCAGTAATTTTGGGAGGAAAATCACCTATTGAGATATGGAGCGGAATAAAACCAGACGTAAGTCATTTTAGAGTATTTGGTTCACGTGCAATGGCATTTCTACCCAAAGAGAAGAGGCAGAAGTTTGACGCCAAATCAAAAGAATATCTATTCGTTGGATACTGCGAGGCACAAAAGGGATATCGCTTAATGGACAAGGAAACCCATAAAGTGACTATAAGCAGAGATGTGAATTTTATTGAGCATTTCAACTATCTTGGTGAAAATTCCAATAAAAAAATTTTCCATTTTGCTGCGGATATTTTAGAATCAGATAGTTCGGCAAGCGGTAGTTCAAATGACGTGCAACATGGCCAAAACAATGTTGTAAGTGATGTTTTAAATTCAAATGGCGTGCAACATGGCCAAAATAATGTTGTAAGTGATGTTTTAAATTCAGATGGCGTGCAACATGGCCAAAACAATGTTGTAAGGGATGTTTTAAATTCACATGGCGTGCAAAATGGCCAGAACAGGGTTGCAAATAGAGAAGGCGTACAACATGGCCTGAACAATGTTGTAGAACGTGATCAATTTGAAGATCAAAATGACAATGTTGATGAAACGATTAGCATTACAGAAGAATCTCTGTATGATGATGCAGATGACAGCAGATTGGACGTAGGCAAAGATAGCGAAGTGCAGATTATTCGGCGTTCAGATAGAGGCACTAGGCCACCACATTTTTTCGGAGATCGAGTGATGCATCTAGCAATGAACGGGATCGAGTCAGAAGATAGCCATTTGGAGCCAATCTGAACGTCAACACATTTTGCGAATGTAGCCGTCAATAGCGAACCTACAACCGTCGAGGAAGCTCTAAGTGTTATTGAAAAATTGCAGTGGACAGCTGCAATGGACGAAGAGTATCGATCGCTTATTGATAATGGGACCTGGAATCTAACACATTTACTGATGGTCATAAAGCCATCAATTGCAAGTGGGTCTTTAAACGACAAACTGACTCAAAAGGTGAAATTGTGCGATACAAGGCGCGAGTTATGGCAAAAGGCTATAGTCAGCGTGAAGGCGTCGACTACGTGCATACTTTTTCGCCAGTAATTTTTTGGCTGGAAAATTGAGCAAATGGACGTCGTGACAGCGTTTTTGCACGGTGATATTCACGAAATACTTTATATGCACCAGCCTGAGGCATATGACGACAAAAGTGGTCGTGTATGCAAATTAAATAAAGCTTGGTCTGAAGCAGGCCAGCAGACAGTGGAATCTTAAACTCAACGAAGTACTGGAGCGTGCAGGGTATAAGCGTTGTAAAACCGATTCCTGTGTTAATGTACGACACAAAGAAAATTTTATTGTGGTGATTGCTGTGTATGTCGATGATTTATTGATATTTTTTAATAACTCTGCTTGGAAAGATCAACTTAAATCAACATTGAAGAAGCATTTTCGCATGAAGGATCTAGGCACAGCAACGAACGTTCTTGGAATTCGAATAAACTACAATTATGATAAAGGAATCATCAGTCTAGATAAACAAAAGTATACAGAATTGATTCTGCGTAAATTTAAGATGTTTGATTGCGATCCGGTAAAGATACGAAGTGATCCAAATCAAAAACTTACTGCAGAAATGTGTCCGTCGACCCAAGATGAGCTTGAGAAAATGCGGACGATTCCATATCAGGAGGCCATTGGTAGTATCACAGTGCACGCGTCCAGATATTTCGTTCAGTATCACCAATTTAAGTCAGTTTAATAAAAACCCTGGAATGGCGCACTGGAAAGGGGTGAAAAGAGTAATGAGATATTTGAAAGGTACACTAAATATCAAACTTACATATAAAAGGGAAAGTGGCAGTCTATGCGGGTATGCTGACTCTGATTGGGGATCAAGCTTCCAAGACTTTAAATCCTGTACTGGCTATGTATTTCTATGGCAGAATGCAGCGATAACATGGGCAAGTAAAAAGCAGCCAACAGTGGCTCTTAGTACATGCGAAGCAGAGTATATGAGTTTATCAGCAGCGACACAAGAAGCATTGTGGCTTAATCAGTTAAAGGATGAAATAATTAAAGATGGCACGCCGCCACTGGAGTTACACTGTTATAACAAAGGAGCCGTCGACTGATTGCAGATAATTTGACTAAAGCCGTGTCAATGGAAAAACATTTATTTTGCATAAAAGAAATGGGGCTTAATATCTATAGTTTTGAATTGTTTAATTTTATATGCTCCATTTTCTATTTGAATTATTTAACTCGTTGATTAAGTGGGAGTATTGAGAATTGTATTTGAAATGCAACCATGATAATCAAATGAGTTCTCAATACATAGCTGTCATACTTGACAGACAATACTTTGTAGTATGCTTTTTCCTTCTTCTTAAATAAATTACCAGCGTGGAAAGACGTAAGTTTTTCTAACAATTATATATACTGCATTTTAATTAACTAATATAATAACAATTTTATCATTCATGATTAATTTTATCATTTATGATTCATTTTATCTTTCATTATTCAGTTTAATCAACCATGATTAATTTTACCATTCATGATTCATATTATAAATTAATGATTTATTCTATCATTCATGATTCATTTTACCATTCACGTTTCATTCTGCCACTCATGCTCTTCCATTCATGATTAATTTTTATTATTCAGGAATCATATTAGCATTCATGATTCTTAGTATCATGCACGATTCATATTATCATTCGCGATTCACTTTTATCATTCATGATTAATTTTTATCATTCCTGATTCATTTTTATCATTCAGGATTCAGTTTTATCATTTTCGATTAATTTTCATCATTCATGATTCCGTTTATCATTCATTGTTCATTTTATCATTCATCAATCATTTTACCATTCAAGATTTATTTTATCATTTTTACATTAATTATTAAATTTTAAACTTCGTGATTCACATTATCATTCATGATACTTTTTTTCATTCATGATTAATATTTATCATTCAGGATTCATTTTTATCATTCACAAATCATTTACCTTTCATGATTCATTTTAAGTTCACGATTCAATCTATTATTCATGCTTAATTTTTCCATTCAGGACTCATTTTTTTTATCATTAGTGAATCTTTTTACATTCATGACTCATGTCATGCATGATTGTTTTCATCATTCGATTCATTTAACCATTCATGATTCATATCATTCATGATTCATTTTATCATTCACGATTGATTTAACGTTCATGATTCCTTTTGATTCATATTATCATTTATGATTCGATTTAACATTCATATTTCAAATTACCGTTCATGATTCATATTATCATTCACGATTTATATTATCATTCACGATTAGTTTTAACATTCAAGATTCCATTTACCATTCATGATTCATTTTCACATTCATGATTCATTTTTATGATTCATGGTTAATATTTTTCATTCAGGATTCATTTTTATCATCCGTGATTTATTGAACCAATCATGATTCATTTTTATCATCCACGATTCATTTTACTATTCATTATTAAATTTTTACCTTCGTGATTTATTTTATCATTCATTATACTTTTTTCTCATTCCAGATTCATTTTATCAATCATGATTCATACTATAATTCAAGATGCCTTTTACCATACATTATTTAATTTTCTCGTTCATGATTCTTTTTACCATTTAAGATTCATTTTACCATTCATGATTCATTTTTATCTTTCAAGATTCATTTTCATCATTCATGTTTCATTTTACCATTCAAGATTCATTTTTTTCATTCAAGATTCATTTTTATAATTCACGATTAATTTTCATAATTCACGATTCCGTTTATCATTCATTATTAATTTTTATCATTCATAAATCATTTTACCATTCCAAATTCATTTTATCATTCATGATTGAGTCTATCATTTATGGTTAATTGTTATCATTAATGATTCCTTTTATCATTCATGATTAATTTTATAATTCATGATTCATTTTATCTTTCATTATTCAGCTTAATCAACCTTGATTGATTTTAACATTCATTATTAATAAATTTGTTTTTGTAACGAGTTCAAGGTCAAAAAATAAATATTTTTTTATTCTTAATTAATTAAAATGTTCCCAATATTTCGGTTTCCTCCGGAAACCATCCTCAGGCTCTACAATTAATGTCAATTATATAAAAATGTTTTAAGTCAATACATATCTGGACACTTACAATTTTCTGATCTGTCAACTTAAATGTAAATTACAGACTAAATATAATATTACCTGCCTAACATTAAACGGTGGTCTTAATTTTTCTAAGGGCAGCTGTTTGTGTTTGTTGTTGTTATTTTGAATGTTTACTTGTCTCGTACAAGTTTTCTATATATGTGTGCACAGCTATCTGTGTCCGTTTTATAATTAAGTCTTTGTTTTGTTGGTATATTGGTGATATGTAGCAATTCCAGTAGGTATCGTTTGTTGTAATGTTGTTCTTTTTGTGATACCTGTGTTTCTTCGAAGTTCGGGTGATGTCCACTACGAGCATAGTGATCTGCAAGTGCCATTTTTGGTTCTAGAGCTGTGCTTCTGTTTTTCCTATCCGATTTGTGCGCTGATATTCTCGTCCTTAATTTGTTTTTGGTCGTACCAATATATACTTTGTCGCATAAATTGGACCCGTCTCCACAACAATTAATATTGTATATCACGTGCGCATTAACTAATTTGTCGATCGTACTTTTTGTATTGGTATATAGTTGTTGCTTGTGTTATTCGTTTTATGTGCTACTTGGAACTTTTCTTTATTGTACATATTCGATTTTTTTAATCGTTCTGAAAATTCCCTTATGTATGTCATTGACTTGAATATTTTTGTTGTCCTCTCTATTTTAGTATTGTCCTTTTTCACTTTATGGTTTTTTTCGTGATTCTTTTTACATTCATTACTCATGTCATGCATGATTGTTTTCATCATTCGATCCATTTAACCATTCATGATTCATATCATTCATGATTCATTTTATCATTTACGATTGATTTTACGTTCATGATTCATTTTACCATTCATGATTCAAATTATCATTTATGATTCGATTTAACATTCATATTTCAATTTACCGTTCATGATTCATATTATCATTTGCGATTAATTTAACATTCAAGATTCCATTTACCATTCATGATTCATTTTCACATTCAGGATTCATTTTTATGATTCATGATTAATATTTTTCATTCAGGATTCATTTTTATCATTCGTGATTTATTTTACGAATCATGATTCATATCATTCACGATTGATTTTACCATTCGATTTATTTTACCATTCATTATTCATATTATCATTCATAATTCATTTTATCATACACGATTGATTTAAAGTTCATGATTCATTTTAACTTTCACGATTCATTTTACCACTAATGAAGCATATTTCTATTCATGATTCATTTTTGTATTCATCAATCAGTTTAACATTCAAGATTCATTTGATCTTTCATGATTAATCTTATGGTTAATTGTTATCATTAATGATTCATTTTATCATTCATGATTAATCTTATCATTCATGATTCATTTTTTCTTTCATTATTCAGTTTTATCAACCATTCAGTTTCATTTAACATTCATGGTTAATTTTATCATTCATGATTCATTCTTTCATTCATGATTTATTTCACCATACTTGTTTCATTTTCTTATTCACGATTCATTATGCCACTCATGCTGCATCTTACCCTTACTGATTAGTTTTTATTATTATAGAATCATTCATGATTCTTATTATCATTCACGATTCATATTATCATTCGTGATTCAGTTTTCCATTCATGATTCATTTGTATCATTCATGATTGAATCTATCATTCAAGGTTAATTTTTATCATTAAGGATTAATTTTATGGTTAATTATTAATCTTATCATTCATGATTCATTTTATCATTCATTATTCATTTTTCATTCATGATTCTTTTTATCATTCATGATTCATATTATCAATGGCGATTCACTTTACCATTCATGATTCATTTTTATCATCCATGATTCATTTTACTATTCATTTTTCATATTTATCATTCATGATTCATTTTATCACTCATGATACATTTTTTTGATTCATGATTCATTTTATAATTCATGATTCATCCTATCATTCACGATAGCTTTAAATATCATGATTCATTTTGGCATTCATGATTCATTTATGATTCGATTTTACATTCATGAATCATTTATCAGACTTGATTCATATTATCAGTCATGATTCATATTTTCAGTCATGATTCTTTTTATCATTCATGATTAGTTTTATCGTTCATTAATTTTACCATTCATGATTCATTTTATCTTTCACGATTCATTTTACCACTCATGATGCATCTTTCCATTCATGATTCATTTTAATATTCATGCTTAATTTTTATTATTCATGAATCATATTACCATTCATTTTCTTATTATCATTCACGATTCCATTCTATCATTCATGATTCATTTTACCATGTATGATATATTTTTATAATACATGATTGATTCTATCATTCATGGTTAATATTTATCATTAATGATTCATTTTATCGATAATGATTAATTTTATCATTCATGGTTAATTTTATCATTCCTTATTCATTGTATCATTTATAAGTATTTTTATCATTCATTATTGCTATTATCATTCACGTTTCATTGTACCATTCATGATGCATTTTTATCATCCACGATTCATTTTACTATTCATTATCCAATTTTTACCTTCAGGATTCATTTTATCATTCATTATACTTTTTTCTCATTCGAGATTCATTTTATCATTTAAGATTCATTTTACCATTCATGATTCATTTTTATCTTTCAAGATGCATTTTCATCATTCATGATTCATTTTACCATTCATGATTCATTTTCTTCATTCATGATTCATTTTTATAATTCAGGATTAATTTTCATCATTCATGATTCCGTTTATCATTCATTATAAGTTTTTATCATTCATCAATCATTTTACCATTCAAAACTCATTTTATCATTCATGATTGAGTGTATCATTTATGGCTAATTGTTATCGTTAATGATTCATTTTATCATTCATGATTAATTTTATCATTCATGTTTCATTTTATCTTTCATTATTCAGTTTAATGAACCATGATTCATTTTACCATTCATGATTCATTTTATAAATTATGATTTATTCTATAATTCATGATTCATTTTACCATTCACGTTTCATTATCCCACTAATGCTCTTCCATTCATGATTAATTTTTATTATTCAGGAATCATATTAGCATTCATGATTCTTATTATCATTCACGATTCATATTATCATACGCGATTCACTTTTATCATTCATGATTAATTTTTATCATTCTTGTTTCATTTTTACCATTCAGGATTCAGTTTTATCATTTACGATTAATTTTCATCATTCATGATTCCGTTTATCATTCTTTGTTCATTTTTATCATTCATCAATCATTTTACCATTCAAGATTTATTTTATCACTTTTACATTAATTATTAAATTTTAAACTTCGTGATTCATGATACTTTTTTTCATTCATGATTCATTTTATCATTCATGATTAATATTTATCATTCAGGATTCATTTGTATCATTCACAAATCATTTACCATTCTTGATTCATTTTAAATTCATGATTCAATCTATCATTCATGATTAATTTTTCCATTCAGGACTCATTTTTATCATTCGTGATTATTTTTACATTCATGACTCATGTCATGCATGATTGTTTTCATCATTCGATTCATTTAACCATTCATGATTCATATCATTCATGATTCATTTTATCATTTACGATTGATTTAACGTTCATGATTCCTTTTACCATTCATGATTCATATTATCATTTATGATTCGATTCAACATTCATATTTCAAATTACCGTTCAAGATTCATATTATCATTCACGATTTATATTATCATTCACGATTAGTTTTAACATTCAAAATTCCATTTACCATTCATGATTCATTTTCACATTCATGATTCATTTTTATGATTCATGATTAATATTTTTCATTCAGTATTCATTTTTATCATTCGTGATTTATTTTCCCAATCATGAATCATTTTTATCATCCACGATTCATTTTACTATTCATTATTCAATTTTAAGCTTCGTGATTCACATTATCATTCATTATACTTTTTTCTCATTCAAGATTCAGTTTATCAATCATGATTCATACTATAATTCAAGATGCCTTTTACCATACATTATTCAGTTTTCTCGTTCATGATTCATTTTATCATTTAAGATTCATTTTACCATGCATGATTCATTTTTATTTTTCAAGATTCATTTTCATCATTCATGATTCATTTTACCATTCAAGATTAATTTTTTTCATTCAAGATTCATTATTATAATTCACGATTAATTTTCATCATTCATGATTCCGTTTATCAGTCATTTTTATCATTCATAAATCAATTTACCATTCAGAACTCATTTTATCATTCATGATTGAGTTTCTCATTTATGGTTAAGTGTTATCATTAATGATTCATTTTATCATTCATGATTCATTTTATCTTTCATTATTCAGTTTAATCAACCTTGATTCATTTTAACATCAATTATTAATAATTTTTTTTTTGTAACGAGTTCAAGGTCCAAAAATAAATATTTTTTTATTCTTAATTAAATAATATGTTCCCAATATTTCGGTTTCCTCCGGAAACCATCCTCAGGGTCTACAATTAATGACAATTATATAAAAATATTTCAATTCTATAAATATTTTGACACTCAATTTTCTGATCTGTCAACTTAAATGTAAATTACAGACTAAATATAATATTACCTGCCTAACATTAAACGGTGGTCTTAATTTTTCTAAGGGCAGCTGTTTGTGTTTGTTGTTGTTATTTTGAATGTTTACTTGTCTCGTACAAGTTTTCTATATATGTGTGCACAGCTATCTGTGTCCGTTTTATAATTAAGTCTTTGTTTTGTTGGTATGTTGGTGATATGTAGCATTTCCAGTAGGTATCGTTTGTTGTAATGTTGTTCTTGTTGTAATACCTGTGCTTCTTCGAAGTTCGGGTGATGTCCAATACGAGCACAGTGATCTGCAAGTGCCATTTTTGGTTCTAGAGCTGTGCTTCTGTTTTTCCTATCCGATTTGTGCGCTGATATTCTCGTCCTTAATTTGTTTTTGGTCGTACCAATATATACTTTGTCGCATAAATTGGACCCATCTCAACAACAATTAATTTTGTATATCACATGCGCCTTTTCTAATTTGTCGATCGTACTTTTTGTGTTGGTATATATTTGTTTCAATGTGTTATTCGTTTTATGTGCTATTTGGAACTTTTCTTTATTGTACATATTCGATTTTTTTGAATCGTTCTGATAATTCCCTTATGTATGTCATTGACTTGTATATTTTTGTTGTCCTCTCTATTTTAGTATTGTCCTTTTTCACTTTATGGTTTTTTTCGTGATTCTTTTTACATTCATTACTCATGTCATGCATGATTGTTTCATTTTATCATTCACGATTGATTTAACGTTCATGATTCATTTTACTATTCATTTTTCATTTTTTCATTCATGATTCATTGTATCACTCATGATACATTTTTTTGATTCATGATTCAATTTATCATTCATGATTCATCCTATCATTCACGATAGCTCTAAAAATCATGATTCATTTTGGCATTCATGATTCATTTCTGATTCCATTTAACATTCATGAATCATGTTAATATTCATGATTCATATTATCAGTCATGATTCATATGATCAGTCATGATTCATATTACCAGTCATTATTCTTTTTATCATTCATGATTAGTTTTATCGTTCATTAATTTTACCATTCGAGATTCATTTTTATCATTCATGATTCATTTTACCATTGACCATTCATTTTATCATTCATGACTAATATTTTTCATTCAGGATTCATTTTTATCATTCGTGATTTATTTTACGAATCATGATTCATATCATTCACGATTGATTTTACCATTCGATTTATTTTACCATTCATTATTCATATTATCATTCATAATTCATTATATCATACACGATTCATTGAAAGTTCATGATTCATTTTAACTTTCAAGATTCATTTTACCACTCATGAAGCATATTTCTATTCATGATTCATTTTTATCATTCATCAATCAGTTTAACATTCAAGATTTATTTTATCTTTCATGATTAATCTTATGGTTAATTGTTATCATTAATGATTCATTTTATCATTCATGATTAATCTTTTCATTCATGATTCATTTTTTCTTTCATTATTCAGTTCTATCAACCATTCAGTTTAATTTTACCATTCATGGTTAGTTTTATCATTCATGATTCATTCTTTCATTCATGATTTATTTCACGATACATGTTTCATTTTCTTATTCACGATTCATTATGCCACTCATGCTGCATCTTACCCTTACTGAGTAGTTTTTATTATTAAAGAATCATTCATGATTCTTATTATCATTCACGATTCATATTATCATTCGTGATTCATTTTTCCATTCATGATTCATTTGTATCATTCATGATTGATTCTATCATTCAAGGTTAATTTTTATCATTAAGGATTAATTTTATGGTTAATTATTAATCTTATCATTCATGGTTCATTTTATCATTCATTATTCATTTTTCATTCATGATTCTTTTTATCATTCATGATTCATATTATCAATGGCGATTCACTTTACCATTCATGATTCATTTTTATCATCCATGATTCATTTTACTATTCATTTTTCATATTTATCATTCATGATTCATTTTATCACTCATGATACATTTTTTTGATTCATGATTCATTTTATAATTCATGATTCATCCTATCATTCACGATAGCTTTAAATATCATGATTCATTTTAGCATTCATGATTCATTTATGATTCGATTTAACATTCATGAATCATTTTAATATGCATGATTCATATTATCAGTCATGATTCATATTATCAGTCATCATTCATATTTTCCGTCAGGATTCTTTTTATCATTCATGATTAGTTTTATCGTTCATTAATTTTACCATTCACTTTTATCATTCATGATTCATTTTACCATTGACCATTCATTTTATCATTCATGATTAATATTTATCATTCAGGATTCATTTTTAACATTCACAGTTTATTTACCATTCATGATTCATTTTACATTCATGATTCAATGTATCATTCATGATTAATTTTTCCATTCAGGATTCATTTTGATCATTCGTGATTCTTTTTACATTCATTACTCATGTCATGCATTATTGTTTTCATCATTCGATCCATTTAACCATTCATGATTCATATCATTCATGATTAATTTTATCAGTTACGATTGAAATAACGTTCATGATTCATTTTACCATTCATGATTCATATTATCATTTATGATTCGATTTAACATTCATATTTCAATTTACAGTTCATGATTCGTATTATCATTCACGATTTATATTATCATTCACGATTAGTTTTAACATTCAAGATTCCATTTACCAATCATGATTCATTTATCATTTATGATTCGATTTAACAGTCATATTTCAATTTACCGTTCATTATTCATATTATCATTCACGATTAGTTTTAACATTCAAGATTCCATTCTATTCATGATTCATTTTCACATTCAGGATTCATTTTTATGATTCATGATTAATATTTTTCATTCAGGATTCATTTTGATCATTCGTGTTTTGTTTTACCAATCATGATTCATATCATTCGCGATTGATTTTACCATTCGATTCATTTCACCATTCATTATTCATACTATCATTCATTATTCATTTTATCATACACGATTGATTTAACAGTCATGAGTCATTTTATCTTTCACGATTCATTTTACCACTCATGATGAATCTTTCCATTCATGATTCATTTAAATATTCATGCTTAATTTTTATTATTCATGAATCATATTACCATTCATATTTCTTATTATCATTCACGATTCCATTGTATCATTCATGATTCATTTTACCATGCAAGATAAATTTTTATAATACATGATTGATTCTATCATTCATGGTTAATATTTAAATACTCAAAACTGCTATTCGCACCAGCAAGGAGAAGAAATGGGAGGAGCTCCGAAACGACATAAGCAACAATCCATGGGGACTGGGATATAAAGTCGTAATGAAAAAGCTTGGAGCAAGAGTATCGGTACCCCAACTTGAATACCATGCTATGGAAAACATAGTAAACGCTCTATTTCCTGTACATGCCTTAAGAGAAGAATCGGAAGTGCTGGTCAAGGAAGTCCCACCTCCTTTCACGGAAGACGAACTTAAAGCAGCCGCCATAACCCTACAGAGCAACAAAGCACCGTGTATCGACGGTATTCCAGCAGAAGTCCTAAAAATAGTGTCAAATGGCCATGCCCAAGTACTTCTCGATATGTACAATGCCTGCCTGACAGAAGGAATATTCCCAGACGTTTGGAAAAGACAGCGGCTAGTGCTCATCAGCAAGGGAAAAGGAAGCCCTGAATCACCGTCAGCATATCGACCACTGTGTATGCTAGACACCGCGGGCAAACTTTTGGAGCGACTCCTCAAACCCCGAAAAGCAGCAGCCATTGAAAACGCTGGGGGATTATCCACTCGACAATACGGTTTTCGACCAGGAAAGTCCACAATTGGCGCCGTAGAAGACGTCATAGCAAGTGTGCTAGCGGCACAGCAAGGAAATCACTACTCCAGGCGAGTGGTACTCCTTGTTACATTAGACGTAAGAAACGCTTTCAACAGCGCTAGGTGGGTGGATATGATCGAGGCACTTGAAAATCGTTTTCAGATACCAGCTTATCTGAAGAAGATAATCCGGAGCTACCTTAAAGATAGAATGTTGTTATACGAGACCAACAATGGCACCCGAAGCAAAATCATCACGTCAGGGGCAGCGCAAGGGTCCATCCTCGGACCGGACCTTTGGAATATAAGCTACGATGGCATTTTGCGCATAGAGATGCCAGATGACGCTCATCTAGTCGGATACGCAGACGACATTGCGGCTGTCATCACCGCACGCGACTCGGAAGATGCCCAAAGAAAGCTGAACCAGGTCATGATCAGAACCCAGAGGTGGCTCGATTCACATGGCTTGAAGTTGGCCACGGAAAAGACGGAACTGCTATTCCTCACGAGAAAGCACATTCCAATAGAAATCGACTTGAGAGTTTGCTCCGAGACCATCAGGACACAAAAGGTGATAATGTACCTGGGAATTCAGCTTGACTCCAAGCTCACCTACTGGGCGCAAATGCAAAATGTGGCGACGAAGGCAGCACGGGTAACGGCTTCTCTCAGCAGACTAATGGCAAACATCGGAGGGCCGACATCCATCATGAGGAAGCTTCTGATGATGACAACGCACTCCATTCTGTTGTATGGTAGCGAATTGTGGGCTGACAAGCCAAAGGTGCACGCCCGAAGAAAAGTTTTATCGTCCGTACAGCGAACCGCAGCTCTGCGAGTAGCTTGAGCGTACCGTACTGTATCGGAGCCGGCAATTCTGGTAATTAGCTGCTTAATCCCAATCGATCTCTTGGCCCTCGAACGAAAACACCTACGAGAAGCCAAGATGGGTAAGAATACCAGAGGAACTGCGCAGCATATAAAGCAACAAACCGTGCACCATTGGCAGGAACGATGGGCCGCCGAGAGTCGCGGAAGATGAACAGCGAGACTCATACCCGACATAGCGAGCTGGATAGGAGGAACAGCCGGAACCGTCAATTTCTACCTCACGCAGTTACTGTCTGGTCACGGATACTTCTGCAAGTATCTACACCGAATGGGAAAAATTGGAGGGCCTGAGTGCATATACGGCGACAGCAATGTGGAGGAGGGAGACCACACCTTTTTCAAATGCACAAGGTGGCAAACAGAGCGCACCACGCTTGAAATGGAAATCGGGGAAACCTTAGCCACCGAGAACATTGTGGAGGTTATGCTAAGCAGCAAAGAAAACTGGGACCACGTAGATAAATATGTGGAAAATGTGCTCCGGCGGAAAAAGCGGGACCTGGACGCAGGAATAATGTTGAGAGTCCAATAGGGACGAAGTGAGAATCTCCACCTTGAAGGAAGTGTAAAAAGGGTTCCAGGGTGGGGAGATGTTTCTCAGCGAGGGAGGGGGATGTTTTAGTGGGTGCAATTGTCACATACCAAATCTGTGACGACAGTTTTGATGATGCGGCAGGCATTTTTACCCTCTCTACCCAAAAAAAAAAAATAAAAAAAAAATAAAAAAAAAATATTGTTAATATTTATCATTAATGACCATTTTATCATTAATGATTAGTTTTATCATTCATGGTTAATTTTATCATTCCTTATTCATTGTATCATTTATAAGTCTTTTTATCATTCATTATTGCTATTATCATTCACGTTTCATTTTACCATTCATGATTCATTTTTATCGTCCACGATTCATTTTACTATTCATTACTCAATTTTTAGCTTCAGGATTCATTTTATCATTCATTATACTTTTTTCTCATTTGAGATTCATTTTATCATTTAAGATTCATTTTACCATTCATGATTCATTTTTATCTTTCAAGATGCATTTTCATCATTCACGATTCATTTTACCATTCATGATTCATTTTCTTCATTCATGATTCAATTTTATAATTCAGGATTAATTTTCATCATTCTTGATTCCGTTTATCATTCATTATAAATTTTTATCATTCATCAATCATTTTACCATTCAAAACTCATTTTATAATTCATGATTGAGTGTATCATTTATGGTTAATTGTTATCATTAATGATTCATTTTATCATTCATGATTAATTTTATCATTCATGTTTCATTTTATCTTTCATTATTCAGTTTAATCCACCATGATTCATTTTACCATTATTGATTCATTTTATAAATTATGATTTATTCTATCATTCATGATTCATTTTACCATTCACGTTTCATTATGCCACATTATGCCACTCTTCCATTCATGATTAGTTTTTATTTTTCAGCAATCATATTACCATTCATAATTCTTATTATCATTCACGATTCATATTCTCATTCGCGATTCACTTTTATCATTCATGATTAATTTCTATCATTCCTGATTCATTTTTATCATTCAGGGTTCATTTTTATCATTTACGATTAATTTTCAACATTCCTGACTTCGTTCATCATTCATTGTCCATTTTTATCATTCCTCAATCATTTTACCATTTAAGATTTATTTTATCATTCATGATTCATTTTATCATTCATGATTCATTTTATCTTTCATTATTCAGTTTTATCAACCATAATTCATTTTAACATTCATTATTAATTTTATCATTCATGATTCATTCTATCTTTCATGATTCATCTTACCATTCAAGATTATTTTTTATTATTTATGAATCATCTTACCATTCATGATTCTTATTATCATTCACGATTTATATTATCATTCACGATTAGTTTTAACATTCAAGATTCCATTTACCATTCATGATTCATTTTCACATTCATGATTCATTTTTTTGTTTCATGATTAATATTTTTCATTCATGATTCATTTTATCATACACTATTGATTTAACGTTCATGATTCATTTTATCTTTCACGATTCATTTTACCACTCATGATGCATCTTTCCATTCATGGTTCAGTTTCATATTCATGCTTAATTTTTATTATTCGTGAATCATATTACCATTAATATTTCTTATCATTCACGATTTCATTTTATCATTCATGATTCATTTCACCATGCATGATTCATTTTTATAATACATAATGAATTCTATCATTCATGGTAAATATTTACCATTAATGATTCATTTTAGCATTAATGATTAATTTTATCATTCATGGTTAATTTTTATCATTCCTTATTGATTTTATCATTTATGAGTATTTTTATCATTCATGATTGCTATTATGATACACGATTTATTTCACCATTCATGATTCATTTTTATCATCCACGATTCATTTTACTATTCATTATTCAATTTTTACCTTCATGATTCATTTTATCATTCATTATACTTTTTTCTCATTCGAGACTCATTTTATCAATCATGATTTATACTATAATTCATGACGCCTTTTACCATTCATTATTCAGTCTTCTCGTTCATGAATCATTTTATCATTTAAGATTCATTTTACCATTCATGATTCAATTTTATCTTTCAAGATTCATTTTCATCATTCAGGATTCATTTTACCATTCATGATTCATTTTCTTCCTTCATGATTCATTTTTATAATCCACGATTAGATTTCATCATTCATGATTCCGTTTATCATTCATTATAAATTTTTATCATTCATCAATCATTTTACCATTCAAAACTCATTTTATCATTCATGATTGAGTGTATCATTTATGGTTAATTGTTATCATTAATGATTCATTTTATCATTCATGATTCATTTTATCATTCATGATTCATTTTATCTTTCATTATTCAGTTTTATCAACCATGATTAATTTTAATAATCATTATTAATTCTATCATTCAAGATTCATTCTATCTTTCATGATTCATCTTACCATTCATGATTAATATTTATTATTTACGAATCATATTACCATTCATGATTCTTATTCTCATTCATGATTCATATTATCATTCGCGATTCACTTTACCACTCATGATGCATCTTTCCATTCATGATTAATTTTAATATTCATGCTTAATTTTTATTATTCATGAATCATATTACTATTCACGATTCACATTATCATTCACGGTTCATTTTATCATTCATTCCACGGCTCATTTTTACATTTATTATTAAATTTTAAACTTCGTGATTCACATTATCATTCATGATACTTTTTTTCATTCATGATTCATTTCATCATTCATGATTAATATTTACCATACAGGATTAATTTTTATCATTCACAATTCATTACCATTCATTTACCATTCATGATTCATTTTACATTCATGATTCAATCTATCATTCATGATTAATTTTTCCAATCAGGACTCATTTTTATCATTCGTGATTCTTTTTACATTCATGACTCATGTCATGCATGATTGTTTTCATCATTCGATTCATTTAACCATTCATGATTCATATCATTCATGATTCATTTTATCATTCACGATTGATTTAACGTTCATGATTAATTTTACCATTCTTGATTCATATTATCATTTATGATTCGATTTAACATTCATATTTCAATTTACATTTCATGCTTCGTATTATCATTCACGATTTATATTATCAATCACGGTTAGTTTTAACATTCAAGATTCCATTTACCATTCATGATTCATTTTCACATTCATGATTCATTTTTATGATTCATGATTAATATTTTTCATCCAGGATTCATTTTTATCATTAGTGATTTATTTTCCCAATCATTTTTATCATTCACGATTCATTTTACTATTCATTATTCAATTTTAAACTTCGTGATTCACATTATCATTCATTATACTTTTTTCTCATTCAAGATTCAGTTTATCAATCATGATTCATACTATAATTCAAGATGCCTTTTACCATACATTATTCAGTTTTCTCGTTCATGATTCATTTTATCATTTAAGATTCATTTTACATTTTTATTTTGAATGTTTACTTGTCTCGTACAAGTTTTCTATATATGTGTGCACAGCTATCTGTGTCCGTTTTATAATTACGTCTTTGTTTTGTTGGTATATTGGTGATTGTAGCAATTCCAGTAGGTATCGTTTGTTGTAATGTTGTTCTTGTTGTAATACCTGTGGTTCTTCGAAGTGCGGGTGATGACCACGAGCACAGTGATCTGCAAGTGTCATTTCTAGAGCTGTGCTTCTGTTTTTCCTATCCGATTTGTGCTCTGATATTCTCGTCCTTAATTTGTTTTTGGTCGCACCAATATATACTTTGTCGCATAAATTGGACCCGTCTCCACAACAATTAATTTTGCATATCACGTGCGCCTTATCTAATTTGTCGATCGTACTTTTTGTGTTGGTATGGTTGGGATCAACATATATATGAAGTATGTGTCGTAAATGTGTGTTTTGAGGTAGTGAGGTCTATTACATCCACGTGGTTGCGACGGTTGACGCTATGTACAATCTATATATATATATATATATATATATATATATATATATATATATATATATATATATATATATATATATATTACATCGAGGTTGCGACCGCTAACGGTTGACGCTATGTACAAGCTATATATATATATATATATATATATATATATATATATATATATATATATATATATATATATATATATTATATATTATGTATATATATATATATATATATATATATATATATATATATACATAATATATAAATATACATATACTTATACATATTTATACCTGTATATATATATATATATATATATATATATATATATATATATATATATATATATATATATATATATATATATATATGTATATATATATATATATATATATATATATATATATATATATATATATATATACAGGTATAAATATGTATATGTTTATGTATATTTATACGAATTTGTATATGTTTATGTAAATGTATATGGATATGTATATGTATATGCATCTGTTTATGTATATGTATATGAATATAAATATGTATAAATACGTTATATGTATAATACGTTAAATAATTAAAATAAACTTTTATGTGAATTACGAATCTATTCAATTCAATGTTCATTAACAATATATTCAACAACAAGAACAATTGTAAACACAATAACGTAGCTTTAACCGTAACTTAAGAAATGTGTATTTTTCAATATTCAACAACGATCAGAATAAATTCAGCCTTTAATGACGAAAGTTTAAGGAAGAAACCATAATATTCACAAAAACCTGAAAATACCTACAATTATCACAGAAAAAAAGTCTACAAAGCAGAAATACATAGCACATCTGGAAAATCACTAATCCACTAGCTAAATCCCTCGCAAAACCTATAAGCCGATCCTGTCGGTAGAGAAGAGAATTTCCGGCCTTTTGAAGAGCGAAATAGAGCCGACATTTTCAAAGCCAAATGCAATTCGGGTTAAAATTATTTTTTAGTTACTAATTTTAAGATTTGATATTTAAGCAGATTCAATGAATAATTAATTCATGTTTTAAAAAATAAATACATATTTCTAGCGAAAAGGAGACACAGGAAACCAATCAACTTGTCTATTGCCTTGATGGCAATAAATATTTTCATGGCTCAAGTGTCACACTCAACCAACCAATCCATTCAAGTAATCAAAGTCGGGGGTGGATATCTTAATACTGAACAGGGAAAGTTTTATCAGGCAACTAATTTTACTAATAAAATATTATTCATAAATAAAACAGACATAGATGTCAAAAATTAAATGTAGAATATTGTTGAGCGTAGTTTCAATGTAAGAAGGCGACTGACTTTATTCAGTAAAAGAGGAAAAGTAATAGCTAGAGTTGCCAGATTTATATTAATTACAATACTTCCCTTTAATAAAACATCTGGTAACGCTGCATATTTAATTTTAAAATTACAAACTTAAATATTTGGTTACTAATTACATAGCTTTACTGTAACTATCTTAGCATTAATAGATTAATGCTTAACTGCTGGTACCGCTTTAGTCAAACCATTTGCCAACATGTCGTTTGTAGGAATGTACTCCAGCTAAAACGATTTATTCTCAAGACTTTCTCGCATGAACTTCACCTTTATGTCCACATGTTTAATTTGGGGTGAAAAGTTGCCATTGCGAATAATGTGGATTGGTGACTACTTTGCTACTGACATTAACTATGCTTCAGTCGATGACGATGCGTAGACCCAGAAATTGCTCCATCCTGCATAACAAACACGTAATCAGACGTTTTCGTCAAGATCTCCTTCCCACTCAGCATCGCAAAAACCAGTAAGACCCTTGGCTAATTTCTGATAAACGATGCGTTTGTCAACAGTGCCACATCAAACGCTTCACTGGAAGCCGTGATTACGTGAAAAACAGCTGAACAAATCGACTGCAAAGCTGATATCGGGACGAGTATATTACGCTGCATAGAGAAGACAACCAATTGCTTCCATATATGGAATATTTTCATTTCTTTCCTTGCGTCATCAGTTTTTTGACATATTTCTGCTTTTGTAACAAGTCGAGTGGCGTTGAGACAGCTTTACAATCGTCCATTCCAAAACGTTTCAATACACTGGAAATATATACAGATTGATCAAGTTTGATTAGCTTTTTACATTGTCGCGCTGAACTCGCATGCCAAGCGCCGAAAAATATTGATTCTGCGAGCAGCCCTTTACAAGCAGCCTTGCTTTGTAACGACCTAGCGCACCTCAGCATTGCGTTTAACTTTAAAACCCCACTTCGCTCTTTTACCCGCAAGCAATTTCGTAAGCACCCAAGAGTTTGATTTAAGACAATCGATCCTTCCAAACTACAGATGCTTCAAAATTCGCAATTGGAGCAGTCCTAAGCCAATACGGACATCCTATTTGTTTCGCTAGTCGCACGCCCAGTGAAAATGAGAGAAATTACTCGACAAGTGGAAAGGAACTTCTCGCGATCGTATGGGCAGCAAAATATTTTCGTCCCTACGGAACAAAATTCCTAATCAATAGATCATTGGCCTTTACAGTGTCTTCATAATTTAAGAGAAGCAAACGCTTCAGTGCTGGAAATTAAATTAAACGAATACGATTTTGATATAAAGTATTTATTCGGTAACAAGAATCACGTAGCTGATGCGCTGTCAGGAGTGAAGATTAAAAACTGTCATAATAACGAGATAGGATCTGATCAAGTGACAACTCATTTCGCTGATGAAGACAATTGAGTTTTTATTGAAATATCTGAAAGACCTTTAAATACTTTCAGAAGACAATTTGTTTTTAGGAAATCTGCACATAATAGAGAAACACTGAAAATAATATTTAGAACTACATGAATGATA
Source organism: Clusia tigrina (assembly GCA_920105625.2). Classification (NCBI taxonomy): domain Eukaryota; kingdom Metazoa; phylum Arthropoda; class Insecta; order Diptera; family Clusiidae; genus Clusia; species Clusia tigrina. The sequence continues at coordinate 138,439,663 of OV050030.1, read as the reverse complement.
ATAAATTCAACTGTTATGACAAAAGGCTTTGAGAATCCATAATTTTAGAAAGATTAGTAGGGATAATTACCGCCATTTATTTCGAATGCCGCGAAGATATCATAAAGTTTAGATGTTTATTCAAAATTAATAAGACAAACTCAATCTAACAATATCTATAGAGCGACAAAGATTTTAGACGATGTGACTTCTTAAGGTTTAAATTAAAAGAACACCGCGACCTAAGAGATCTATTGTGCAGCCTCGTACCCAACTAAAACAGTCCTAGACCATTTATAAATTATGTAACTGCTGTGGGCTTAATTTTAACTAGGTGATTCTGAGATACGAACCCACAGCCTAGGTATCTGCGTCTTGCCACCGCTGGGCCAGTGCATAGAATATGTTCTGCTGTTTCGTCTTCTACCACGCCTTCATTTTTTTCAGATGGTAATTTAGTCTACAGTGTCCTGTTAAAAGTTCAGTATAGAGTTTGATGTCATTCCATGGACTTACAAGGCCTGTATCAAGGCATTGACAAAGTTCAATATCACATAGCAGCAAAAATGCCATTTAAAGTCCCCTCCATCTTACGAGAGAAGAGAAATTCGGAAATGGGACAAGGACTCGTACCTTACATGTATTGATCGAAAACTGACCCTCCTAAGGAACTAGACAATTATGACGTACGATCAAAATATCGCCGCGTCTGGAAATAAAAATTGTGGAATGGACTCACTTAGAGTGTTCATTGCAGGGATCAGGAGAGCATTGAATGATATACTAGAGTCAAGTAACGATGCAAGAGGACAACTGGTCAAATGCCGTATATATAGAAATAGAAATAGAAAAAGCAATTCAAAGCTTAATGAAGAATATGGTAGGAATAAGTATTTACAAAGAAACCTAATTGCCAGGTATATGCATCCATCAATTAAGGAAACAGAAATGCTTCGTATTATACATAGAGGAGCTCGGTTAAACATTTTTGATCGGTACCCTTGACAAAAACGATAGAGAAAACCTACAAGCCACATTGGAAAACATTAAGGAAATCCAAATAAATAAATTCAGTGGAACTCAATTCAATTCTACAACATGTAAATGAAGAAAATAGAATTATCAATGAATTAAAGAATATTAGAAATGTTATTCAAAATCAGTTCACAAAAAACAGTAGCAGATTCTGTTTTAAATAACGTTAAAAATAACTTGGAAAATGGTCAGGATTTACCGTTGGGATTAAAATTAGCCATAATAGGAGTAGATAACTCCAAGTTAATCGATCTATAAGCTTTAAGTAAAGTCAGTTCCGGCCAATTCGAGGAAATGAAACCATCCATTTGGAAGAGAGAAGACATTTTATATATGTTGTGCGGTATGGAGAAGACATTCCCAAGAGAAGAATTGTTCCCATACCCAATAAACAGAATTTCGAAAAAAATCATATCCTAACCAAGAATATGTTGTAACCAACAACATATGTTATAGAATCAATCAGAAAAATTTAGTGCAAGAGGAAAATGAATGTGTAAAAAACCTTTTAAAAAATTGAAAAACAAAATGTGACTAGAAAAATAGTAATAGTTGAATTGTTCAATATTTTGTTCCAAATATTATTTTTACAAAGATAGAAACGAAACAATTTTAGAATAAAATTGTCAAAATTTGGAAATAAAATTATATATTTACTTTTGATATATGTAAAATACAGATAAATAATTTCAACATTGAATTAAAGCAAATAGAATTTCCAATGACTGCCCTATCTAATTTGAAGGAGTCTGTTGTGAGTAAAAATCAAGCTGCCAGCGCGTAGTTGTCTCACAGCACCAAATCCTAACAGATACTATACAGCTGGTATAGTAAATATTTAAAAAAAAAATCACGCACATGCTTTTAGGGTATTACAGTTCCACTTTTGGGCTGGCATTGGCCTATAGAATGAACCGTTGGCATTCTTACATTCAGTAGGTCAATTGGCTTAAACGGCTGACACCAATCAACAAATGTTTGAATGGAACAGTAGAAAAGTTCTTACCTTAGCAAGTAAGACGAAGTGTTTATGATTTTAAGAACAAACTGCTATTTAGTCTTGTGACTTAAAACGATAAACGTATGTTTCAATTTGGCGCCTTTAAGGGTCTTCTACAGACACCAGTGGTTCGTTCACGCCAGCGCCTGTTATCGGCTGCTAGTGAGCAAAAAAGTGCATTGGGAGGCAAGCACGCACGAAGTCCCAAAAAGTCAAATCAAATTTATTTCGAAAATATAACATTATCAGACCTCAAGAACACATTGACCATACTCAAATTAAAAAAATAAGAAAAATGAAATATTTTTCGTCTTGGCCGTTTTTACTTTGATATTCACTGTGATAGTTGTTCTGTTTTCGTTAAAACTAAAACAAAGAAACTAAATGTCATTTCATTCATTTAATTTTTTTTATTTAAATTTAATTTATTAAAATTTAAAGCAAATAAAGCCATGCTCTGTGGTCTAGTGGTAAGCATGTTAGACTCACAACAAGAGGGTAGCAGGTTCAAATCCTGCCACAGGCTTGGACTCCAAAATGCTTCTTTGTATAAAAAAATCATTTTCTCTTCTAGTCGAAAGCCTCTGTAGCTAGGACTCATTCCCCCAACACCTTGCACTCATAATCAATTATAGTTTAAGATATAATAATAATAATAATAATAATAATAATAATAATAATAATAATAACAATAAACTTTTTATATTAAAATTAGTGAAATTGAAACTAAACGTCTGTGCGAGTCTCGGTCGCCCGGGTACTTTACCTTGAAGACAAATTGTTATTGTTTTGGTACTTTTAATTATTGTACTTAAAATATATATGACATTAAACATGGCCTTGTTCATTAATGTTACAATTATAAAATTTGGGCACATCGAATGACCTAACTCTTCTTACAGCTACGTATAACGGCCCATGCGTGAATACTGGCTTTCTGAACATAATTCCAACTTTACCGAATATTTGGCCTTGCGCTTTGTTAACAGTCAGAGTGAAAGCAGGGATAACTGAATATTGCGTTCGTTGGAAATCGAACGGCAGCAAACTTCCAGAATAAGTCAAGTAAATGAGGATAAGAATGCGGTTACCTCGTGTTATTCCAGTGAACAACTCACAATCGATAGCATTATTATGCAATGCCTCGATACGCATTCTCAAAGCTTCCTTTTTTTATCAAGTGTACATTGCAATTAACTTTCCATATCAATTTATTTGGTGGTAATATCAAGAAATTTTATTGTTCATGGAATTTAAAAATCCACTGGATAATTATTGACTTCCGTATCACTACCGCAAACTATTTAGTCGTAGCTATAATAACTTTTTCTTCCCCCGGCAATCGGTTGACAAAATCTGGGTTTATGCAGCACCATCTTCATTGGCTGGTGCTCAAAATACGCTCTGATAAATTACTTTCCGCTATATTCCCAAATACATCATCTATTACATTACTTTAATTTCCAACTAAGTGATGCGGTATTTCGATCAAATTTCGACCAAACTCTGGGAATTCTCTTGCATCGCCATTACCGATACTTTTAAAAAATTCAACAAATCCGATTTCCTCTGGTCTGGCTCACATATTTTAGTTGAGGGTTACATGCTGGAACTAAGCAAACTCGTTCCAAACAGTAACACAATTTTAAATTAAATTGGAACGTGTTCCATGTGGGACAATTGACAAGTTTTGCCAAAAATCTCCACATTACAATATTGTTTTTCCGGCACAGAGTTAATATTTATTTTGATCGTCTGTACACAAATCTCGGGTTCCAGATTAAAACAGGGCAGATAGAAATTTCATCGATATTAATTAACGATGATGACATTATATAACTGGCATAATCACTATGGACAGAAATGTTTGTTGATCAAGTTTTTAAATTGGTATTGGTAACTTAAAAGCATTGTATTTTGCTACCAACTAAAAGAGTTACAGCGGTACCACTGAAGGCATCTGATATACACATTATATTGAGAGCATTTAACCAATGCATAAGGCAACTTTTCCAGAATCTGATGGGGGGAGCAAAATTATCGACTGTCGGCACATCTGCCATTATGTTGGGAGTTGACAAACCAACTGATTTACATGTGAAATTGTGACTAATCAAGACCGTTTCTATACAAAATAATGTTCGATTAAATGAAATTGTTTCACTATTATCTCTTTAAAAATCTTCACTCTCCCACTTTTTGTTTTGTTGTTGCTTTTGATCTGTTTGGTTTTCGATTTTGCTCTCGCATAAAAAACTATACAAAGGCAAAGCACAGTCATACCCACATTAAGAAGTGCATTGGGGAAGCAGGGGATAGACGTTCATGAGAACGAATTTAAATTAGAAGAACCGATGACACATCGACAGGAAGAAACATAGAAAGGAACTAATACGGGTAACTTTCCCATGTGCACACCCATCGGGGCAATACAGCTGCAGTTTCAGCAAAACGAAGAGAATATCCAGCAGCGATTACAGCAAAGTGATGGGAATATGCAGCAACGAATACAGCAATGCGATTATAATAAAATGCTCAAGCAGCAAAGGCAGAGTGAAACACGACTTACTCAACTAGCGTAACTCACAGCAGATGAAAGAAATGTCCGAGATGGTAGACAGGAAGATTTGTAAACTTGATACACGGCAGGAATCGTTCGAAAAATCTGCTGAATGAATTTAAACAGCAAATGCAAAAACGATGTACTTACTACAGGAAGGTTCATTACATATGCCAGCTTATCCTCCATAAAATTGAAGCCTCAGACCTGTGAGGGAACCACGACATTTAACATCTGCAGAATGCAGTTTGAGACTACCGATAGTACAATTTCTTGGAGTACTCGCGAAAAAGTGGCGGCATTAACCGTGTCGTTGAAAAGTGCTGCTTCTGATGTACTTCAAACAATCTGAGAAAGTCAACAAGATTGTTATGAAAGCTTGATGAATGCCGTTCAGCGAAAGTATGGTAATAAGGCAATATCAGCAACTGTAAATTGTGAGAACCAACCGCGAGAAACGCAAAGTAAGATACCCGCGAACAAAACGGTACTGGATGATCTGAGGAAAGTAGGGTACTAATCCGAGGCTATCCCAGACTTTACATTTACCCTGATCTTCCTGAGCTCTAGATTTTCCCTCTCCAAATATGAAGCGGCTTCCTTGGTCTCTCGCAGTTGTCTAGAAAGCTCTCTAGTTTCATTCTCGAGATAGTCCGTGTCTGTATCCTTGATGGCTTGGAAAAATGTGTCCTCCGTTCGAGGCAGAATAGTCGCCAATGCGTGGTCTGCCGCCTTTAAAGTCGAAAAATTCTCTCTGTCCCTTGATAATCTACAGAGTATCTGGGCTTCACTTGCTCATTACTGCTTCCAATTGGTCATACAGTTTTTCTGTAAATAATTCTACTTCCGTCTGTAAAGACCTTAACTTGTCTTGTGCCTTGCCCTACGATGAACTAGGACTATCAACTTGTGTTTCGAGTTTTTCCAGATCTAATTTAAACTTGGTCTACCAGTTCCATACTAAACCGATTACATATTACGTATAGTCCTCTGCAAAGGATGCATTGTTACCACAACACTCCTTACAACGTAACAGCTCCTCGTTGTAGCAGTTCAATGTATCCAAAAAAGTTTGTAGTTTCACTATGCGCTTACGATAGTAGTCGTTATTCTTCCGCGCCTTATTGACCTGTATACAATTCATCATTTTCTTCGGGATTACCTAGCCCTGCAGGTGTTGTGCTTCCAGGAGTTTTATAACTTCTTTTGGTACTTCCATGGACTGAATTAAGCTATGAACCCGTGACTACCAACAAATAAATGTTGCAACTCATACTTATAATTTTTAACTTGCCTTGATAATTTTATAGAGTGCCACTTAATGTATAACTTAAAAGAAAATCCATAGTCTCATACGACTACCCAGTTTTTTCTCCGCATTTAATGCGACGTTAAGTTCTTACAAAGTATAAATTAGCTAAAACCCGTAATAATATAATAATAAACAAACATAACTTGTATAATTAACATAGAAAGTCACATATAATGTAATGCCGAAGAAAAACCAAATAGTTTCCATTGAACAAGTATAAAAATTATACTGAATTAGAGGCACAACTTCTGAATGCGAATACAAATTATTTATGTAAATTTACAGTTTTTCTGTAAATAATTCTACTTCCGTCTGTAAAGACCTTAACTTGTCTTGTGCCTTGCCCTACGATGAACTAGGACTATCTACTTGTGCTTCCAGTTCTTCCAGATCTAATTTAAAATTGGTTTTTTCTACGCATTTAGTTCAACGTTAATTTTTTCAAAGTATACATTAGCTAAAACGCATCATAATATAATAATAAAACGTAACTCTGTGTATAATTAGAATAAAAAAGGCAACTGTAATGTCGATTGTACAAGTATACAAATTATACTTAACTACATGCACAACTTCTGAATGCTAATACAAATTTTTTATATAAATTTATTATATTTCAATTTCTTTTGTTATTGTTCTGCAAAGAATTTTTGTTGATGCCATCAATGAATGTTGAACATTTTTGAATTTCGTTTATGCTCGTAGAATAAAAGAATAATACCTCCAAAAACAAATTACAAAGAACGAACACAGCACTACTAACATTAAAATATAAAATAATTGACACCGTTTAGACCACGTCTCAATTTTAACGCAATATATAACATATTAAATGCGCAAATTGACATGCAACAACCCGTGTTGTATGGAACCCTTGATGATAAGATTTAATTTTGTCTAATACCCTAAGATTATTACATGTAAATATTTCAAAATATGCCGACCGACCAACACAGACATTCACCTACAACAAAAATCCTCGAACTAAGCTGACATACATATACCGTCCCATCACAGTAACAGTTTATGGTTGGCAATACAGAGTTGTGTGCAACAACGCAATGTCACCTGTATGTTGCAACTTCTTTGACCAGCGCCACGGCGCCTTCAGGGTCGCAGAAGTATATAATTGTACAATAATAAAATACTTCCATCGCTCAGATGTCTGCTTGTTATTGTTGATTATATTGATGATGCCGCTCCTCCTGCTGTTGATGATGATGATATTACTTTTGTGGCAGGTTTATTTTTCCTGCTTCAGGATTTTCTCCACTAATCCTGGGTTTCCTCCAAAATGGTCCTGGGTAGGCCCTGCGATGGTAGGTTCTTATACTGGCTACTCCAATCATGTTGGGGTATAACTTTACACGTATGCTGCTGAACCGAGGTACATTAACTGAGCGCTTGAAAGCCGCCTGAGCTCGGTTGTTAGAATCTACTCTTTATTGAAAGATGACCTGCTTTTATACTATTTCCTTATTGTCAATTGTCTACTCTGTGGTTTGGACATTCTGCATTGTGGTTATTGACCGGCCCACTTTACGAAAGTGCTGACCGTGCATCAAGGCAAAAGTTCAAAGCAATTTAATTAGCAAATGTGCGCACCTAAGAGTATGCAATCGACTTTTACTTCTCTAACAATTGTGCTATATTATACGTGCGTCTTAGGGCTATACACATCCTTAGTGCTACTGAGACTTGATTGACAGTATGAATTTGACTCCCAAAACCAGTATCTAACAAAAAAGCTTTGAAGAAAAAGAACAATAAATAAAATGATCAACGTTTATGTACAAAATGCTTACTTGCTAAATGCTAATGTGGTGCAGCACTCTCAGCTCGTGTTCCGCCGGTTTTTAGCAGAACATTATTGTACGGCTTGGGGTATACCAAAACCACCCACTGGATTTCGGAACCCAAGAACCGCAATGGATCCGGTATGACCGTTACAATCACTCGATGTATGTTATAACAAGTAATAAACGGCGCAGATGTCATGGAAATAGCTGATCCTCCAGTGTCATAACCTGTTATGAAAAATATAATTTTGGCCTATGTTTTAAATGTTTCAAAATTATAATTTTTCTGCTATATAAACATTATATTTCGCTTTTTCTTAATTTTATTTTTATATTTTTAACTCAGGTGAATTCATATCTTCTTTATTCATAAATTTTACTCAAGTCAATTTTTACCTGTTTGTATTTTCTTTTTGATTAAACTTTTATACCCAGATAAATCATTACATTTAACGATTTTTATAATATTAATAAAAATGCCATTTTTGTAAGAAAAATTCCATACTTATTTAGTTTATTTTATATATATATATATATATATATATATATATATACACAGCTGCTCGGTTGACCCGCTTGTTATTTACACATAAAATAAAAATTAAAATGACGGAGTTTTGCTTCGATTTAATCGCCGCTGTGAGGGCTAAGGTCGCAATTTATGTAAAAAGCTATCCATCGATGCATTTGATAGCATCACATTTTGGCCAAAGTGTCAAAATACATGTAATAACTGGTTGGATTTATATATATATATATATATATATATATATATATATATATATATATATATATATATATATATATATATATATATATATATATATATATATATATATATATATATATATATATATATATATATATATATATATATATATATATATATATATATATATATATATATATATATATAAATCCAACCAGTTATTACATGTATTTTGACACTTTGGCCAAAATGTGATGCTATCAAATGCATCGATGGATAGCTTTTTACATAAATTGCGACCTTAGCCCTCACAGCGGCGATTAAATCGAAGCAAAACTCCGTCATTTTAATTTTTATTTTATGTGTAAATAACAAGCGGGTCAACCGAGCAGCTGTCGTGACAAGTATCAGACGTTTGAAGTTCGGTTGTTACGGATCATAACGTTATGTCTAAACGTACAACCATTTTGGTTATTAACATTGGTTCACATATGCTTCAATTTACTCTTTGTCTTGTCTCGACTATTTTGGTTGCCCCTTTAGTGGGTTCCACGCTTTCGCCATCTACGTATACAGCTGCCTTATGCATGGTGAGAGCTGACCAAATTCACTCTTAGATTTTTTGTGCACCAACGATGACCCCACAAAGTACGTCAGTGTTTCCACGATGTACCGCTTCGGTCCCTCGATGGATCCTCGTTGTCCAGCAGTACATATACAGCCGCTCTCCTGAGCCATTAACATTAAACAAATTTTTTAGCAACTATGGATTTGTGACATTCTAACTGCAAATGCATTTAGAACAAAACTTAGTTTCATAAAATTGTTTAGTCTATCAAGAATTCGACTAGTTCTTCCTTACTAGTAAATAAAAAATCATATTTGTCATTGCGACATTCTGAACATATTGTCTACTCGTATGTGTGAGTCTTTGACAGAATTATAAATTATCGATATTTCGTTGACGTCTCATACAAAAATATAATATATTATTGTGCTTCTCACCAGCTACATAATCAAAAATCAATTTGCAATTTTGCTTATTTGGAATTGTAGCTTACGTATATGGCAGAATAAAAAATATGTAATATTATACTTTCGTTGACAGTGATTTTAAATAGACAAACATTTTTAAGTTGTAATACATTTGGAATTTTAAGTAAACTTATTTTATTTGATTTCCCACAATTAGATGGCCAAATTTCAGTATGTTTAAATATTTGTGAGGATTTTCTAACAAGCATAGATTCTTCATGATGATTAATATAAACCGAACTTTTCTTTTCTATTATTTATATTTAAATTTATAGTGTGAGTGTGAAAGTACCTTATTCAAATGTTGTATGTAAAACAATAATAATATATATATATATATATATATATATATATATATATATATATATATATATATATATATATATATGAGGATATCTAATAAATATTCATCCAGTAGTTGTCGGTATGGAAATGGTTTTGTAAATAATGAGTAATTTGCGAATAAAGCTCCATATAGTGTCTGGGGATAAGGTATAAAAAATCGATTATCAAGGTGTGAAAACGAAATTGTAAAATTTTTAGGAGCTGAAAATATGTAAAGGGTTTTCCAACAAGAGGTGTTATTTTGATTCATCCGGTATTTCGGTAGCTGTCACTTTTGAAGCTTTTATTCTTTAACATTTGACAAGTAGAAACTACGCCATTAGTAAAAATGGAACAATACACGCTTCAACAATGCAATGAAATTACTAAAATTTACGACAAAAATGGTGAAAATCTTGCAGTCACAGTTCGCAAAACTAAAGCACTTTTGGGTCGTCGTGAAGCACCTTGTCGGACCGCAATACAAAAATTGGTGGAAAAATTGGACCTGCTGGGGCAAGTTAGTGATGTGAAGAATAAAACCCGTGCACGTCGCTCAAGAAAAACTGAGAATATTGCTGCTGGAGCCCAAAGTGTTGAAGAAAACCCAGGATTGTCCATTCCTTGTCGTTCTTTGGAATTGGGCATTCCACAAACGTCATTACACGGTATTTTGCATAAAGACTTGGATCTTAAGGCTTATAAAGTTCAGTTAACACAAGAACTCAAGCCGGCCGATCATCAACAACGTCGTGTCTTTGCTGATTGGGTCCTTGAAATGAATGAAAATGATCCGGAATTCCATCGAAAAATCATCTTGACTGATGAGGCCCATTTCCACCTCGGTGGCTACGTCAACAAGCAAAATTGTCGCATCTTGGGGCTCGGAAAACCCAAGAGTTATTGTTGAGAAGCCTCTACATCCTCAACGTGTGACTGTTTGGTGCGGTTTATGGTCCGCCGGGGTCATTGGACCTTACTTTTTCGAAAATGAGGTTGGATCGACAGTTACGGTGATTGGATTGCGCTATCGAGAGATGATTAATAATTTTTTATGGTCGGAGTTGGATGGTATTGATCTGGACAACGTTTACTTTCAACAAGACAGCGCTACGTGTCACACAAGCAACGAAACCATTGCTCTTTTACGGGAAAAGTTTCCGGACCGTGTTATCTCTCGAAGAGGTGATCACAATTGGCCACGGAGATCTTGTGATTTAACACCTTGCGACTTCTTCCTTTGGGGCCACGTGAAAGATAAGGTCTACGCGAACAGCCCAGCGTCGATTCAAGACCTCAAAGGTAGAATTCGTGAGGCTATCGAGGACATAGGGCAGCCACTTTGCGATTTGGTTATGGAAAATTTCATGAAAAGGTTATGGTCCTGTAAGCGTGGCCGTGGTGGCCAGTTGGCTGATGTTGTTTTTCATTATTAACGGCATACCTTCCTCTTTATTATGAATAAAACATCCGATCATTTATCTCAAAAAATGCTATTTTTCGTTGAATACTAAAATAACACCTCTTATTGGAAAACCCTTTATATTCGAGAGACAAAAGTCATTTCAATCAGCGTCAAGTATTATTGATCAAATATTATTGAAGATAGAGAATAATTAAAATAACAACACTTTGATTCATTAAAAATTAATTATTGAATGAATAAATCGCGATGAAATCACAAATGAAATCGGGTGTGGGCTTACATACAACATCAAGAACACTTCTAAGGAACACTAAAAGGAATCTTTATATCACATATCAATTCAAAGTCGCCCAAGATTACCATATTATTATTATTGTGATATTTATTTATTTCAAAATACACAAGCTGATCCTTTAACTTCTTTTATGATTTTTTATCAAGATAAAATGAGAAAATTATAATGTGGGATTCCTAAATTGATTTTATTACTACAAACAATCTGGTGGTGGTTAATAGGGGTGACGAGCCTACCTTTATGAATGCGATAAGGGGGAGGTGTTAGATCTTACCCTAGGTAGGTAGGTAGGTAGGAGTGGCCGCCCAGATTGCCAAAAGTACACTTGAGCTCACATAATGGCCCATTGTGATACCACGGTGTGGCGCCGTTCAAGCACTGACTAAAAAGTTCCCATACTTGGGATGGTGATAGTCAACGCAAGGACAGCGCCTGGAAAGGCACGACTCCCCCGTCATGTTTCAGGAAACCATCCTGATACTTTGATGAACCTGGCTATGTCCCTAATATTAATAAATGACAGCTCTGTCAGGCTTGTAAGAAATGGGGCACCAAAGTTGCGAATTCTTCGTCTGCTCAAGGATAGGCAGTGGCATAAGAGGTGGAAACCCGTCTCGTCCTCCTTCTCGAAGCCACAGCCTCGGCAAAAGTCATTTGAGGGTAGGCCAGTTTTTCTGCGTGCATTATGCAGTGGCCGGTCAAAACCGACACAGTTGTCGACAGTGATACGCGATCAAGTCGAAGTAGTTGATTGGTTCTGTTTTTGTCCATTCTTGCCCAAGTTAGTCTAGCCGTGTGGCAGGATTCCTCGTTAGCCCAGGATTTGTAGGCTTCAGCCAGATATTTCCGTTTGATTTCGAGCTTGGCTGTTGCCAGTGGAATGCCGATGTTTACGGAGGGGTGAATGCCGTGCATTAGCGTGCCTGCCTTGGCAAGCTCGTCCGCCTCGCAGTTTCCCGGGATTTCGCTATGTCCGGGAACCCAGACTAGGTGCACCCGAGAGTAACTCGCGAGCTCATTTAAAGATGTTCGACATTCATGAACTAGTCTTGATGTGGCCGTGGAGCCAAAAAGAGATTTAATGGCGGCCTGGCTGTCTGAGAAGATAGATACGTCAACTCCGCCGATATCACTACTCAGCATCCATTTGGCTGCGTGGTAAATGGCCATGACCTCAGCTTGAAAAGCGCTGAAATGGTCTGGGAGACGTAGGGAGATGTTTAAGTCCAGCTTGTCGGAATAAATACCGCTGCCGACTCTACCTCCAAGCTTGGAACCGTCGGTGTAGATATCGACTGTTTCACCGGCGATTAGGTTTTCTGAGGTCCAGTCGCTTCGACTTGGAATAGTGAGGTCGAATTCCCTGTTCAAATCCGGATAGACCGACATATAATCGATAAAGTTGGGGACAGGTGGATCCTGATTCAGAATTGACGCATGGCCTGTCAGGGTTATGCGCCAGTGCGAAAGAGCGTTAAGTCTAATCGCTGTCAGTTTGGCTTGTTGCTTAACCAGGATCCCCGAGGGGAGCCAGTGCAGCATAGCAAAAAGGGCTTTCGTAGGTGTGCTACGAAGAGGGCCAGTGATGAGTAGAGCAATGGATCTTCTGATTCTATCAAGGGGTTTGATATTGCAGGCTTTTTCGAGAGCTTGCCACCAGAAGACCGACCCATATAACAGGTTTGGTTCAACGATGGCCGTGTAGAGCCAGAGCACGACTCGAGGACGAAGTCCCTATCGTGCACCAACTGCTCTTTTACAGCAGTATATAGCTCTTGTTGCCTCACGTGCCCTCTCAGCTAGATTGGCTTTCCAATTAAGCTTTGGGTCAAGAATCAGGCCTAAGTACTTAACGTGTGTGCTCAAAGAGAGCGGAGTGCCGTTTAGATTAGGAATTGTAAACTTTGGAATTTTGTACTTCCTAGTGAAAAGCATAGTCTCGGTTTTGGATGGGTTAACCCCAAGTTCGAATTCGCGACACCAGTTCGACATAATAGAGAGTGAATAGTTCAGTTTTTCGGAAAGTGTTTGGGGGAATTTGCCGGATGCCGCGATTGCTACACTCCTTTGTGGCGTGCTCCTGTTAACCACCCTCCTGGATTGGGCACTGCCGATCGTGGAAGTGATGATCATAGATTTTAGTAGAAGCTCTATAAATTTAAGAAGACCTGAATTCAGGTTAAGATTATAGAGTGCGGAAATGACAGCGCTGGGGCATACATTGTTGAATGCTCCCCCGATGTCCTGATATGTAGGTCAAGAGGTATTTCTAGAACCTTAAGAAGAAAGGATGTTAGACTTATGGGTCTGTAATCCTTAGGGTTGGAGTGTGAGGCCTTCCCAACTTTTGGTATGAAGACGACCCGAGCCGTGCGCCAGCGTAAGGGAATATATTGCAATCTGAGGCTTGCATTATATATTTGTAGCAGCCATGGAAGGATAATCTCTGCCCCATTTTGGATATCGGCAGGAATGATGCCGTCCGGTCCGGGGGACTTGTATGGCTCAATGGTTTGATTGGACCACTCAAGGTGACTTTTTGTCACTTGGAATGTGGGGAGGCTATCATGGGAAACCTGCTCCACCTGGTAGAGTGCTTGATCCGCTGAGGCTAAACTCCCTGGGAAGTGGGTGTCTAGCAGGATATCAAGGGTTTCGGCGCTTGAGTGAGGCCAGCTGCCATCTGGTTTTTGGATACAGTCAAGGGCTTTGTTAGAGGAGTGGAGAATTTTACGAAGACGGCTAGCCTCGGACGTCGATTGAATGCTTTCGCAAAATTCCCTCCATGACGTTCGTTTCCCTCGCCTAATGGCGTATTTCAACTCTTTTTGTTTATTTTTGAAAGGGGCCAAATCAGCTGTAACTTTAGCTTTGTTGAAAAGCTAGGTTTGCCCCGTGGTTCGGGAGTGATGCAAGAAATATGAGTGGCTTTTTTAAAAGCTGTGGTCAGATCGTCGACCGCCGATCAATGTCAGGACAGTTGTGGATAATGGGGGAGTCGTTGCTAAGAATGACCCCAGTTTGAGCCGGAAAAGAGGCCAGTTCGTGTTTTTTCTATTGACTGGTTTAAGAGATTCTGTATTGCCTGTAGTCTCCCTTGAGTCAATTTCAAAGGTGATATAGCAGTGGTCCGAAAAGGAGCATTCCTGTGAGACGAACCAATTGCTTATCATGCTGGAGTAGTTATCGCTGACGAGGGTGATGTCCAGTACTTCCTTCCTGACGGATGTAAGGAAGGCGGCTCATTTCCCCGGTTAGCAATGCCTAAGTTATTTGAAATGATAAAGTCGAAAAGACACTTACCTCGATCATTTGTGCCGGAGCTGCCCCATATTTCGTGATGGGCATTGGCATCGACGCCGATAATTACCGGAATCTGTTTCTGGTGGGCTACAGCAACCATTTGCTTCAGTATGTCTGGTGGCGGGGAGTCGCCATAGTCATGAGCCCTGTAGTTCGAGGAGATCCAGAAAAGAGCGTATACGCTGTTTTTCTTTACCAGAATGCAGGATCTTGGTTTACCTTGATCCTCGATATATACCATACGATATCCGTATGCATTGAGTCCAGAAACCCGGTCATTTACGACCCGAGGTTCTTGGACGAGAATGAGCTCCTCCCCTATATCCGAGAGGCGGAGAAGCAGGGCTGCCGAGGCAGTTTTCGAATGCTGAAGGTTAATCTGTAGTACCTTCAGCATTGTCTGGAAGAGTGATTATTGTGAACTCCTCCTCTTCGGACATTGGAGAGATGTATCCACCAGCCGCATCCGTGTCCATGTGGTCGAAGAATTCTCCGACCAGTTCCGAAGTTGAGAAGCGGCTGCTTCTGGTTGTAACGGAGCACATACTCTCATTGTCACTACCCGACAAAGGGGTGAGAGCCGGGCCCGAGCAGCTAGGCTCATTGGCAGTGGGTTGTGGTACAGCACCAGCTGGGGGAGGCTGTTGGGGGGCTTGGGCATCGCACTTGCAGATGCGAAGAGTGATGGCTCCAAAGCCATAATTAATCACCCCCTCGCGGAAGTTGATGGGAACAAGGGATTGCTCGTTCAAAATGATGGTGACCTCACGCAAAGTGCCTTTGGGGTCACCAACTTTCGCGACCTTCCAGCCATCGGTGGGAAGATCGGTGTTGCTGAGCTTGAGGATCTTTAAGATTGCGTCAGGCTCAGGGGGCTCGGCAGGAAGCCATGTTTTGGAGCGAGTTCGTTGGGGAACCTGGTCCAAAGGTAGAGCGTTGAGCTTTGCACCCGGCCAGATCTCACCTACCCTATTGATCGCTACCTTATATAGATCCGTCGAGCGTTGGTCCGAGCAAGATATGATCTTAATATGTCCTTGATACCACCCTGCGTCACGGCAGCTGGGTGAAGGACCAGGGTTGAGAGACATAACCTCAACGAAAATTGGTAAGAGTGCCATTTCGACCTGTCTCCAATTGGCAGGAGTAATGGTCCCATTGGCATTGGCAGAGTCGACCACAGCCCATGTGAGGCTCTCTTTCACAATCTCACTAAGCGGTTTGGAGAGCTTAGGCTTGGGAGTAGCCAGCCTTACGCGCTTAGGGATGCTTTGGGTGGATTGGCCCGGGCGATTGGCTGATCTCTGCCTCTTGGGGTTACCGGCTGCTTGTGCAGTGGAGGAGTGGACACGCACATCAGCGTGTGCTTTTGCCCACTCAAGCTTGCCCTTGTCGTATTCTGACAGTTGAGAAGGTTATGTAGCGTTGAGCCTCGTCAAAATACGGTAAGCCGCTCTACGCGTCCTGTACGCCCTTGTACTCGGGTTCACGTTGGTACGTGCACCTGAAGGAGGAGCTGTACGGGGAGCAATTTCCATCGACTTGTGAGGCAATATCGAGGCGTTTGCTGAAGAGGGCTTAGGCGAAGCGACTGCTGCTGGTTTGTGAGTCAATACCCTAGCTGCCGCTGAAGAGCCTGGGGAGAGCGAAGATCTCTTGGTTGGCTTATTAGCCGAAGCTGTGGTGCTTGTTGAAAGGTTTGTGCTTATGCTGCTTGTCTTCGAACCAAGGGTGGGCGTGTTGCTGATGGGCATTTGCCTAGCCAGGGTTTTGCACGTCCCTGAGGGGATATGCGCGGAAATTTTGTTTGTGTTTGTGTTTTTATTTTTTGTTGTATCCATGCAAGAAGGGTCCCCACTCAAAGCCGCTATCTTATTCCGAACGCGTGGTCACTAAATATGGTCCCATGGTTATCTGTGCAAGCAGGGAGGCCATGCGAGGGTTGGCACAAGCCCTTATGGGGTCAAGTGCTGAGCCAGACCAGTGCTAATCGGGAGTTCCACTCAACCGAACCCACACTACCGACCTAACGGTAACAGACGTCGAACGTACTTTGAGGCCTGCCAAGGTTTTAACGGGACGGGGGCAGCTGCAACCTTAGACTGGAGCCGTTCACACTCAAGTTTCACCTTGGATGCTACCGTGACAAAAGACAGCTAGGTCCAGAAAATTACAGCTACCCGCCCAGGGCAATCAGAACAGTTACATTGTTCCAAAGGGAAGTCCGGGGACGAAGGATGGGAGTCGTGCCAATTGGTGCTACTGAACTCCCGTGCAAGAAAACAGCAGCATCTGGGGGAGTGTAGACAATTTAGCGTAACCCAGGGTGCACCGCGTGGTGGCGATCTACATTCCACCCCGATCTCACCCTAAATAGCGCATATCATATCAAATAACATTTCTAATTGAAGGGTGCTTAATGAGGTCTCCTTGTCAGACCATTGGTACATTTGCTTTGATCTGTGGGGAAGTTGGAGGTACCTTCGAAATAAGAAATGTTAGGAACACCAACTGGTCGATATTTGATTTTTACTTAAAGCAAAATATTGCATGCCTTAGTGAAAAAATAAGTAACTCTCAGGAGTTAGATCGTGAAGTTAGCAAATTAAATAATATAATAATTAAGGCTTTTGAAAGTAGTTGCAATTTAGTTGTGAAGAAACGTTCTAGGAACGTACCCTGGTGGAGTGGGGAGCTAAATATTCTGGCCAAAAAAGCACCTCAACTCTTTAATAGAGCCAAGTCTAATGGTGACTGGGCATCCTATAGAAGTGCCTTAACGGCCTATAATAATGAGTTGAGAAGATCTAAGAGAGACTCATGGAAAAAGTACTGTGAGGAGATTGAAACTCTCCCAGCAGCTACCCGACTCCAGAAATCACTCAATAAATATCACTCAAATGGCCTTTCTACACTCAAGAAGCCTGACGGAAATTTTACGGAGTGCCTGGAAGAGACGGGACAGCTTTTGTTGGACACTCTGTTTCCAGATTGTGCCACTAGCGGATAGGATAGTGAAATTATCGAGAATACTCGTTTCTTGATTCCTACACGGAGGGACCCTCACTGGCTCGCAGAATCTTTACCGACAACAAAACCAAATGGACTATTTTAGACCATTCAAATCTTCAGGTGTCGATAATATACAACCGTGCCTACTTCGGCAAAGTGCACCTGTGCTAACAAACATTTTCAGGATAAGCCTGGAACTAAACCTAGTGTCTAAACCTTGGACGAAGGCTAGGGTGGCTTTCATACCGAAAGCAGGCAAAAACGCGGACCACACGCCAAAAGCCTATCGGCCCATTAGCCTAACGTCACTCCTGCTGAAAGTTATGGAAAAAATTCTGGACCAATATATCAGGGAAACTTATCTTAAAGATTCGCCTCATCATATTGAACAATATACTTACCAATCAGGCAAATCGACTGAGAGAGCCATACATACCTTCACGAGCAAAATTGAAAAGGCGTTTGAAGGTAAAGAAATAGCTCTCTGTACATCGGTTGATATTACGGGGGCTTTTGACAATGCTACTTTCAGAGCAATTGAGGAGGGGATGAACAGGAAAGGTATACAAAGACTGATCGTAACATGGGTTCTCAATATGCGGAAAAAGAACAACAATCTTTGAAACAGGGACAGCAAAGCTAATTGTCAGGTCAACAAAAGGATGTCCCCAGGAGGGCGTCCTATCGCCACTCCTATGGTTATTGGTTATCGACGAGCTTTTACAAACTCTCAATGACCTCGGATACGAAGTTCAGGGCTTTTCGGATAATTTGTTAATTATTGTCAGAGGCAAGTTTGACTCTACCATAACAGATCGCATGCAAGTTGATCTTGACATCACTCAAAACTTGTGTCAGGAGAAAGGACTATCGATAAACCTGAATAAAACAAACGTGGTACCCTTCACCAAAAGAAGGAAACAGAATCTGGGGATGTTATTTTATTAGTTAATTAAAACGCAGTATATATAATTGCTAGAAAAACTTACGTCTTTCCACGCTGGTAATTTATTTAAGAAGAAGGAAAAAGCATACTACAAAAGTATTGTCTGTCAAGTATGACAGCTATGTATTGAGAACTCATTTGATTATCATGGTTGCATTTCAAATACAATTCTCAATACTCCCACTTAATCAATGAGTTAAATAATTCAAATAGAAAATGGAGCATATAAAATTAAACAATTCAAAACTCTAGATATTAAGCCCCATTTCTTTTATGCAAAATAAATGTTTTTCCATTGGCACGGCTTTAGTCAAATTATCTGCAATCATTTCATTAGTGCTTACTTTGATAATTTTAACCAAGCCCTTACTTATGTAATCTCTTATAAAATGATGGCGAATGGCAATGTGTTTCACCCTAGGACTAAACATTCCAGTTTCTGTTAAGTCGACGGCTCCTTTGTTATCACAATGTAACTCCAGTGTAACTCCAGTGGCGGCCATCTTTAATTATTTCATCCTTTAACTGATTAAGCCACAATGCTTCTTGTGTCGCTGCTGTTAAACTCATATACTCTGCTTCGCATGTACTAAGAGCCACTGTTGGCTGCTTTTTACTTGCCCATGTTATCGCTGCATTCTGCCATAGAAATACATAGCCAGTACAGGAATTAAAGTCCTGGAAGCTTGACCCCCAATCAGAGTCAGCATACCCGCATAGACTGCCACTTTCCCTTTTATATGGAAGTTTGATATTTAGTGTACCTTTCAAATATCTCATTACTCTTTTCACCCCTTTCCAGTGCGCCATTAAAGGGTTTTTATTAAACTGACTTAAATTGGTGATACTGAACGAAATATCTGGACGCGTGCACTGTGCTAAAGAAATAATACTACCAATGGCCTCCTGATACAGAATCGTCCGCATTTTCTCAAGCTCATCTTGGGTCGACGGACACATTTCTGCAGTGAGTTTTTGATTTGGATCACTTCGTATCTTTATCGGATCGCAATCAAACATCTTAAATTTACGCAGAATCAATTCTGTATACTTTTGTTGATCTAGACTGATGATTCCTTTATTATAATTGTAGTTTATTCGAATTCCAAGAACGTTCGTTGCTGTGCCTAGATCCTTCATGCAAAAATGCTTCTTCAATGTTGATTTAAGTTGATCTTTCCAAGCAGAGTTATTAAAAAATATCAATAAATCATCGACATACACAGCAATCATCACAATAAAATTTTCTTTCTGTCGTACATTAACACAGGAATCGGTTTTACAACGCTTATACCCTGCACGCTCCAGTACTTCGTTGAGTTTAAGATTCCACTGTCTGCTGGCCTGCTTCAGACCAAGCTTTATTTAATTTGCATATACGACCACTTTTGTCGTCATATGCCTCAGGTATATAAAGTATTTCGTGAATATCACCGTGCAAAAACGCTGTCACGACGTCCATTTGCTCAATTTTCCAGCCAAAAAATTACTGGCGAAAAAGTATGCACGTAGTCGACGCCTTCACGCTGACTATAGCCTTTTGCCACAACTCGCGCCTTGTATCGCACAATTTCACCTTTTGAGTCAGTTTTTCGTTTAAAGACCCACTTGCAATTGATGGCTTTACGACCATCAGATAAATGTGTTAGATTCCAGGTCCCATTATCAATAAGCGATCGATACTCTTCGTCCATTGCAGCTGTCCACTGCAATTCTTCACTCCCACTTAGAGCTTCCTCGACTGTTGTAGGTTCGCTATTGACGGCTACATTCGCAAAATGTGTTGACGTTCCGATTGGCTCCAAATGGCTATCTTCTGACTCGATCCCGTTCATTGCTAGATGCATCACTCGATCTCCGAAAAAATTTGGTGGCCTAGTGCCTCTATCTGAACGCCGAATAATCTGCACTTCGCTATCATTGCCTACGTCCAATCTGCTGTCATCTGCATCATCATACAGAGATTCTTCTGTACTGCTAATCGTTTCATCAACATTGTCATTGTGATCTTCAAATTGATCACGTTCTACAACATTGTTCAGGCCCTGTTGTACGCCTTCTCTATTTGCAACACTGTTCTGGCCATGTTGCACGCCATGTGAATTTAAAACATCACTTACAACATTGTTTTCGCCATGTTGCACGCCATTTGAATTTAAAACATCACTTTCAACATTGTTTTGGCCATGTTGCACGCCATTTGAGCTACTGCTTGCCGAACTATCTGATTCAGAAATATCCGCAGCAAATTGGAAAATTTTATTATTAGAATTTTCACCAAGATAGTTGAAATGCTCAATAAAATTCACATCTCTGCTTATAGTCACTTTATGGGTTTCCTTGTCCATTAAGCGATATCCCGTTTGTACCTCGCAGTATCCAACGAATAGATATTCTTTTGATTTGGCGTCAAACTTCTGGCTGTTCTCTTTGGGTAGAAATGCCATTGCACGTGAACCAAATACTCTAAAATGACTTACGTCTGGTTTTATTCCGCTCCATATCTCAATAGGTGATTTTCCTCCCAAAATTACTGATGATGTATGATTTTTTATGTAGGCTGCGGTATTCAGTGCTTCTCCCCAAAATCTTTTGTGTAAATTAGCATCCTGCAACATACACCTCGCTTTTTCCGTAAGAGTTCGAATTGTTCTCTCAGCTAAGCCATTTTGTTGTGGTGTAAATGGAACGCTGGTTTGATGCTCGATTCCATTCTGGTCAAAAAGTGCTTTAAACTTATTGCAACAAAACTCGGTGCCGTTATCACTCCGGAACTTTTTAATTTTTAAACCAGTTTGATTTTCAACCAACGCCTTAAATGAACAAAATTTGTCATAAGTTTCGTTCTTATGCTTCAACATGTACACAAAAGTTTTTCTACTAAAATCATCGATAAGCACGAGACAGTAATTACTTCCACCAATAGAGCTGCACTCCATCTTTCCAGCTAAGTCCGCGTATATAACCCCCAACAAGTGTGTCGCTCTAGATCCGTCTTTTGGAAATGGTCGTCGTGCGAGTTTACCCTTACAGCAAGCAACACATACTTCACTGTCACTATCGACAAACGATACACCACTCACAGAACCATTTTTCATTCTCCTTAAGTCAGACATATTCAAATGACCAAGCCTTCGATGCCATAACTCCATTGAATTTTCTGACTTAATTGATGTCAGTGCCACGTTTTTCATCGCATCCAATTTAAACAAGCCGCCAACTGATGACGCTGTTGCCAACAAACTTCCGTGTTTGTCATGAATTGTGCAACCCTTAGATGTAAAATTTACCAAATAACCTTTTTCTGCGATCTTACTTACTGAAAGTAAATTTATGGATAAGTTTGGCACAAATAGCACGTCTTTGACGTTAATTTTCACACACTCTCCTGAAACATCAATTTTGAGGTTAACTTCGCCACTGAATTCAACTTCCATCAAATCATTATTTGCCGCTCGAATTCCTGCATATGAATACTTCTTTTGTCCCGTAATCCATTCTCTGTGCATCGTCATGTGGTTGGTAGCGCCAGAATCAATATACCAATCACTGGTATCAAATTTACCTGTTAAAAACACTGCACTGAATGCCACATTGACTTTGTCTGCATTCTTGTTGTTGTGCTTACATCTGTTGAAAGACTTTCTGTCCGTAGTATCCGCAATTTTTGTTTTTTGTGGACAATTGGCTGCAAAGTGACCCTTCTGGTGGCATGAATATCGAATTATGCTTGACATTTTACGAAATGGTCTTTTGTTTTTTACAAACAGTGCCTTTTCAACTGCTGATATCGAAGCAGTCGTCTCTTGCAGTAATTTCTTTTAACAAGATCACTTGAAAGTGACTTGTCAAGTCCTTCCAACGCCATTATCATTGGCTGGTACTCCTCTGTCAAGCCACATAATAAAAACACAGCTAACCACTCGTCGGTCACTGTAAATCCAAGATCAGACATCTGCTGCGTAGCTGACATAATTTCAGAAACATAAGTGTTCATTGAATCACAGTTTTACAGCTTTGTACTGACAACACGCCTCATTAGTGTGATACGTCGCGCCAATCCTCTATCCTCAAAAGTTTTCTGTAAATTTTCCCAAATGTTCTTTGCGTTTATTTCTGATTTTACGTGGACAAAAATTGATTTATCAATACTTAAAGCAATAGCGGCTTTTGCTTTTGCACATTTTTTTGTATCAGTCTCTTCACCGGTTAAACATTTTGACAGATCCTCCAACGCTAAATAGTTTTCCATAGAGTATTTCCACGAAGAAAAATTCTCGCGGCCTTTTAGTTTTTCAATTGATGCTAAAATTCCTGCAGCCATCTCAAACAAAAAACTGGTTTCTAACTTGATTCGAGTCCAATTATTTTTTTCTTTAACAGTTTACAGTTCTCTTAGCTGTTGTTCAGTTGCCGTTGTAGCGAGCTCTAATATTTGTTGTTGTTCTTCTGACTTGATCTTACTGTCCATGCAGTCGGTGCTTGCAATTTTAAGGTTAAAATTGCAAAGTCCAATGTGCAAACAAAAAATTGTGAAATTAACAATGGAATTGAATTCTTTCTTTTTGTTCTTAAATAAATACCGGCAAAAAAAAATCAATTAACCAGAGCCTGGGCCCATAACCTGTTATTATATTAGTTAATTAAAACGCAGTATATATAATTGTTAGAAAAACTTACGTTTTTCCACGCTGGTAATTTATTTAAGAAGAAGGAAAAAGCATACTACAAAAGTATTGTCTGTCAAGTATGACAGCTATGTATTGAAAACTCATTTGATTATCATGGTTGCATTTCAAATACAATTCTCAATAGGGGACCTTAAGTTTAGGGACCAAGAACTTAACAATGTGCAATGAAATGAAATATCTGGGAGTAATCCTAGACAAAACTCTAACTGGGAAAAACCACTTATCATACATAACTCGTTAAGCCTTAAGAGCAACCTACACTTGCCAGAGGTTGTACGGTAAAATATGGGGTCTACGGCCAAAAATGATGGCGTGGTCATATAAAACAATAATAGTACCAATGACTACATTCGCTTCGTTGGTATGGTGGCCAACAGTAAACCAAACAAAAGCTCAGATGACCCTTAACAAGATTCACCGTATAGCCTGTTTGAGTGTGACGGGAGCAATCAGAACGTGCCCCACACTAGCTTTGGGAATGTTCACTGAACTGACTCCTCTACACCTTGTAGTTAAGAGGATGGCGACCAGCGCGGCTCTAAGCCTACCTAAAGCCCATCTTAAATAAGGCAATTTATCGGGGCACGCAAAGATTCCGGACACTGTCTGGAATTCTCCGTGCCTCATGGTCCTCGACAAAATGGACAGAAAATTAGACTTCACCAAGCACTTCAAAGTGGTCATAAGTGACCGTTCAGCTTGGAGAAACAATGAAATAATAATAAAACTGGACTCAAAGCTGTGGTATACAGATGGGTCCAAAATGGAAGATGGCAGTGCAAGAGCTGGAATTGTAGGGCCAAATTCACAAAAAGCAATTGCAATGAAAAAAACAGCTTCCATTTTTCAGGAGGAGGTCCACGCTTTAGAGTTGTGTGCTAGAGAATGTCTACGCAGAGGTACACGCAACACCAAAATATGCATACTCTCAGACAGCTAGGCAGCTCTGAAATCATTTATAAACTTCTCATTCCAATCAAAGCTGGTCTGGGAATGCTCTAAACTCTAGCAGCGAGAAACTCTGTTACGCTAATGTGGGTACCGGGACATGAGGGACATGAGAGCAACGAAATGGCAGACTCTTTGGCAAAAAGGGGCGCAGGCACTGCCTTTATAGGTCCAGAACCCTTCTGTGGGGTAAACACTAGCTTCACAAATATCTTGTTGTGCGAACAGGAAAAACGAGGTCTGCTTAACTACTGTAGAGCCCAAAAAGGTATGCCCAGTCGATACTAATCATTGATCCTGAACACATCAGGGTAGATGCTTCTTGAAACCTCAAAAGAAATGACATCCAACCCTATACTGAACTTTTAACAAGACATTGTAGACTAAATTACAGTCTAAAAAAAATAGGCGTGGTAAAAGACGATTCCTGTCGACTCTGTCAAGAGGAGCAGGAAACAGCAGAACATATTCTATGCACTTGCCCAGCGGTGGCAAGACGCAGACATAAATATTGGGTTCGTATCTCCAAATCACCTAGTTAAAATTAAGCCCACAGCAGTTACGAGATTTATAAATAGTCTAGGACTGTTTTAGTTGGGTACGAGGCTGCACAATAGATCAGTTACGTCGCAGTGTTCTCTTAGTCTGTTAATAATAATAATAATAATAATAACTTAATTGATATAAAAGGATCAGGTATCTTACCTAAAATGAAAACAACAACAGTTTTAGAAATTATTATGTATGCGTAACTGATCAAAAAGCGTAATATATATTTGGTAGAATATATTTATTAATGTTTACTTCACAACAGCCGAGATGTCAAAAATACCTCGTCTTCATTTTAGGGTTGACACCTTTTATAAAAATGAATGCGTTGCCAACACCTCCCCTTTTAGGTTTGTATGTTTATATATATATACAAATTTAAAATGGTGTGAACCGTTCAACAGGTTTGCGGTTTCGCTTTGGTCGTGATAATCCAGCACCTTGATTGTTATCTGTACTCTTTGACGGTGTGATATCAGTAACTTCATTTCGTGCTTGAGTCGGTACTACTATCCGTTCCATTTGATTATCGTTTGATTCCATGGTTGTAGTTGGGTCTGGATCATGAAGTCCAAATGCATGAGCTAAACTTTTCTTGGAGATGTCAGCTTCGGAGATACGTTGCTCTGTAGATGTTTCTTTTGATTTGTATGTGCACGTATGATATTTCCATTTTGTAAGCGAACATTATACATAACATTGCCTATACGCTCGATTATTTTTGCTTCAGTCCATTTGAAGTTGTTGTTTTTATGTACGCTGACGTATAAGTAAGCAGAACACAAATTATATCTTTTCAATAATTTTTTTATTAAACTTAATGGTTTTACCGTTCATATATATTTTAACAATTTAATATAACCTTTTAATGATTTATTTATTCAATTTAATGGTTTACCGTTCATATTTATTTTAACAATTTAATATAACCTTTTAATGATTTATTTATTCAATTTAATGGTTTTCCATGCCTGCTATGCAGGTTTGAGACTTGAAATAAGACTGACTTTTAATCTAACAGAAACTCTGTGGCCAAAATGTCGACCAAGCGAAACAGTCTATTTGGAAGGTAAAATAAAACATCAGCCAGACGCTGATGGGACAAAATTTGAAACGCGCGTGTGGTTTGTTTGCACAATTGCATTCGCGTTTAGTCAAAACAACAACAATGAATGCTTTAAGCATAAGAACGGACAACAACAATGCATGCTTTAAGCATGAGAACGGATGTGCGCGCGGCTTGCATGGAGTTCGCAAGTTCGAAATATGAAACGAAAGGAATTTTTTTGTCACGTTGAGGCGCCGTATCTAGTTTTTGGTCACGTTGAGGCGACGTATCTTAACTACTCCCCCCTTTAAATGTCAGACGTCCCCGTCTGATCCATCTCGCGAATTAATGGTTATCTTTCGCCGTTTCTTTGCAAGGAAGTAGGCTGCGCAAATTAATAAAATCAGGAAAAATAAGGAAGCAGAGGTGTAAAAGGCTCTTTTTACTCCTGAGTGTAAGTAGGAAATGCTTTCCAGATTTTTAATATTTAATTCGTGTAAGTATTGTAAGGATAGGAGAGAGATATGGTCTGTAAGGTTCACAGAATGTGCCATAGGAGTCTCAGGACTTCTGAATGCAGTTTTGCGAAGTTTCACGAATTCTGTAGAGTTTACCATTACTTTGTTTTCGAATGTTATCAGAAAGGTGCCCTTCTGGAGAGACCTTGTTTCGCCTTCTAGAAAAATCACGGAGGGTTGATCGTTAATGATAACGATACCATCATTAACCTCCGTGATAAGTGGCGTGCTATGTGCAGAAATTGTACCACAAGAGGCGGTATAATTGTTAAGAAGACTGTTAAGACATGAGCTGTTTTTGCTGTCGAGCGGTCGGCAGAATGTAACCACAGACTTTCTTTTACAATTTTTTAGCATTAAATAGTTATTGCCGCATTTTGCGACGTCATTGGTTTCAAATGATACAATTTTGTTGTGGTGGACCACTGGATAGATCAATTTTTTCTCGTGAAATTGCTTAATTCTTGGAAATGTAATTAGGAATGTTATTATATTTTCATTTTGTAGTATCTTTAGTTTCGGGTTTACAATTATTTCGCTTCTACTGATGTTAAAGTCTGACTCAGATTTAAAAATGAAATCGACCTCCGAGCTGTCCAACAGAATGGGATTAATCATTTGCAGCTTTCCCAGAGCTATTGACAAGGCAATGTTATCCAATTCTCTAATTATTGCCTTGTTTCTGCCGCTCAGCAGGTCGTACAAGTGTCCAGAATCTATATCGTTAGTTTTTGTTTTATTAAGTAAAATATTAACGGTCCTAGTCAAGTTATTAATCTGTAATTGCATCTCTGTGTTAATGGTTCTCTGGAGGTTACTTGCCGTTATTAGTTCGTTTTGCTTATCGTGTACTTCCGCGAAGTCGTCGTAGTCTGGTGTACCGGCTACATACTTTAGTGCAGTACCGAGAAAGTTAATGCTGCGTGCATGCATATGATGAATGCGCAGCGCGTCTATTGTCCTCAGTATTTGGTCCAGGTCTGCTTCTAATAACTTGTTCATATGAGATAGTGGCAATAATTCAGTTAACTTCCCCGTTGCCTCCGCTATCACTTCGAAGTCCGTTAAGTTCGTGACATGTGCCAACATTCGTAGTTCTCAAAAATAACGACGTTTCCGTCCGAGAGAGGGATATAATGGGAAGAGGAATAATCCAGTATGTTGGCTTGATTGATGAGTGGAGAGGATAGGGATATCAGGATTCTGAAACGAGGAATTGGACGTTATCTTTATGGACTATTTTGTTATCAATTTTAAGGTTGGTGCCTAAATCTTGTTGGACTATTTTTTCAATAAAAACTTTGCTGAACTTATTTCCCAGACGTTTATTAACTTTAACATATACCTTATCCCCGGGTCTATATGTTCCAGCGACTGCCTTTCTATTGTGGAATGCTAAGTCAGCCTTTTGTTTTTCGATTATTTTTAGTCGGATTTTTTCTTTTAAGTTATCTGGTATTGATTGAATTACATCCACTGGTCTGAGGTTTGTAGTGGAGTGGATTGTTTTGTTGTATTTCATTGTAGCTAGAAGAAAAAGTTCCATGGAATCCTCCATTCCATATTCCAATTTCAAACATCTGGCTATTTCAGTCAGTGTCCCGTGAAATCGTTCGACCTGTCCGTTGGAACCGCTTTGCATAGGTGAAGTTGCATGGATATCAGCTCCGAAGTTATTTCTTATGAAAGATCTCACGGTTTCCGAAAGTAGAGATTTTTCATTGTCGCAGATAATTGTTTTGGTGTCTTTGTACAGGCTCAGCGCCTCTATAAGGGCCGGCTTAACATCGACTATGGCTCTGGAAGCTATTGGCTTGATAGTGGCAAATTTCGAGAACTTGTCCAAGCAAGTCAAAAAGAATTTTTTATCTGTGTTGTAGATGTCTACATGCAAGATTTCTCCTGGAGAGGAGGGTATTGGTGTTTCACCAATTTCGTATTTTTGGGGTTGTCTTCGGTATTTGGCCTCGCGACAAATTTTACAACTTGATACGATTTCTTTAAGTTTTTTTCCTATGTCTGGGAAGTAGTAGTCCTTGAGGACTTGCTTTGTATTTTCAAAAACTGAGCGGTGTGCCCTGTTGTGTTCGGTTATTAGGAGTTCGGTTTGATCATTAGTGTTGAAAATATCTGTTACGAATTTCTCCGTGTATCGAAATTTTACGGTTGGATAATTTGTTATAAGGGTGTGTTGAATTTGTGCTAAGGTGTGTAAGTCGCAGTAAATTGCGTTTACTATCTGTGGATTTATAGCATCCTTAATTCTATCGAAAATGTCGTCTATTTCTCTGTATGCGATGTAATGGCGAATGCGATCTCTAAAAAGGATTTTAGTTTCAACTCTTGGTTCTGACAGGATAATTTGATTTTTAAAAGAATTAGCTGGGTTCTCCACTGTGGGGATAACTTCCGTGAGGGACATTTCGCTTCCCCAAGCTTGAACTGAGGATGTGGACTTTGAATTTACCATTGAGTTGATGTATTGCCTAGATAGAGCGTCGGCAACCACATTATCTTTGCCGGGCTTATAGAAAAATGTTGGTGAGTACTCCTCGATGAAGGCTCTCCAACGCTTTAATTTAGAATTTGGGTTTTTATCTGACATGGAAAAGGTTAAAGGCTGATGGTCAGTTTATTAACTCCGTAAAGGTAGTGTCTTAAATTTTTTAGAGCCCACACAATGGCTAGAAGTTCGCGCTCATTAGTGGCGTAGTTCTCCTCGGTAGGAGACAACGTCCTAGAAATCATAGTAATTGGGCGTCCGTTTTGTGAGAGGACAGCTCCAATCGCATGTGAAGAAGCATCTGTCGTTAAATCGAATGGTTTTTCGAAATTGGGATACAAGAGTAGAACGTCTTCTGAAGACAATATTTCTTTAATTTTGTTAAACGCAAACAAGGCGTCAGTGTCTAAACTTATTTTAGAGTGTCTCGACTGTTGGGTGCTTACATGACCGTTTTCTCCCCGTAGATATCTAGTTAAAGGTTTCGCTATGGCGGCATAGTCTTTTACAAATCTTCTGTAATAGCCGGCCAAGCCTAAGAATGATCTAAGGCCTCTTAAGGTTGTAGGGGCTTCGTACTGTAGTATTGTTTCAATTTTCTTTGGGCATGTTTTTATGCCATTAACGGAGACAGTAAACCCCAAATATTCAACTGATGTTTGGAAAAATTTAGATTTTTCAATGGAAACTCTCATGTTTGCATTGTAAAGCTTCTTTAGTATTCTATCAATATCGTACAAGTGTTTTTGATCTGAATCGGAAAATATGATTATATCGTCGATATAGACGTGGCAAGATTTGCCGATTTCGTCTCGTAAGACGTCGTCTATAGCACGTTGAAAAACACTGGGTGCATTTTTTAGGCCGAATGGTAAACGACAGAATTCGTATTTACCATTGTTGACACTAAATGCTGTTTTTTCGCGATCACGTTCTGATAGGTTTATCTGGTGAAATCCACTTTTGAGATCTAAAGTAGTGAAAAACTTTGCTTTACCGAGATTCGATAAAATAATTGATGGGTCGGGAATGGGGTATTTATCTGGAATAGTCTTCGCGTTGAGTTTAGTATAGTCGAAAACAAGACGTTTGTTGGGTTTCCCATTTTCGTCAAGTCCCTTTTTATCGACAACCCAGACTGGGCTATTATAAGGAGATCGGGACGGTCTTATTATACCATTTTTTAGGAGCTCTTGAACTTCCTTGTTCACAAAGTCAATCATATGAATAGGGTAGGACTGATACCTCGAGTAAATGGGCTCCTCATCCTTTGTCATAATTGTTGCGGATATTTTAGTGTTGAAGGGTAAAGATTCGTTTGGAGTGGCGAAGACTCCGAAATTTCCGTTAATTTTTTTGAAAAATATTTCTTCGATATTTTTTGGAATTGCTGCAGTTTCTAATATGGCATTCACTGCATCTAGTTTGAAGTATTTTAATTTTTCTTGCCCATTCTCAAAATAGATTTGGTCATTTTCTGTATCGATGACTCCTTTAATGCCTTTTAAAAAGTCGAATCCTATAATTCCATGAAACAGAGATAGGTTAGGGAGAATAAAGAATGTGTCGGTTCTGTCAAGAATGTTAACCAATGTTTTACGGTCGATAATGTCGGCACCGTGAATAGACTTAACTTTGAATGGTTTGTTTAGTTTTTTAATATTTTTTAAACCGCGAATATCCGTGATGTAGCTTTTTGAAGCTCCTGTATCGATAAGAAGTTTTATAGTCCTACCGCCTACTACTCGTTCGATATAAGGGAGGACGGATCGTCCCCTAAAAAATTAACTTCATCCTCACATGGCAAGTCTGCGGAAGGTTGGTATTCTGTTGGGTCTTGATTAACTGGTTGGTCTGAATATTCCTGAAAGCCTTGAACTTCTTCTGAAACTTGGTCCTGTTGGATTTGCTGTTCGAGGTGATTGATTCTTTGAATCTTATTTGGAATTTGTTTGTCAGATGTTGCTCTCTTTTGGTTCTGGAAATTATTTGTACGCACAGTTCGCATGCTTACGTCGGTGTCTATTTGCTGCGGTGTTAGGAACGGGTTAGTGGCCTGTTGATTTGCGGCTGGAGCGGTATTTGGCATGAAAGCACGAAAGTTTGAACGTGGTTGATAGTTGGGGTTTGGATTATTAAAACGTTGTGACTGATTTGACATTTGTTGAGGAAAAATGGCGTATTTGGTTGCATAAAAGGGCTTAAAGGTGCATTCGGCAAATTGTATTGTTGATTATTAGGATTTTGTCTGATGCTTCCTGAGTTTGCTCTAAGAAGTGGCTGAGCCGAAAGGGTTGGCAGGGCCCTGTTTAAGCCGTTATTGTAAATGGCAGCAAAATGATACCGGTTTTGGTTGGTTTCCAATTCCTGAGCCAAGGCCAAAGCCGAAGGTAAGTCCGCTGGCTTACATGAGAAAAGCGTGTCACAAAGGGGTCTTTTTAGTCCTGAAATAAAAACTCGTAGGGCATCTAGTCGATACTTTTGGTTTAGTGACTGAATGAGCGAAGCGTCTCCCTCATAGGACATTGTTACCTTGTTAACAATAGCGGTCAATTTTCTTTCAACTTCGTCGTAAAATTGAACTATAGTTTTCTGTTCTTGCCTGAGCGTTGAAAGTTCCTGCTCTAATGTGAAAATTGATTTTTTATCCGAGTACGTAAAGTCTAGCCTCGCTATAATTGCTTTAAAATTTTAAACTGTATTGTATGCGCTTAATGTAGCGTCCGCGGTGCCAGTAATTTTGTTTCTTAAAATGGCCACAGCCTGATAGTATTTTGCGCTTCCTGTGTAAGGTTCAAATAGATTCTGCGCTGTAATGGCGGCTTGACGCCAAGAAACGTATCTAGAGGAGTCGCCCTTAAATTCGGGGACAGGGGACAAAACAATAATTTCGGCAATCTTGGGAAAACAGCAAAGATCTATCGGTTTCGGAAGCAATTTCTCTCCAAATCTGGTATTAACTTGTAAAAATCCTCACACTGATTTTTTATAAATAAAATTCACTTTTTCATAATTCAGTAGAATTTACTTAAAGAATTTAATGAAATTCAATAAAACCTTCACATTAGTTTTATCTTAAAAACAAAATTCACACTTTTTTTATATAATTCCGTAGAATTTACTTAAATAACTTCGTGACATTAATTTATTCAAAAACAGAATTTATAGTTCTGAAAAATTTACTTAAATAACTTTTTTTAAATCAGTTGCTTCAAAAACAAAATTCACTTTTTGTAATTCCGTAAGATTTACTTAAATAATTTTGGGAAATTCACAATCTTTATCGTCAATTAAAAGAGACAAGAATATCTTAAACTTTAACTTACATAAAAATGAACATTTTGGTGATTTTGAATCGGTGTTATGCTTCCTTTGCTGTGCTAAAAAGTTGACAATCGGCAGCTTGTTTTTTGTTGTTCCTTTTCCTCAAAAATCTTTCGACGTTCTTAGTTTCGTATGATGGTTTTTTTGATGGTTCGTTCTTTTTTTGAAAGTGCCACAAATTTGGCAATTTGTTATTTTAATTCAAAATTCTTTCCACGTTTTCATAATAGTTTTTTGCTTTTATTTTTTTACCTTATGAGAAACTGCTTGATTTCTCTTTTTTTTTTAAATTTCGCGCTTTATAAGGAATTTTATTTACGCACTTTATT
This sequence comes from Clusia tigrina, assembly GCA_920105625.2. NCBI lineage: Eukaryota > Metazoa > Arthropoda > Insecta > Diptera > Clusiidae > Clusia > Clusia tigrina. The sequence goes on along the minus strand of OV050030.1, from coordinate 138,407,018 downwards.
TAATTTTAGTTGGGCGCCAGTAAACAGAACATAAATTATATCTTTTTAATGATTTATTTATTCAATTTAATGGTTTACCGTTCATATTTATTTTACCAATTTAATATAACCTTTTAATGATTTATTTATTCAATTTAATGGTTTTCCATGCCTGCTATGCAGGTTTGAGACTTGAAATAAGACTGACTTTTAATCTAACAGAAACTCTGTGGCCAAAATGTTGACCAAGCGAAACAGTCTATTTGGAAGGTAAAATAAAACATCAGCCAGACGCTGATGGGACAAAATTTGAAACGCGCGTGTGGTTTGTTTGCACAATTGCATTCGCGTTAAGTCAAAACAACAACAATGAATGCTTTAAGCATAAGAACGGACAACAACAATGCATGCTTTAAGCATGAGAACGGATGTGCGCGCGGCTTGCATGGAGTTCGCAAGTTCGAAATATGAAACGAAAGGAATTTTTTTGTCACGTTGAGGCGCCGTATCTAGTTTTTGGTCACGTTGAGGCGACGTATCTTAACTTATACAAGATCTTGTTTGCCATACAATTTTTGCTTAGCACCATGCTTTTTATCAAATTGAATTTTCATTTTTAGTTTATCATCAGTGGCTTCTGAATTTGGCGTTGAAGACTGAGTTGGTTTAAGTAAATCCAATTTAATACGAATGTTCCAATTAAGCAATACTTCTGCTGGTGATTTATCAGCGTTGTTTTGCTTGTTTGGCGATGATCGATATACTTGTAAAAAAGTTTGTAGATTTGCAGTATTTACCCCTTCCCCGTTTAATTTCTTAAGCGCACGCTTAAAAGTGTCAACGAACCTTTCGGCTTGACCGTTGGACATGGGATAATAAGGGCTACTACGAACGTGATTGATGCCATTTTCAGCTAAAAATTGTTGAAATTGATGACTCACAAACTGCGTACCGTTCTCTGATACCATAGTTTTAGTTAATCCAAATCTGGCGAAAATATCATTTACAATGGCAATAGTTTGTGACGATGTAATTGATTTTGTTTGAACAATTTCTGGCCATTTTGAAAATGCATCTATAACTACTAAATAGTAGAATGAATCGATTGGTCCTGCGTAGTCTATGTGCAGTCGCTCCCATGGAGCGGATGGCTTTGGCCATGGATGTAAAGTTGTTTTTATTGGCATTTTTGCAGCAGCTGCGCAGTGTGCACAAGTTTTTCGATGTCTTTATCGATGTTTGACCAATAAACAAAATTTCGAGCTACGGCTTTGGTACGGCCTATGCCCTGATGACCTCGATGAATTTCCTTGAGAATGCGTTTATGAAAAATTTTTGGTATAATGATGCGTTGTCCGTACATCAGATATCCTTCCACAATACTTAAATCGTCTTTTCTATTTAAATATGGTTTTAAGTCATTGTTTTCACAATTTAATGGCCATCCTTCTGATACGTATTCGAAAATTTTAGCTAGAGCTGGGTCTTTAGCAGTTTCATATGTAACCATTCTGTTGGTAAGCGGAAATTTGTCTAGTGTGACATCCAGAATTTATTTAGTTTCGGATTCAAAATCGACCGCTGCAATAACGTAATCTTCTAAAGGGTTAATTGTGTTGTTTATGAGTCGATACAAAATGTCGGCGTAAGCAAAACTGTTCGTAGAAATAAATTTTAGTTCAAAATCATATGCCAACAATTTAACTGCTCATCGTTGGAGTCTGTTTGCTTGATGAACACTAATTCCTGATTTATTTCCGAAAAGAGCAAGAAGCGGCTTATGATCTGTATGGAGTTTAAACTTTCTACTAAAAATCATTCTGTGAAATTTGGTCACGGCAAAAATGAGTGCTAATGCCTCCTTTTCAATTTGACTGTACTATTTTTCAGCTGCCGTGAGTGATCTTGAAGAGTGAATTCATGGAATATACAAGCAAACCATAATTGGATGCATCTGCGGCCACTATAATACTTTTAGTTGGATCATAGTGTGTTAATAAAAGTTGTGAGGACAAAATACTTTTGAGTTTTTCGAGACAATTTTGGTGAAGTTTTGTGCATTTCCACTGCTTGTTGTTTTGAAGAAGTTCATCTAGTGGTCCACATAGGTCATGCATATGATTAATAAATTTCCCATACAAATTAATAGCGCCTAAGAGTGATCTTAGTTCAGTTTGGTTTGTTGGTGCAGGCATTGCTTTAATTGCTTCAATATTCTTTGGGTCTGGTTGAATACCGTCTTTGTTTACAATACACCCCAAATAGGTCATTTCCGGAACTGAAAATTTGCATTTCGATATTTTCAATTTGAAACCATATTCTTGTATACGACGTAGTACTTCACAAAGACTGGCGTCGTGCTCTTTTTGATTTCTACCAGAAACAAAAATATCATCGATATAAGCAGCAGCGTAGTTCAAACCAGCTAGCATTTGATCCATTATTTGCTGAAAAATCGCTGGAAAAGTTTTTACGCCGAAAACCATACGATTGTATCTAAATATACCAATATGCATGTTGATTGTAAGTAGATGTCTTGAATTTTCATCGACTTCAACTTGTAGAAAAGCGTCTGATAAGTCGATATGGCTGAAAACAGTAGCGTTGCTAAATTTGGTGAAGATGTCTTCTGGAAGCGGATGTTACGTAAATGCGATCCGTTTTTAGCGTGGTGTTGTTCGATCTGCTGATGATTGCATTTTTGTTGACTGATCAAGCGTTGAACTTGTTAATTTGAAATTTTCGCATTGTTTATTTACTTCTGCAGCATAAGTAGTATAATATGTGTCTGGCGCTTTTGCTATTTGTAAGCAAGTGTAGCGAATACTGAACTGCGACTTTTAGGTTATGTTCTGGATCATTTACAAATTCCGTAATGCTTGAGGCTAATGTATCCATTGTGCGCTCTGGATGCTCCTCTTTTGGAGAAACCTTCGCACTGTTGACTTTCGCTTGCATACACTCTTTGAGAAGCTCTCGCATTGCTTGCGCGTCCTGAGCACGTTGCTTTTGAAACTCATCAAAATTCATTTATGACGTATCGAAAAAAAATTCACCTCGTCGCCACTATTATGTATGCGTAACTGATCAAAAAGCGTAATATATATTTGGTAGAATATATTTATTAATAAAAGAAAAACTTAAGTATCTAATGTTAACTTCACAACAGCCGAGATGTCAAAAATACCTCGTCTTCATTTTAGGGTTGACACCTTTTATAAAAATGAATGAGTTGCCAACAGAAATTTATAATCACATTTAGGAAAAATAAAATCCTTGTGTCAACCTATAAGATAAAATTATATTAGATAATTATCTTATAATACTGAAAACTGTGGACACCTGGGTGATAATGACAAACTAAATATTCATTGTAAATAAACAAAATTTGTTCAATATTGAACATGTCAATAACAGCAATTTTAGAAGCTAAATATTTCCACAAATATATTTAAATACAATTGATGAGTATGGAAATATATAATTCAATAGCAAAGTATATCCCTACAGTTAATAATAAAAAAAAATATACCGATTACCCATAACTTTATATACTTTTTCGGTGCATTTGTATAGAAAATTATAGTAGAAACCAGTTTTATAGTGGTTGGTTTTTGTGTTAACACGATAAGTAGAAGTGCTATCAACAAGGAAATATTGAATTTTCAGTACCTTTCTGAGTGCAGCATCTAAAAAGTTATCACACAGAAGAATAGGATCCGGATTCTTCCATTTAAGTCATGGCGGAAAGGAACCGTGAATAGGTTTAAGAATAACAGTCCGGAAATGGTAGGCGTGAGGTCAACGGGAGTAATTACTCTCCATGTAAACACGAAACATCGGACCAACCAGGGAGGATCAGACGCCAATTAATGAAAAACGTTACATATTACCGCAGGCACACCAGTACGAAGTAAATAGACAAGTTCAGATAACATAATTTTACCAAATATAAAGCCTTGGAATTCAAATATTATTTTGGTACCTAATAAGTCAGAAGAAGTGGAGAATGGTCGTTGATTTCATGAACGACGCCACTATCAACCATTTGCTCAATCCTTTTTGTCTTTGAACATATGTTGGTTTTGGCTGTAAACCGGTTTCTGTTCTTTAATGGACTCACCAGGTTATTTCTGCAGAACCAATGGACTCAATGACACTAAATTTTGGTCAAATGTTAGTCTGGCCATAGTACACATTTTAGTAAACTGATTGGACACACTCGGTAGCGCTGGGATCGAGATATTTGAAATAATTGTTTTTGATTATCTCAGCTAATGCCATATAGTCGAAATGACCATTCAACAATTCTCACCGAAGTCACAATTTAATATTTTTTAAGAATGATTGAATAACTTCGCTAAAAAATCTTATATATATATATATATATATATATATATATATATATATATATATATATATATATATATATATATATATATATTTATATATATACGAGGTGTGATCAAAAAAGAACCGTTATTGTGTGATCAAAAATAAAGTATTTATTTATTCATCAACAACTATCTTGTCCCCTTTAAAGTAATTCCCCTCAGATATAATACACTTATGCCAGCGTTCTTTTTCAATCCTCGAAACACTTCTGAAACGCTTTTTTTGGTATCGCCAACAGCTCCTGTTCCGATTTTTCTTTTATCTCCTCAATCATAGCAAAACGCTATCCTTTCATCGGTGTCTTCAGTTTTGGAAAGAGGAAAAAGTCAGCGGGGCCAAGTCCAGTGAATACGGTGGTTGAGGCATGATAACGGTTTTGTTTTTGGCCAAAAACAGCTCCTGAGCGATGTCCATGCGACGTTGTTTTTGCTCAAAATTTAACAATTTTGGAACAATATTCGCTGCCGAACGTTTCATGCCTAAAACATCCGTAAAAATTGCTTGGCATGAGCCGAACGATATGCCAACATCATCAGCAACCTCTCTGATAGTGATTCGACGATTATCCAAAATCATTTTCTTCACTGCGTCAATGTTTTCATCGGTTGTTGAGGTGCTCGGGCGACCAGGACGAGCATCGTCATTGACATCTTCTCGGCCTTCCTTAAACCGATAATACCACAATTGAACTTGTGTTCTGCTCATAGTAGACTCGCCAAAGGCCACAGTCAACATTTCAAATGTCCTTGCGCATTTAATTTCATTTTAAATCGAAGAGCACACCAAAACACGATTAACCTTTTTATCTGTCAAAAACAAACTGACAATCCAAAATGGTTGGAATTGCCAACATATATAACAGACATGTGTACGAACATAACAGAAAAAAAAATGCGAACATCGAACATACGTAACTCACGAAATTTGAAAATAACGGTTATTTTTTTATCACACCTCGTATATATATAAGAAGCCAAAACGTAATCTATGCGTAAAAGCATACTCTAGAACCTTCCTGAAACTTCTTTCGAAGTGTAGAGAATATACTAGAATGCTCTAGAAACTTTTTTCAAAGTGCAGAGAATATTCTGGAATGTTCCAATTCAACACACTAGAGGCATACACAATACAATTAAAGTCGACAAAGTTGAACGGCAATCGTAGCAGTGTGTACATAGTAACAGTAACAGTATTAAGAAGTAAGAAAGTGAGTAAATGAATAATATTTAATTATAAAGTACAAATTATATTAAACTAAACTTTAAGCTAAGATAATGTGTGTAAATTGCAATAATTAAATAAAGTAAATTATTTTAATTTAACCAAGCGATTGTTTCATTACTACACAATCCATTGGTACGAATTCGAGAATTGAGAGTTACTATAAATTGTCAGGAGGTCAATTTCATAACAATTGGTGTCAGAAATGGGATTGTGTATCAGTAATAAACAATCGTTAAATTTTAAAAACTAAAATTGGAGCAGCTCAAGGAGGACCTTGAGCGCTTAAACTTGCAAGCACATGGGCTTAAAGCGGAGCTGCAGGTAAGATTAAGAAGCGCTCAGGAGGAGCAGGGTATAGACGCCGAAGAGCATGAATTTAAATTTAAAGAACCAACGACATCTCGACACGAAGAACCACCGAAAGGAACTAATACGGGGTACCTTTCAAATGAACGCACTTATCGGGACAATACAGATGCATTCACAACAAATCCATGCGAATATGGAGCAGCGACTACAACAAAATGCTCAAATAGTCAAGGAGGATGTTAAAGAATAGTTACAACAAAATGCTCAAACAGTCAATGAGGATGTCAAAGAGCAGCTACAGCAGAGTGAAACACGACTTACTCAACTAGTGGAAAAGAACTCACAGCTGAGGAAGGAAATGTACGAGATGGTAGACAGGAAGGTTTGTGAAATTGAGACACGGCCGGAATCGTTCGAAAAATTTTTAGAACAAAGATTCATTGCGAACGAGCAAAACTTAACGAATTTAAACAACAAATAAATCAAATGGTGCACCTACTAGAGGAAGGTTCATTGCCTATGCCAGCTTTATACTAAATCAGTTGAGACACAGTAGATATTTTTCCACGATTGATTTAGCAATTGGCTACCATTAAGTTCTGGTGGATACTCAAAAGAAGGAGAAAACCGCGTTTAGTTCCGGCTTGAGTTCAATAGGAGGTCGTTTGGATCAACAGGAGAACCGGGTACCTTCCAACAGCTAATGAACTATGTGCTATCAAGCTTGCAAGAGTTAGATAGTTCTTTGTATCTCGATTATATTGTAATCTATGGAAAAAACTTGCAGTAGCATTCGCAACGCTTGTGCAAGGTGCTCCAGAAACCACGACAACACAATTTGAAACTGTTCATGGAGAAGCGTTAATTTTTGCGGAGAGAGGTGGTTTATCTAAGCCCTCGTTTCTCTGCAGGACTCTCAGGAAAAGGAATGCATGAAGAATATAGCAATCCTGAGAAAAAGAAAAGAATTGAAATCATTTATAGGACTAGTGACCTATTACAGAAAGTTCGTAGAAGGACTAGTCGGAATTGCATTGCCAATCAATAAGTTGCTACTTAAGGAACCAAAGTTCGAATAAACAGAGAGCTGTCATCAAGCATTCGAGAGGCTAAACGAGATAGGTAACTCCCCGCTGATTTTGGCGTTCGTCGATTTTAAGCAAAGTTTTTTGTTGGCCCCCGATGCTAGCAATAAAGCATTTGGGAGCAGTGTTGTCACAAGGAGATTTAGGAAATGACCGACCAATAGCATTCGCACGCTTGGCGCTTAGCGACACGGAGAAGAGATACTCCACGATAGAGAAGGAATTTCTAGCCATACTGGGGGCTACGAAGAATTTTAGGGCATATCTGTTAGGATGCCCTTTCAAAATGTAAAGAATTACCAGCCATTGAGAGCCATAGTAAATTTTAAAGACCAAACTTCTAGGTTAGCAAAAATAAAAGAGCGGCAATTGCAATTTGGAGTTGGGGAAAAATAGTAAGTAAGAAAATAATTAATAATAAAAGAAAGTAAAAAAAAGATGCGAGAATCAAAATTCAGTTGAGGAAAGAATACGAATAAAAGATTTCTTAAATGCATTTGGGCAAACCAAATGGAGCGCGGGCAGAGTGGAAATATAAGCAGTGCATGTATACTTAAAGAAGTACATACGAACAAGCTAGGCACATACAATGAAGATGGAGTGCATGCTTGTTTGTAGATGCCCATTCATACAAACTTGGCACGTAATATGTAGATGGACACAATCTGTCCCAATTCCAATACAAAGGAAATATGGAATATATGTATACTCATAAGTAAGGATATTAAAGAAAATGGAATGAGTTTATGGACATATATTCTAATAAGTAAGTATAAAAGTAAGTATATTTTTTTTATTAGCTCGATTAAGTGGAATATTTTTAAGCGAAAATATACTTTAAAATACGGGAAGAAAAGTGTGATAGGATTAAGATGTAGCTACCATATTAAAGAATCTATCCTGTAAAATAAAAATTACACACATTAATAAATGTTTAATACAAATATTTGGTTATGGGGTAAGAGAAATTGCCTGAGGAGTTAAATGTGCCAGTCAACATTCAAGATCTTTGAGGGTACGACGAACACACGGGTACACTGTAAATAAAGACCGTGTAATCATACATAATGTTATGTGTGCGCACCTACTTATGAATGCGGCAGAATCCATAGATAGAATGAAAGAAGGTGATACCATAAACAGAAATGAATTAGAGTATATATATATATATATATATATATATATATATATATATATATATATATATATATATATATATATATATATATATTTATTCCTATTAGTCCATTAAGGAGCAAAGGGCCGTTACAAGATTATTCCAATCTACTCTATCATTCGCACGTCTTTTAATTTCATTCCAATTTAGGTGGGAGTTCTCTAATTCCGTTTCAATCTGTCTTCTCCAGGTGTGTGCAGGGCGGCCTCTGCATCTACTGCCATGAAGGTTCCACATTATTGCTCGTCTGGCAATGTCGTCAGGTGATGGGATCGGCGCGCAGAAGTTCAGGTGCGATATTTTCAATTCCAGGCGCCTTACTGTTTTTCAAGCATTTGATTGCATCGCAAATTTCTGCGTTGCTTGGACATTCTTTGTCAATGTTGGGGTTTTCAAAGTGTTCAATACATTCACAAATTGTTTCTGTTTCAGCTGGCTGTATCTGCAACATATTCTTGTAGAACTCAGTCCATATCTGAAGTTGCGCATCTACAGAAGTAGCTAATTTACCTTTGTCGTCTTTTATTGGTTTAGCGGAAGGCTAAGTGCTGCCTGTTAGTCTCTTTGCTGCTTTGTAGAGATGTCTTGTCCGATTTGTTTAGGCTGCAGCCTCTGCTTCCTTGCCAATATTTTTTGACCATTTCCGCATATCGCATCTGGCGCCGTGTTTCACGAAATTACATATTATTATTTATCATCCGCAAGCTAACGGGTCGTTAGAACGCAGTCATCTACCGCTGGTAGAATACTTGCGTAGTTTCGCGAAAGAGGATGGCTCCAACTGGGATCAGTGTCTACGGCCAATGAAATAAACTCCTTTTAGAATGCTCTACGGATTTGAGATCAACATGCCAGCAAATTTGAAGCGCAAATGTGCGACAATATGCAATGCTGGTGACCCAAATTAAGTGCGGAAATATCAGCTGCAGCGAAGGCACGAGTTTGTTATAGAAGATCAAGATCGTGCTAAACGAGTAGCTAGAGAAGCCTGCAACAATATACTAAACCAAATAGTATTTCATATGGGTGACCGAATACTAATGAAGAAACAGACTAGAAAGAAAAAAATTATATTGTGTGGTTAGAGCCGTACACGGTGGCGGAAAGCCGCAGCTCTGTTACCATGGTGGTAACGATTAAAGGCAAACACAAAAAACTTCACAATAACTTGCTAAATTGACTCCATTTGGAAACTCAACTAAAAACATTTGTATATACTGTCCTACACTCGTAGACACTGATATATCTCGTTTGATGAGCAACTGCAGTCAGCATTTTATTAGCAAACATAAAAGAGCGGCAATTTCAATTTCAAAATCAAGGCCAGTGTGAATTTGGACCAGCTTGACTAAGGTCTTTAAAAAATTACATAGTGTGAATATGCAAGCAAACACTGAACCAGAAATGCAGTAAGAATAAAAAAGAAAAGAGAGGGGAAAAATATTAAGTAAGAAAATATTTAATAACGAAAGAACGTAAAGAAAAGATGCGAGAATCAAAATTCCGTTGGGGAAAGAAGAATACGAATTAAAAATTTCCTAACTGCGTTTGGGCAAACTGAAAGTGCATTGACCCATTCAGTTGTCCAAAGCGCAAGTGGAGCGCAGGCAGAGCGGAAATATAAGCACTTATAGAAGTACATTCGTACAAGCTTGGCACATAAAATGAAGATGGAGTGCTTGCTTGTTTGTAGATGCCCATTCATACAAACTCGCCACGTAATATGAAGATGGACACAATCTGCCCCAATTGCAATACAAAGGAAATATGGAATATGTGTATACTCATAAGTAAGGATATTAAAGAAAATGGAATGAGTTTATGGACATATATTCTAATAAGTAAGTATAAAAGTAAGTATATTTTTTTTATTAGCTCGACTAAGTGCAATATTCTTTAGCGAAAATATACTTTAAAAGACGGGAAGAAAAGTGTGATAGGATTAAGATGTAGCTACCATATTAAATAATCTATACTGTAAAATAAAGATTACACACAAAAATAAACGTATAATATTTGGTTATGGGGTAAGAGAAATTGCCTGAGGAGTTAACATTCAAGATTTTTGAAGGTACGACGAACACACGGGTACACTTTAAATAAAGACCGTGTAATGATACATGTGCACGCAAGCGGACATACTTATGCATGCGGCAGAATGCATATTCTTTTGATATTGGGTTCGAAATAAAATGTCGATAGAATGAAAGAAGGTGACACCATAAACAGAAATGAATTAGAGTAGATATTTTGGAATTAATTTGATTTATAGCTAAGTAGAATTTAGAATAAGCAAGATGATGTAAAATTAAAGAGGAGAGATATTGCGGTACAAAGTTATGGATTAGAAAGAAGTTCATGGGAGACATATAAATATGAGAATAAGTAAATTTGAGTCGGGACAAATTGGAGTTCAGTGTAAAGGGAGAAATAGCTATGGAAATAAAATAAATTAATGAATGGTTACAAATAGTACCTATAATACAGGGTACGGTCAGAACAAATGTATTACACGGTTAAAATTTCACTACTCTTTCCAAATGCATGTTACATTATTAATATTAAGTAAAATCTTTTGTTGTTTGAAAGGGAAAGAGAAGAGAAACAAAATTAAATTAGAAGCAATTCAATGTGCCTTACAGGGTATGCACAATGTGAGATTTTCGTGATCTAGCTTGCCAAAAGTCCAAAAATGATCTGAGACATTTCATATTCATTTTAATTGAATATGGTTGGAAAATCTCCAAATTTTAAAAAAAAAATCCTTTAATGTACCTTGAATGTAGAGAATATCATAAAGCACAAAAACACATCTTTAAAATTAAGAAAAACAAGGAAAAGAAAAGTATCATAACATCGTTAATTTTGCTGATTTCGTTACGATTATTATTATAATTATTATTATACCTTACACCATAATTAATTATAAGTGCAAGGTGTTGAGGGAAGGAGTACTAGCTACACAGGCCTTCGACTCGAAGAGAAAAAGTTGTATTTAATGAAGTTTTTCGTAGCAACGTATTTCGGGAAAGCATTTCACTGTGTCTTCCACAGTGTTGTTTCGCAAATCAAATTAAAACGTTAGGCAAATACATTAAAATACTAGAAATTAAAATAAGTCGGTGCGTGATGTCCGGAATTACAAGTCGCGAGTTGTTTGAAATCTGGAAAGCAACTGAAAATGCTTAGACAATTGATGGAAAACATATTGTCATGATGATAGATTTCTGAGTGAATGGCTGTCTATACCTATGTATGTAATGTATCGCATTTTGTAAAAAATATTAGCGCAAATAGCGACAATACAAGTATTTGTAGACCGGCCCTCCGCTTTGAAGATAGCTCATTGCAGATTCAAAAAAGGAAGGCTCGAATATTGATTGAAAAAGCACCTTAAAGGGCAGAAACAGAAATGCGTCAAGCGGCAAACGAGATTCAGCAGAAATTGTAAAGGAATTATTTAATGCTTCTCCCAAACGAGGGACTTCTGTAAAAAAGAATGAACTTTCCTTGCCATTATCATTGATGTTAAAATGACCACTAATCAATATAGTTTGCACAGAGAATATATTCAACATGTAAATCCCAAATTGTATCCTAGCTACGATAAATAAAAACCGCAAAGCAGGATTGTTATCCATACAATATAACAATTGAAGAACGTTTTGCGGAGGTAGATTTACAATCCCTATTGAATCATACCATTAAAAGAACTTGCATGGTTTAAGATCGTGACAGCACCAACCAATCCAAATATAAACAAAAAAATGTCGCAATTAATGCATCAGATGAGGCTTTATTTAATAGTGCCATTATCAATGCATACAAAAAAATTATTTAGTAAAATCCAGTTCCAATAAAATTTATGTTAGAAAGAAAGAAAGCTGATTTTATCACTCGCTAAGTGAGTTATTTCGAACAAAAGATAAGTCAGTTAAAACCCAGGTTTGTGTATATTGGAGGCAAACAATTGAAAATCGCATCAGAATGAATATTATGTATGAACGATTGGGAGGGTATGCAATGTGTTATCCGAGTGTAGTTCATTGCACACTTGCTATATTTTTGAAGCTACACCTTCTATTATGAACGATTGAACGATGAATGTACTGTTAATGCAAGAGAAGTCAATTTCTCCATTCCACTCGAAGAGAAAACAAAATAAAAACTGCTTTTTATATAAATAACCAAAGTTTATTATAATAGGATAGGTCAAGGCCAGCTCAGCTACCAAACTTACAATATGAGAATATGGGCAGATTGGGATAATTTTTTCCACATATATTTCATAACTTATTGTTTTTTTTTTTTTTAATGACGTAGCTATAACGGTTAGAAAGTCTTAAAATTTCACACCGTGGTGTGGGAGAATACACTCGTTTATGGGTATATACATTCCGGGTTATATGTAATTTGAAGAATATAATTTGCAATGAGTGATTTGGTCATACAATTGACAATCCCTTACATAAACGAGTCTATTTAGAATATTCTCACTTATGTCAAAATTTTGACTTAAAATTAGAATTACAAGAAGGTACAGATTCGGACTTAGACTTGGATACCTCGACACTTTACCAGGCGTTACAAGCAGAAAAAGTAAAAATGCCTCAATCAGTGACTGACTTTCTTACAAGTGCAGCAAAGCTGTTACCAGAATTTGATGGTAGGTCAGAAAATTTGCGTAGTTTTTTGGATGCGTTGCAGTTGGTACAACTCATAACCGACACGCATGAGACTGTTGCTATTACTCTGATTAAAACAAAGCTAAAAGGTACTGCTAGAAATATCATAGCCAATGAAACTACAATAGATCAGGTTATAAACAAACTAAGAATTTCAATAAAAGGTGATTCTACAGAAGCACTATCTGCAAAGCTTATGAATGTAAAGCAGCAAAACAAAAATACCAATACAGTTGCGAAAGAAGTTGAGGAAATAACTAACCTGTTACAAAATGCATTCATTTCTGAAGGGTTGCCTTCTGAAACGGCATCGAAATATGCTACGATGCACAGACGGCAGTAAAGTCTCTAATAAAAAAATTCAACTAACGAAAGGACAACAATTATTATGCAAGCAGGTTAATTTCCATCTTTGGGGGATGCTATCACAAAATATGTCAGTGCATCGGAAGATAGTAGTAGCACTTCAGATATTTTCTTTGCCAGTTCATACAGAAATTCTTCTCGTGGTGGTAGAGGCCGTGGAAGATTTGACGGTTACAACAAACGTTATGGAAATTTCAATAACTAGCGAAACAGAAATAGGAATTACAATAATAATAATAATAGTCATGGTAATAACAATAACCGCGGCTGAGGAAGATATTACAGTAACTCCCAAAACAGTAATTACAACAATAACAACAATAATAACAACAGACCAACGGGACATTATAACGTTAGAACATTTGAAGCTGATCAACAGAATCAAGGAAACTTAAGTGTTCCACTGAGCAATGCAGGGGAGCAACACTAAGTACAAACATTTTTGCTCTTAGTCTTAATTTCTGTTGCTACATTACTTTCCACACCACTTTCACAAAAAACCCAGTAACTCTTTTAGTCGATACAGGAGCAGATATTTTGCTCATCAAAGTAAACACGGTATTTAAGTATGTCCCAATAATATCGGATAATGGCTGCAAAATTAGAGGAATAGGAGAGGGTATAATTGAATAAATAGGAACAGTTACCGGAAACTTACTGGTAAAAAATTTTAACTGCATACATACATTTCAAGCGGTAGAATCCAATTTTCCAATACCTTGTGACGGAATCTTGGGGTTGGATTTCATACGAAAATATAATTGTATTTTGGATTTTTCACAAAGTGTCAGTTCTTTGCACTTAAATGTTGGATCTCAAACAGTTTCACAAACCATCTCCTATGAAATATTCAATTTCATTGCCAGCCAGAGCAAAAGTTATTAGAAAAATAGACGTTGAAAACTTGAATGAAGATTTGTTTGTACCTACACAAGAACTTTCAAATGGCATTTTTATAGCAAATTCCATACTTTCTAAATCTCATTGCCATGTAAGAATAGTAAACACGACTGAAAATAATGTTATGCTGGAAAATAAATCCATCAAAACTGAAAGATTAGATAATTATGATATAATCAATCTCAAAAATTGCAAAAATACAGAACTCAATAATGAAAGGAAAAATCTTGTTCTTAATATATTATTTAAATATTTTCCCAACTTTGTAAAGAAGGATCTAACTAAATTATGTGAAGAGTTTAGTGACATTTTTGCGTTGGAATCCGATAAAATAACGACGAATAACTTTTACAAACAAATCAAATCATATTTATTTTAAGCATATAAATATACAAAAAATAATAAATTAACAGCACTAGCTCGAGGCCATCAGCTGGTTTCTTCTTAGCTTTCTATTTAAATATTACAATTTTTGTTTCTTACGTATACAAAATTCAAAAGTGTATAATACATTAAATTAAATGAGATATGGTGACATAATGCTATAAATTTAGATATATTGTTTATATTTAACGATGTTGTGATTGCGAGAAGATCCGATGGAACTGAAGTGCCAAAAACCATCCGCCTTGTATTTTTTAACGGGGACATTTATCTAAGATATGTTTAACTGACGTGCTGGAAGCGTTGCAAAAACAGCAGGATGCATCTCCAGAATTTAACAGGTAACCATGTGTGATCTGAGTATGGCCCAAACGAAGCCTTGTGAAAATTAAAATATCTTTATGTTTAGTTTGAGAAGGATATATCTGCTTCATTTTGGTGGGATTAATAGAAGAATAATGATGAACGTAATCATTCCACTTCAATAATGACTCATGTAATGTAAGTACTGCTTTATTATCTGAAACCCATTTCACCAACAAAAGCCATTTTCAGATTCCGAACTTTAAGTTTTATCACACCCTGCACCCAGATAATAAGGCTCATGCAGGTTCAGCAATATTAATACGCAATAATATAAAACACTGTGAGAGCACATCTTATCGCACAGAAGCTATACAAGCCACGAATATAATTGTTGATGACTGGAAAGGGCCAATTACAATTTCCGCTGTCTACAGCCCACCTAAACACACAATAAAAATGGAGGAGTATGAGAAATTCTTTAAGACCCTTGGCAATAGATTCCTAGCTGGAGGAGACTATAACGCAAAGCACACATACTGGGGTTCCCGTCTCACTACACCAAAAGGTCGACAGCTTTATGCGGCCATTGGAAAATTAAATTTACTCCCTGTCTCTTCAGGTACACCAACATACTGGCCAACAGATGTAAGAAAAATTCCCGACTTGATTGTCTTCTGTGTGACGAAAGGTATCATGCTTAGTGATCTTAAATGTAGCCCATGTTTTGAGCTGTCTTCTGACCACTCTCCAGTTCTCGTCGAGCTTAACAACAATCTTGCCCTTCTTCCCTGTCAATGTAGCTTACATAATCACAAATCTGATTGGAATCGCTTCCGATATATGGTATCTTCCACAATTGATTTAAAACTATCACTGAAATCTGAAGAAGACATCATTGCGGCTGTTGAACACTTCAACAACTGCCTGCAACAAGCTGCGTGGGACTCCACCCCCCCACTGAATGAACGAAAATCAACGAACATCTCCAAACCTATAAAAGAAAAACTGAGAGAAAAGCGATATGCAAGAAAAAAGTGGCAACAAACTAGAAAGACAAGGAGGACAAGAAAAAATTAAATGCGCTTGCAAAAGAACTTAAAGAGATCCTTAATAACGAACGAAACACCCAACTCCATCATTACCTCAGTAATCTCGATGCAACAGCTGCTACAGAATACTCTCTCTGGAAAGCGACTAGGAATCTAAAGAGACCCACAATGTTCCAATCCGCTTTACGAATGGAAAATAACGAATGGGCTAGTGACTTTGAAAGAGCAGTCACATTTGCCCGACACTTAAAAAAGTATTTACCCCACATGAAATCGAGCCCTCAGCATGTATAACAGAAGAAGTGAAAAGTGTTCTGAGTAATACCCATCAGATGGACCTACCCATACATAATTTTCCAAATCTGAAGTGAAAGCAGCTATTGATAAGCTAAATATTAAAAAAGCCCCTGGGTACGACCTTATCACTGGAAAAATAGTAAAATAACTTCCAGAAGAAGGAGTGACATATCTTACCTACTTATTTAACGCGGTACTAACATCTGGCTTTATACCTCCCCAATGGAAAGTGTCACAATTAAAAATGATTCTCAAACCCGGAAAAAGCGCTGATAAAGTTGAATCGTATCGCCCAATTAGCTTGTTACCGATTGCTTCTAAACTCATGTAAACCCTTTTCCTGAAAAGACTACTCCCAATTATAGAAGAGCGAAAGCTAATTCCAAATCATCAATTTGGATTCAGGAAAAAACACAGCACAATCGAACAGGTTCATAGGATTGTTGAGTATATGCACACTGCATTCGAACATAAAAAATATTGTACAGCAGCGTTTCTTGACATCTCGCAAGCATTTGATCGCGTTTGGCACGATGGCTTGCTTCACAAAATAAAAACTACACTCCCCATTAACTACTATGTGTTAATCAAGTCCTATCTTACAAATAGATATTTTTTCGTAAAGCAAGGTGAGGAACAATCTGAGCTCCATGAAAGCTCAGCAGGCGTACCCCAAGGAAGTGTCATGGGCCCAATTCTTTATCTACTTCACACGTACGACTTACCATCAGCTGAAGGAGTCACCATAGGTACCTTTGCAGATGACACTGCTGTCTTAGCTGTTGACACTCTCCCACACTTAGCTTCCTCTAGAAAAATAGACGTTGAAAACTTGAATGAAGATTTGTTTGTACCTACGCAAGAACTTTCAAATGGCATTTTTATAGCAAATTCCATACTTTCTAAATCTCATTGCCATGTAAGAATAGTAAACACGACTGAAAATAATGTTATGCTGGAAAATAAATCCATCAAAACTGAAAGATTAGATAATTATGATATAATCAATCTCAAAAATTGCAAAAATACAGAACTCAATAATGAAAGGAAAAATCTTGTTCTTAATATATTATTTAAATATTTTCCCAACTTTGTAAAGAAGGATCTAACTAAATTATGTGAAGAGTTTAGTGACATTTTTGCGTTGGAATCCGATAAAATAACGACGAATAACTTTTACAAACAAATCAAATCATATTTATTTTAAGCATATAAATATACAAAAAATAATAAATTAACAGCACTAGCTCGAGGCCATCAGCTGGTTTCTTCTTAGCTTTCTATTTAAATATTACAATTTTTGTTTCTTACGTATACAAAATTCAAAAGTGTATAATACATTAAATTAAATGAGATATGGTGACATAATGCTATAAATTTAGATATATTGTTTATATTTAACGATGTTGTGTTTGCGAGAAGATCCGATGGAACTGAAGTGCCAAAAACCATCCGCCTTGTATTTTTTAACGGGGACATTTATCTAAGATATGTTTAACTGACGTGCTGGAAGCGTTGCAAAAACAGCAGGATGCATCTCCAGAATTTAACAGGTAACCATGTGTGATCTGAGTATGGCCCAAACGAAGCCTTGTGAAAATTAAAATATCTTTGTTTAGTTTGAGAAGGATATATCTGCTTCATTTTGGTGGGATTAATAGAAGAATAATGATGAACGTAATCATTCCACTTCAATAATGACTCATGTAATGTAAGTACTGCTTTATTAGAAGTTTTAAGTCAGCTTTTTCAAGAGCGTCAAAACAGAGTGCAGGTTCCATATGAACACCCTTTGCAGTATAATCAGCGAATTCATTGCCTCGAATACCGCAGTGGCCAGGTATCCACATTAACTTAATTTTACTTTCTTGTTTAATGAGCAAATCTCGAACGTAGTTACCAGCAAGCTGTTATTACTAAAGTTTCGTAGGGCATCGATGAGAGATTGAGTATCAGTACAGATGCAGAATTTACCTTTAGCTTGGGAGGCTATTACAGTGGCTTGGTAGATAGCAAACATTTCGCAGGTGAAGATGGAGCAGTGATTGTGTATGAGTCCTTTTTTTAAAACCATCTGGTCTTCCGATATAACCGCGAAAGACGCTGAAAAGCAGTTTTTTGAGCCATCGGTAAAGATGAATTTAAACGATTTTTTGTTCTCCAAAAAGATTTGTTGATAAATAAGTGCACTAGTGTTTTGCTTCTGACAACTTTGAAAGCAGTCAACAAATGACGAGTTCGATAAAAACCAAGGCGGGCATTTAGGATAAACTTGCCGAGTAGGTTTAACTCGAAGATTCATTTTCCTGGCAACTCTTACAAAGTGAAAAACTAATCCGAGAGTGATAATAAAATTTAACAAAAATCGAGGTATTGAATGAGAAAATAATAACAAGCGTGAAAGTGCAAAATTTTCTGCGTCGGAAGGGTGCCGAGTGCAGTGATTCTGAAAACAGCTAACTTAAAATTCTATAATTTTTAAATAAAGTGTAAAAACAAAAACAAAATATACAAAAATAAAAACAACAAAATTATAAAGTGAGAAACAACAAATAATCACAAAGTGAGACAACCGCAAAATAGCACTGCTATTATACGGTTATGTATGTACACAAATACGTTAAATTAAAAGCGGCTTAGCAAGTATCTAGTGTAGAGTTGCCAAAGTTAATTTTAAACAAAAATAAATAATAAAGAAAAAAAATGGGTGTAGGCCGTACCCCACCTAGAGGGGAACGTCAACAACAAGAAGAGCAAGAACAACAACAACTATTACAACAACAACAGCATCAGCAGCAACAACAACAACACAGTAACACCGAAACAACATCAGGAACAACAACAGCAGCATCAACAACTGCAAACACAAAAGAAACCCCTTCTTCAGAATCCGCTCCAAAATTCCTGGAGTCCTCAATGCCCCTCGCCACAATCAAGCTCGTGTTTTCTAAATAAAAACAGCTCTCAACAAACTGTCCAACAACAAATTGATCAGCTTCAACGCCAGCTTCAACTGCTATACAAACAACAGCAACCAGTTGCCTCTCCCCAAGTCACAGTAAGTGTACCCTCCCACGACGAGGACTGGAAAACGGTTCTAAACAAGAAAAGGCAGAGAAAGAGTCCAGGTAAGACAAAGACTACTCAAAAACAAGCGAAACTTGAAAAATACTGGCTTGGAGATCCGAAAGGAACCGAAAATCGATTTTCGTCCCTAGAAGAAGTTGAAGAATGTGACCAAAAAAACACAGAACATAAAGAAAACGTCTCTAAGCCCCCACCAATATTTCTTGACAGAGTTACCAATATAGCTCCTCTAATGAAACTATTGTCTGAAGCTGCTCCAAATTCATACGAATTAAAGCTCATAAACAATGAGCAAGTTAAAATCCAGGTATTTTCTCCAGAAGCCTACAAGGCAATACTCAACCAGCTTGAGCTAAAAAACACCGCATTTTTCACCTATAAGCCAAAACAAGAAAGAGGCTTCAAAGTAGTACTGAAAAATATGCACCCATCTATAGGCACAGATGAAATAACCCAAGCCCTGCAAAACCTCGGTCACTCTGTCACGAATATTTGGAACATAAAGAGAAGAAACACAAAAAAGCCTCTGCCAATGTTTATCATTGAACTTCAAACAAACTCAAACAATAAAGAAATTTATGAAGTCAAATACCTGCTTCATACAAAAATTGTTTTTGAGCCCCCCGACCGACTCGCGATATTCCCCAATGCGCTAACTGTCAGCAGTATGGGCATACAAAAACGTACTGTCGCAGGAAACCAATGTGCATTAAATGCGCCGGAAGCCACACGTCTTCAGATTGTGTACGTAAAAGCAGATCAGATGAAGTCAAATGCGCCTTGTGTGAAGGTAATCACCCAGCAAATTACAAAGGTTGTGTAGTCTATAAAAATCTTCAGAAAATGAAATACCCACAATTAAGGAAAAATGACAATTTACCCATGAATCCTACTCAACAACAGGAAGTTCTGGTAAATCCCAGTACATCAAAACAAACTCAAAATGTACTTTCATACGCTCAGGCACTGAAACACTCAACACAAGCAACTAATGAAAACACAACGGCCCTACCAATTAATACTGTTCCTGCAGAAACCCAAGCTCCGAACGAAATGCGAGAAATGATAATGCTACTCCGGCTAGTCATGCAACAAATCACAACAATGATGAACTTATTAGTGACCCTCACGACTAAGAATTGCTCGTCCTCAATCCCATAAAAATCATTCTATGGAACGCTAATGGGCTGTCAAAACATTTATTAGAAATTAAAAAATTCCTTAAAACATACGAAATAGATATACTCCTAATATCTGAAACCCATTTCACCAACAAAAGCCATTTTCAGATTCCGAACTTTAAGTTTTATCACACCCTGCACCCAGATAATAAGGCTCATGCAGGTTCAGCAATATTAATACGCAATAATATAAAACACTGTGAGAGCACATCTTATCGCACAGAAGCTATACAAGCCACGAATATAATTGTTGATGACTGGAAAGGGCCAATTACAATTTCCGCTGTCTACAGCCCACCTAAACACACAATAAAAATGGAGGAGTATGAGAAATTCTTTAAGACCCTTGGCAATAGATTCCTAGCTGGAGGAGACTATAACGCAAAGCACACATACTGGGGTTCCCGTCTCACTACACCAAAAGGTCGACAGCTTTATGCGGCCATTGGAAAATTAAATTTACTCCCTGTCTCTTCAGGTACACCAACATACTGGCCAACAGATGTAAGAAAAATTCCCGACTTGATTGTCTTCTGTGTGACGAAAGGTATCATGCTTAGTGATCTTAAATGTAGCCCATGTTTTGAGCTGTCTTCTGACCACTCTCCAGTTCTCGTCGAGCTTAACAACAATCTTGCCCTTCTTCCCTGTCAATGTAGCTTACATAATCACAAATCTGATTGGAATCGCTTCCGATATATGGTATCTTCCACAATTGATTTAAAACTATCACTGAAATCTGAAGAAGACATCATTGCGGCTGTTGAACACTTCAACAACTGCCTGCAACAAGCTGCGTGGGACTCCACCCCCCCACTGAATGAACGAAAATCAACGAACATCTCCAAACCTATAAAAGAAAAACTGAGAGAAAAGCGATATGCAAGAAAAAAGTGGCAACAAACTAGAAAGACAAGGAGGACAAGAAAAAATTAAATGCGCTTGCAAAAGAACTTAAAGAGATCCTTAATAACGAACGAAACACCCAACTCCATCATTACCTCAGTAATCTCGATGCAACAGCTGCTACAGAATACTCTCTCTGGAAAGCGACTAGGAATCTAAAGAGACCCACAATGTTCCAATCCGCTTTACGAATGGAAAATAACGAATGGGCTAGTGACTTTGAAAGAGCAGTCACATTTGCCCGACACTTAAAAAAAGTATTTACCCCACATGAAATCGAGCCCTCAGCATGTATAACAGAAGAAGTGAAAAGTGTTCTGAGTAATACCCATCAGATGGACCTACCCATACATAATTTTCCAAATCTGAAGTGAAAGCAGCTATTGATAAGCTAAATATTAAAAAAGCCCCTGGGTACGACCTTATCACTGGAAAAATAGTAAAATAACTTCCAGAAGAAGGAGTGACATATCTTACCTACTTATTTAACGCGGTACTAACATCTGGCTTTATACCTCCCCAATGGAAAGTGTCACAATTAAAAATGATTCTCAAACCCGGAAAAAGCGCTGATAAAGTTGAATCGTATCGCCCAATTAGCTTGTTACCGATTGCTTCTAAACTCATGTAAACCCTTTTCCTGAAAAGACTACTCCCAATTATAGAAGAGCGAAAGCTAATTCCAAATCATCAATTTGGATTCAGGAAAAAACACAGCACAATCGAACAGGTTCATAGGATTGTTGAGTATATGCACACTGCATTCGAACATAAAAAATATTGTACAGCAGCGTTTCTTGACATCTCGCAAGCATTTGATCGCGTTTGGCACGATGGCTTGCTTCACAAAATAAAAACTACACTCCCCATTAACTACTATGTGTTAATCAAGTCCTATCTTACAAATAGATATTTTTTCGTAAAGCAAGGTGAGGAACAATCTGAGCTCCATGAAAGCTCAGCAGGCGTACCCCAAGGAAGTGTCATGGGCCCAATTCTTTATCTACTTCACACGTACGACTTACCATCAGCTGAAGGAGTCACCATAGGTACCTTTGCAGATGACACTGCTGTCTTAGCTGTTGACACTCTCCCACACTTAGCTTCCTCTAGAAAAATAGACGTTGAAAACTTGAATGAAGATTTGTTTGTACCTACGCAAGAACTTTCAAATGGCATTTTTATAGCAAATTCCATACTTTCTAAATCTCATTGCCATGTAAGAATAGTAAACACGACTGAAAATAATGTTATGCTGGAAAATAAATCCATCAAAACTGAAAGATTAGATAATTATGATATAATCAATCTCAAAAATTGCAAAAATACAGAACTCAATAATGAAAGGAAAAATCTTGTTCTTAATATATTATTTAAATATTTTCCCAACTTTGTAAAGAAGGATCTAACTAAATTATGTGAAGAGTTTAGTGACATTTTTGCGTTGGAATCCGATAAAATAACGACGAATAACTTTTACAAACAAATCAAATCATATTTATTTTAAGCATATAAATATACAAAAAATAATAAATTAACAGCACTAGCTCGAGGCCATCAGCTGGTTTCTTCTTAGCTTTCTATTTAAATATTACAATTATTGTTTCTTACGTATACAAAATTCAAAAGTGTATAATACATTAAATTAAATGAGATATGGTGACATAATGCTATAAATTTAGATATATTGTTTATATTTAACGATGTTGTGTTTGCGAGAAGATCCGATGGAACTGAAGTGCCAAAAACCATCCGCCTTGTATTTTTTAACGGGGACATTTATCTAAGATATGTTTAACTGACGTGCTGGAAGCGTTGCAAAAACAGCAGGATGCATCTCCAGAATTTAACAGGTAACCATGTGTGATCTGAGTATGGCCCAAACGAAGCCTTGTGAAAATTAAAATATCTTTGTTTAGTTTGAGAAGGATATATCTGCTTCATTTTGGTGGGATTAATAGAAGAATAATGATGAACGTAATCATTCCACTTCAATAATGACTCATGTAATGTAAGTACTGCTTTATTAGAAGTTTTAAGTCAGCTTTTTCAAGAGCGTCAAAACAGAGTGCAGGTTCCATATGAACATCCTTTGCAGTATAATCAGCGAATTCATTGCCTCGAATACCGCAGTGGCCAGGTATCCACATTAACTTAATTTTACTTTCTTGTTTAATGAGCAAATCTCGAACGTAGTTACCAGCAAGCTGTTATTACTAAAGTTTCGTAGGGCATCGATGACAGATTGAGTATCAGTACAGATGCAGAATTTACCTTTAGCTTGGGAGGCTATTACAGTGGCTTGGTAGATAGCAAACATTGCGCAGGTGAAGATGGAGCAGTGGTTGTGTATGAGTCCTTTTTTAAAACCATCTGGTCTTCCGATATAACCGCGAAAGACGCTGAAAAGCAGTTTTTTGAGCCATCGGTAAAGATGAATTTAAACGATTTTAAGCTTAGCTGTCGTTTGTTCTCCAAAAAGATTTGTTGATAAATAAGTGCACTAGTGTTTTGCTTCTGACAACTTTGAAAGCAGTCAACAAATGACGAGTTCGATAAAAACCAAGGCGGGCATTTAGGATAAACTTGCCGAGTAGGTTTAACTCGAAGATTCATTTTCCTGGCAACTCTTACAAAGTGAAAAACTAATCCGAGAGTGATAATAAAATTTAACAAAAATCGAGGTATTGAATGAGAAAATAATAACAAGCGTGAAAGTGCAAAATTTTCTGCGTCGGAAGAGTGCCGAGTGCAGTGATTCCGAAAACACTAAGTTAAAATTCTATAATTTTTAAATAAAGTGTAAAAACAAAAACAAAAAATACAAAAATAAAAACAACAAAATTATAAAGTGAGAAACAACAAATAATCACAAAGTGAGACAACCGCAAAATAGCACTGCTATTATACGGTTATGTATGTACACAAATACGTTAAATTAAAAGCGGCTTAGCAAGTATCTAGTGTAGAGTTGCCAAAGTTAATTTTAAACAAAAATAAATAATAAAGAAAAAAAAATGGGTGTAGACCGTACCCCACCTAGAGGGGAAGGTCAACAACAAGAAGAGCAAGAACAACAACAACAACAACTACAACAACAACAACGACAACAACAACAGCATCAGCAACAACAACAACAACAGCAACACCGAGAAAAACAACATCAGGAACAACAACAGCAGCATCAACAACTGCAAACACAAAAGAAACCCCTTCTTCAGAATCCGCTCCAAAATTCCTGAAGACCTCAATGCCCCTCGCCACAATCAAGCTCGTGTTTTCTAAATAAAAACAGCTCTCAACAAACTGTCCAACAACAAATTGATCAGCTTCAACGCCAGCTTCAGCTGCTATACAAACAACAGCAACCAGTTGCCTCTCCCCAAGTCACAGTAAGTGTACCCTCCCACGACGAGGACTGGAAAACGGTTATAAACAAGAAAAGGCAGAGATTGAGTCCAGGTAAGACAAAGACCACTCAAAAACAATCGAAACTTGAAAAATACTGGCTTGGAGATCCGAAAGGAACCGAAAATAGATTTTCGTCCCTAGAAAAAGTTGAAGAATGTGACCAAAAAAACACAGAACATAAAGAAAACGTCTCTAAGCCCCCACCAATATTTCTTGACAGAGTTACCAATATAGCTCCTCTAATGAAACTATTGTCTGAAGCTGCTCCAAATTCATACGAATTAAAGCTCATAAACAATGAGCAAGTTAAAATCCAGGTATTTTCTCCAGAAGCCTACAAGACAATACTCAACCAGCTTGAGCTAAAAAACACCGAATTTTTCACCTATAAGCCAAAACAAGAAAGAGGCTTCAAAGTAGTACTGAAAAATATGCACCCATCTATAGGCACAGATGAAATAACCCAAGCCCTGCAAAACCTCGGTCACTCTGTCACGAATATTTGGAACATAAAGCGAAGAAACACAAAAATGCCTCTGCCAATGCTTATCATTGAACTTCAAACAAACTCAAACAATAAAGAAATTTATGAAGTCAAATACCTGCTTCATACAAAAATTGTTTTTGAGCCCCCCGACCGACTCGCGATATTCCCCAATGCGCTAACTGTCAGCAGTATGGGCATACAAAAACGTACTGTCGCAGGAAACCAATGTGCATTAAATGCGCCGGAAGCCACACGTCTTCAGATTGTGTACGTAAAAGCAGATCAGATGAAGTCAAATGCGCCTTGTGTGAAGGTAATCACCCAGCAAATTACAAAGGTTGTGTAGTCTATAAAAATCTTCAGAAAATGAAATACCCACAATTAAGGAAAAACGACAATTTACCCATGAATCCTACTCAACAACAGGAAGTTCTGGTAAATCCCAGTACATCAAAACAAACTCAAAATGTACTTTCATACGCTCAGGCACTGAAACACTCAACACAAGCAACTAATGAAAACACAACGGCCCTACCAATTAATACTGTTCCTGCAGAAACCCAAGCTCCGAACGAAATGCGAGAAATGATAATGCTACTCCGGCAAGTCATGCAACAAATCACAACAATGATGAACTTATTAGTGACCCTCACGACTAAGAATTGCTCGTCCTCAATCCCATAAAAATCATTCTATGGAACGCTAATGGGCTGTCAAAACATTTATTAGAAATTAAAAAATTCCTTAAAACATACGAAATAGATATACTCCTAATATCTGAAACCCATTTCACCAACAAAAGCCATTTTCAGATTCCGAACTTTAAGTTTTATCACACCCTGCACCCAGATAATAAGGCTCATGCAGGTTCAGCAATATTAATACGCAATAATATAAAACACTGTGAGAGCACATCTTATCGCACAGAAGCTATACAAGCCACGAATATAATTGTTGATGACTGGAAAGGGCCAATTACAATTTCCGCTGTCTACAGCCCACCTAAACACACAATAAAAATGGAGGAGTATGAGAAATTCTTTAAGACCCTTGGCAATAGATTCCTAGCTGGAGGAGACTATAACGCAAAGCACACATACTGGGGTTCCCGTCTCACTACACCAAAAGGTCGACAGCTTTATGCGGCCATTGGAAAATTAAATTTACTCCCTGTCTCTTCAGGTACACCAACATACTGGCCAACAGATGTAAGAAAAATTCCCGACTTGATTGACTTCTGTGTGACGAAAGGTATCATGCTTAGTGATCTTAAATGTAGCCCATGTTTTGAGCTGTCTTCTGACCACTCTCCAGTTCTCGTCGAGCTTAACAACAATCTTGCCCTTCTTCCCTGTCAATGTAGCTTACATAATCACAAAACTGATTGGAATCGCTTCCGATATATGGTATCTTCCACAATTGATTTAAAACTATCACTGAAATCTGAAGAAGACATCATTGCGGCTGTTGAACACTTCAACAACTGCCTGCAACAAGCTGCGTGGGACTCCACCCCCCCACTGAATGAACGAAAATCAACGAACATCTCCAAACCTATAAAAGAAAAACTGAGAGAAAAGTGATATGCAAGAAAAAAGTGGCAACAAACTAGAAAGACAAGGAGGACAAGAAAAAATTAAATGCGCTTACAAAAGAACTTAAAGAGATCCTTAATAACGAACGAAACACCCAGCTCCATCATTACCTCAGTAATCTCGATGCAACAGCTGCTACAGAATACTCTCTCTGGAAAGCAATTAGGAATCTAAAGAGACCCACAATGTTCCAATCCGCTTTACGAAAGGAAAATAACGAATGGGCTAGTGACCTTGAAAGAGCAGTCATATTTGCCCGACACTTAAAAAAAGTATTTACCCCACATGAAATCGAGCCCTCAGCATGTATAACAGAAGAAGTGAAAAGTGTTCTGAGTAATACCCATCAGATGGACCTACCCATACGTAAATTTTCCAAATCTGAAGTGAAAGCAGCTATTGATAAGCTAAATATTAAAAAAGCCCCTGGGTACGACCTTATCACTGGAAAAATAGTAAAATAACTTCCAGAAGAAGGAGTGACATATCTTACCTACTTATTTAACGCGGTACTAACATCTGGCTTTATACCTCCCCAATGGAAAGTGTCACAATTAAAAATGATTCTCAAACCCGGAAAAAGCGCTGATAAAGTTGAATCGTATCGCACAATTAGCTTGTTACCGATTGCTTCTAAACTCATGTAAACCCTTTTCCTGAAAAGACTACTCCCAATTATAGAAGAGCGAAAGCTAATTCCAAATCATCAATTTGGATTCAGGAAAAAACACAGCACAATCAAACAGGTTCATAGGATTGTTGAGTATATGCACACTGCATTCGAACATAAAAAATATTGTACAGCAGCGTTTCTTGACATCTCGCAAGCTTTTGATCGCGTTTGGCACGATGGCTTGCTTTACAAAATAAAAACTACACTCCCCATTAACTACTATGTGTTAATCAAGTCCTATCTTACAAATAGATATTTTTTCGTAAAGCAAGGTGAGGAACAATCTGAGCTCCATGAAAGCTCAGCAGGCGTACCCCAAGGAAGTGTCATGGGCCCAATTCTTTATCTACTTCACATACGACTTACCATCAGCTGAAAGAGTCACCATAGGTACCTTTGCAGATGACACTGCTGTCTGAGCTGTTGACACTCTCCCACACTTAGCTTCCTCTAAAATCCAGAGTGGGCTAAACAAAATTACTGACTGGCTAAAAAAATGGAAAATCAAGTTGAACGAAAAAAAACAGTCCAGGTTACATTCACTCTCAAACGAAACATCTGCCCACCCGTTAAACTCAACGGCATAAATATACCCCAATGTAATGAGGCTAGATACCTTGGGATGCACCTCGACAGAAGATTAACTTGGAAAACACATATATTTACAAAACGAAAATCACTCGGTATAAAGCTCAGATATCTACACTGGCTCTTGAATCGAAACTCCAAAGTCTCAATCGATAGCAAATTGCTCTTGTACTCAGCAATTTTAAAACCAGTTTGGACATACGGTATTCAGCTGTGGGGCACTGCGGCCACTTCCAATGTTGAAATACTTCAAAGATTCCAATCAGAGACCCTAAGAATGATTGTAAACGCGCCCTATTATGTCACAAACAACCAAATCCATCGTGACCTCAAAGTTCCTACAGTCGCTCAAGAAATAAAAAAGCTCTCTACTTCGCACAATCTGAGACTCCTAGTCCACCCAAAGCCACTGATATCGGAACTCACTGCCAACCCCTTCACTTTCATCCGACTGAAGAGAAAATCCACAACAGATCTCCTGTGCTAATAGGCAATGGCTGCACCACTGGGTGTAGTCCACAAAAGACAGTAAATACAAAAATTAGTCTTAAGTTATTAAATATTGCTGAATGTGATTGAATGTAACAGATTGCAATAAAATATTTGGATATTAAAAAAAAAAAAAATTTTTTTTCCTGGCCAGAAGAAGAACACGATGTAACGCCGAGAGTCTCTTCGGCAGTAGCTTCCGGATAAGGGTGTTATTATAAATGGTATAGTTGTTGCAGTGTAATACTTTATGTATGAGGCCAGCAGTCATGAAGTCTACCCGTTCAATTAGGCTAGGAAGTCCAGATTCTGCTAAAATGTTGCATATAGGTGTTGTAGGGAATGCACGTAGGCTTTTCCGCAGAGCAGCATGGTACGGAGCACAGAGGAGATTTAAATTGCTTTTGGCACAGCTTCCGTAAATAGGCAGCGCGTAGTCAATAACAGATAAAATGAGTGATTTTACAATATAACAAAGGGTAGAGGTATGTACAAAAGATTTCTTAGATGAAAAGTATTTTACAATATTAAGGCGCTTTGTTAACTTATTTCTAATGTAGTTACAATGAAATTTAAAATTGTATTTTCATTTCGTTAACATTATAAAACTTTCTTTTTTAGCTTTTTTTGCATAAATTTTAAATTTGGCATTTGCTGCTTTATATA
The DNA here is from genome assembly GCA_920105625.2 of Clusia tigrina. NCBI lineage: Eukaryota > Metazoa > Arthropoda > Insecta > Diptera > Clusiidae > Clusia > Clusia tigrina. The sequence goes on along the minus strand of OV050030.1, from coordinate 138,377,779 downwards.
GCATGAGGTTTTGGCTGGAGCGAAAGCGTTTAAAAGTATACCATGCATCTTGTTTTTTTGTACGTAGCTCAGCAAGCTCCTTATTCCACCAGGGAACACATTTTTTTGTCACGTATGGTTTCGTTTGCGGAACAGATGACGTAGCTGCATTAAGAATTATCTTTTTAATCGATGCGGCCTCTTTATTTATGTAGTGACTGGTGGGGTGAAGTAGGTTTTGTTCGTCACACAACAATCTATATTTCTCCCAATCAGCTTTATCGCTTTTAAAACGAGGGATGTGAATCTTTTTATTGCTTTTGTCATAGTTCAGATCAAACACTATAGGGTAGTGGTCACTACCACAGAGATTTTCTAAAATTTTTCATGAAAGGAGAGGGTAAATGTTGGTTGACGATACCGTGATATCTACATGAGTGAAAGAGCCATGTGTGGAAAAATGCGTTGGAGATTTATCATTTAAGACCATTAAGTCTTGCGAACAGATAAATTCCTCAATTGATTTGCCCCTTTTATTTTGTACAGAAGAACCCCAAAGAGGACTCCAACCATTAACATCTGCACAAAAAATTTGCGGCTGAGGCAATGAAATTAAAATTGATTTAAACTCACTCAGATCAAATTCTTTGCTAGGTGGAAGATAAGCAGATATTATTGTAAAGGTTATATTAGTTTTAATTTCAAATGCAATAATGTTTAAACTAGTTTGAATATGGATTCTATTATAATAAACACCTTTTTTAATGAGCACACCTGTCCCGTGTTTATTCAAATTATTTGTATTATGGAAATAAGCACTTTTACAAACAAAAACTGGGACTAAGTGATAATAGCCCGGTATATATTATAAATTATAGAATTCCAGAAACTCAAAAAACTGAAAACAATAGACAAGTGGAAAAACTAAAAAATGATGACATTATAGTGCCATCAATGTCAGAGTATAATAGCCCTCTGCTACTGGTACCCAAAAAAATCATTGCCAGGTGTAACTGCTAAAAAATGGCGTTTGGTGATTGATTATCGTCAGGTAAACAAGAAACTATTAGCAGATAAGTTTCCTCTCCCATGTATAGATGATATATTGGATCAACTGGGTCGTGCTAAGTATTTTTCATGTTTGGATTTTGTAACGACTCTTTTTATAGCTGGGGTAAAACTCAGCGGCTCCTGCGAGTTAAATTAATTTCATTGTATTTACTTAGACTATTGATTATGGACTCTTGTTAGTCCTTGCTCGAAACAATTCTACTTCCTTAACTCTATGTTTCTATAAATAACTTATTCAATGTGCACTTGTTTTCATGTCTCTACGTCCCGGTAAGTGTGTGTCTCTGTGACTCAGTGGGAGAACGATTAAAAAACCAGAAGCTCTTACTGAGTTCCTATGGTCTCTGTACGGCGTTATGACTTAGTGGGAAAACGATTAAAAACCAGAGGTTCCCTCTAAGTCCCTAAGTCTCAGTGGCGTATGTGTCTCAGTGATTCAGTGGGAGAACGATTAAAAACTAGAGGCTCTCACTGAATCCCTATAGTCTCTGTCTGTGTATGGCTTAGCGAGAAAACGCTTAAAAAACCAGATGTTCTCGCTAATCTTTCTGTGTCCGTATTGTACTTTGTATGGCGTAGAGCTGTTGCTAGTCAGGATGCTGGTGATCGACGAAGAGACCTACTGCCTGGGCTACGTGGTTTATATAGTCGCAGGTCGCAGCGGCTGACACATGTTGTTATTGGCAGGCCACCGTTGTGTAACTTTACTTCCGTTTGGCCGGCCTCGCTTGTTGTTGTTGTGGCCAGGCTTGTTGTTGTTGCAGTATTTTGCCCTTGGGCCACCTTCAACTTCTGACGGTCAGCCACCTCACACCAACGGTCCCTGGTTGGCCTGCAGTATTGTTGGCTGCAAGCAGCGCTGTCCGGAATCCTGTAGTGTTGTAGTTGTTAAATATTTTATGTTCAATTTAACTGGCAACCAGCATTTCATTTGCATTCCTCCTTCTGCTTTGTACTTGCTGGTCGTTGGCGTGGTGGTTGCTCTGTCGTTGTCCCTCTTGTGCTTTGCTCTCGTTTCTTCGTGTTGTTAGTGTAAAATTACCGAGCGAGCGCACTCGGCAAATTCCAACGCTTGAGTTCGTGCACTCACCTTCTCTTGTCCTGCATGTATTTGTTGTATTCTTCGTCGCTGTGTTTTTCATCTCTTCGCAAGCGTAGCGCTGGTTGGCAAGATCGTTGGCTGTGCGTGAGGTTGCTTTTGTTGTAATCCTAGTTATTATTCCAACTGGTATAATATGCTGATGGTGATCTGTTCTCCCGCCACTGCTGCGCTGAGTGGTTACAACGTATGTAGTTTTTTTCGTTAAATTTCTAATGCAGTTGCTTCGGTTCGGGTATTTTATCGTGATGTGTGTGTGTATATAGTTTCGTAGCGACTCTGTCATTTGTAGTGTGGGCCAAAATTTCCCACAGAAGATTTTACTCCTCACACGCCCTCCCCACTTTACCGATGATGAAAAATGATGACAGCGTCACTGTTGAGGGTCACTCTGTATGCGTCTCGCCTAAATCGTATTCGCCGTCGTGTCCGTTTTTGCTGAGCCCCTTTGGCTATTTGCAAAACTTCAGCTACCAAGTTCTGTGGCAGATCACCTCCTTTTGGTCCTTGTAGCTCTTCTATGTTTTGGAATGTGAATAAGGTGCCTGTGTTTGTCGTATGTTTCTCTGTTGACTGCCTCTGTTGTTTATGGCTGTTGGGTTGGGGGCTATTGAAGTCACGTTTATTCCTCTTGTCACCGCTTCTGCTGTGTTTGGTGCACTTGATTGCACGGTGGTTGTCCCTTGATCTGTTACGTTGTCTACGTGGTGTGTTTTGGTTGTTTCGCACTGGTTCTGACTTTGCGAAGTGATTAGGAGATACCCTGATTGCTCTGATTGTATTTTGACTTAGCTGTGCCAGCTCCTCGCGTTTGGTTGCGCCTGCGTCCTTTTTCCGAGGCCCATATGCTGATTCATGTGTAGTCCTTCTATATATGCTTTTGTGGGATTCGCTGTGGGATTTTGCTGGGCATAGTCCGTGGCAGGTGAATTCGTTCGTGTGAGTCATCTTTGTTCTTGGTGTTGTGTGTTTGCGAATTCGTTGGTTCTCTGTGTATTCTCTGTTGTGTCTCTTTACCTGAGCATTTTTGTCGCTGGGGTGCCTCTTGGAAGTCGTTGAATGGATTTGTGTGGCATTCTCAACACGAATTGTCGTGCACATTGCAATATCTCGGGGTTGCACGCAATTGTTTTGAGGTCCCAGTGTGATCTCCTGTTCACCACACTTCACTGTCATTCCTAGGCTTGCCATGAAGTCTAGTCCAAGGAGTAGCTCATTAATGGAATCAGGCATGATAAGTAGCTCTTGCTCGCATGTCTGCTCTCCAAGCCTTACAGTTGCCGTCAATGTCCCACTGACTCTCCTAGCACTTCCGTCTGCCATACGTGCTCTGGTATTGGATTTTCCAAATTTGCTGGTGGAAGAGCGTAGCTTTCGTGCTAGCTCTCTGCTCACAAAACTGTGAGTTGCCCCTGTGTCCAGTGTTGCTGTGACAGTTTCTGTGCCAATCGAAACGGTGGCGCAGATCCGTTGTCCGTCACAGTGCAATAAGTTTTCCAATGGGGAAGTCTGCTGTCTCTCCTTTGTGGCATGCTGTGTTTCTGTCGTCGGTAGCTCTCGATCGGTTGGTGCTCTTAGTTTGCAGCACTCTATAGTCCTCACATCCCTTTGACCACACTCCCAACAGAACAGGATCTGTCCGTTGCGACATATGCGTGCTATATGACCATTTTGGCCACAACGCCAGCAGGCTGTTCTTGGTTCTATGGGTGTCTCTCTGCTTTCTACCGTCACCTGACAGTTTCTCACCTCTCGTGGTGGACCTTGCTCTCTTCGCCGTTGTATGGGTGGCGCTGGTAGTTGTTCGCCTTCTCTCCGTATGCTCTCCAAGTCTGCAGCCATTTCTATCAGCTCTGCTAGCGATGTGAAAACTTTGCGGCGCACATATAGCTGGTATTCTGGCAGGCTGTTCTGGAAAATACGCTCCAGTTTCTGTTCTTCGGAATAGTCCAAGTGCCGCATTAGATTCTGCAATTCAACTACAAACTGCTTGAACCCTTCTCTTGGTCTCTGGTGACACTGGCGGATCTGGTCTTCGAGTTTCTCCATGTATCGTGCTGGCAAGAAGAATTTTAGAAAGTCTCTCCTATATGTACGCCAATCGCGCCACGCTCGATTATTATTCCTGTACCACTTAAGTGCGCTCTCTCTCAAAAGTTCAGGCATGGTACGTGGAAGGAAATCTTTATTTATGTCGTAAACTTCTGCCAGTTCCTCGACTCGCTCTATAAACGCTAGCGGGTTACGCCCTCCGTCAAAGTTAAGGGACCACTTCCTCACCTGGTCAATCACAACGGCGTACTGTACAATCCCGTTGTGCTGTTGATTCATTGTTGCAGGTGACACGGAGCGATGCTGTAGTGTTCTCCGTACCCCTGAGTTCTCTGCCGTTAGTGTTGCACCTGTGTATGCCTCTGGCCTGTCCACTTCCAGCGTTTCGCGGGTAACTATGGACACAGCCGTCCTTGGGGATGTGCTCTTAACGTACTTGGATTGTGGCTTCTGCAATTGGTATTTCTGATCCTGAGTCAGCTCTGTTTCAGTGAAGAAGTCGGAAAGACGTTTACGGACTTCATCCACGGTACCTGTAGCCTCTACACCGAATTCATCAGCAAAGATCACCAGCTCATCCTTGCGTAGCAAGTACACCCAGCCTGTTTTCACCATCTTGTGAAAGTCTTAGGTGACGATGAAGACAATATGTGTGTGTATTATGAGCTGGCGTTGATTCGGCTGTATTATGCGTGACTGCGTAGACGTAGCTTTCTCTTTGCTCTGGTAAATTCTCTCACGAGCTGAGCTTCCTTGCGATTTAGTTTTTTTCTTTTTCAAAGTCTGATGCGCTGATTTAGTTTCCTTTTACTCAGAGTCCCTGCTCGGGCGCCACTGTAACGACTCTTTTTATAGCTGGGGTAAAACTCAGCGGCTCCAGGGGTCGTATACAGCAAAATATAAAAATCCTGCGAGTTAAATTAATTTCAGTGTATTTACTTAGACTATTGATTATGGACTCTTGTTAGTCCTTGCTCGAAACAATTCTACTTCCTTAACTCTATGTTTCTATAAATAACTTATTCAATGTGCACTTGTTTTCATGTCTCTACGTCCCGGTAAGTGTGTGTCTCTGTGACTCAGTGGGAGAACGATTAAAAAACCAGAAGCTCTTACTGAGACTTAGTGGGAAAACGATAAAAAACCAGAGGTTCCCTCTAAGTCCCTAAGTCTCGGTGGCGTATGTGTCTCAGTGATTCAGTGGGAGAACGATTAAAAACCAGAGGCTCTCACTGAATCCCTATAGTCTCTGTCTGTGTATGGCTTAGCGAGAAAACGATTAAAAAACCAGATGTTCTCGCTAATCTTTCTGTGTCCGTATTGTACTTTGTATGGCGTAGAGCTGTTGCTAGTCAGGATGCTGGTGATCGACGAAGAGACCTACTGCCTGGGCTACGTGGTTTATATAGTCGCAGGTCGCAGCGGCTGACACATGTTGTTATTGGCAGGCCACCGTTGTGTAACTTTACTTCCGTTTGGCCGGCCTCGCTTGTTGTTGTTGTGGCCAGGCTTGTTGTTGTTGCAGTATTTTGCCCTTGGGCCACCTTCAACTTCTGACGGTCAGCCACCTCACACCAACGGTCCCTGGTTGGCCTGCAGTATTGTTGGCTGCAAGCAGCGCTGTCCGGAATCCTGTAGTGTTGTAGTTGTTAAATATTTTATGTTCAATTTAACTGGCAACCAGCATTTCATTTGCATTCCTCCTTCTGCTTTGTACTTGCTGGTCGTTGGCGTGGTGGTTGCTCTGTCGTTGTCCCTCTTGTGCTTTGCTCTCGTTTCTTCGTGTTGTTAGTGTAAAATTACCGAGCGAGCGCACTCGGCAAATTCCACCGCTTGAGTTCGTGCACTCACCTTCTCTTGTCCTGCATGTATTTGTTGTATTCTTCGTCGCTGTGTTTTTCCTCTCTTCGCAAGCGTAGCGCTGGTTGGCAAGATCGTTGGCTGTGCGTGAGGTTGCTTTTGTTGTAATCCTAGTTATTATTCCAACTGGTATAATATGCTGATGGTGATCTGTTCTCCCGCCACTGCTGCGCTGATTGGTTACAACGTATGTAGTTTTTTTCGTTAAATTTCTAATGCAGTTGCTTCGGTTCGGGTATTTTATCGTTATGTGTGTGTGTATATAGTTTCGTAGCGACTCTGTCATTTGTAGTGTGGGCCAAAATTTCCCACAGAAGATTTTAGTCCTCACAATTTGATGTCAGGTTTTCATCAGATTGAACTTTCAGAGGAATCTAGAGATATCACTTCATTCTCAACAATTCAAGGTTCATATAAATTCAAGAGACTTCCTTTCGGATTAAATATAGCACCCAACTCCTTTCAGAGGATGATGAATTTAGCATTTTCGGGACTAAAGCCTGACCAAGCTTTCCTGTACATGGATAAGATCTTATTGTAATAGGATGCTCAGAAAAACATATGTTTCGGAATTTACAAGACGTATTTTTGACATGCCGAAAGTATAATCTGAAATAGCATTCTGGAAAGTGTATATACTTTTCACAGGAAACTGTATTTTTGGGACATAAATGTACAGATATAGGAATTCTTCCAGACATTAGTAAATATGAAACAATAAAAAAGTATCCAAAAATAATAGATGCCGACTCGGCACGACGTTTCATCGCATTCTGTAATTACTACAGACGTTTTATACCGAATTTTGCGAATTATGCTATACACATTACACGACTTACACGTAAAAATGCTGAATTTGTATGGAGTAATGACTGTGAAGAACTCATTGCTTTCTCATAAACTATTGCAATATCCGAATTTCCAAAAAGAATTTTGTATAACCACCGATGCTATTAAATTGGCAAGCGAAGCGGTTTTGAGCCAAGCGTGCAGCGGCATTCAATTGCCTATTGCTTTTGCGTCCAAAACCTCCACAAAGGGAGAAAGCAAGAAATCAGTGATTGAACAAGAATTAACAGCAATCCATTGGGCAATAAATTATTTCAGACCGTACGTCTATGGTAGAAAATTTTTAGTTCGCAGTGACCATAAACCACTTACATATTTGTTTTCATTGAAAAATCCATCAACGAAGCTCAACAGAATCCGTTTAGACTTAGAAGAATATGACTTCGCAGTGGAATATATGAAAGGCAAGGAAAATTGTGGAGCTGATGCACTGTCGCGTATAGATATAGGTCAACTCAAGGAAATTGATGAATTGCATAATATTTTAGCATTGACAAGAGCACAAAAGCGCAAGGAAGATACAAAAACCAAAAATAAACCAAATGAACAAAAGACCCAACAAAGTCAAAACACACCGAAATGCTATGAGGTATCAAATTTCAGACAAGTACAGAAATTCACTAAATTGCATTTCCTAGTAACAAAAATCCAGAAAATGGCTCTAAGACATGGTAAATCAACACTTCTTGATATAAATATATCACTCTATATTATCAATGGAAAAGTAACTATAATGGAACTATTTCCAAGGCTTGAAAGAGAAGCCTGTAGTGTAGGAGTTGATAAATTGCAAATTAATGCAAGGGATGATATCTTCAGAATATCATCCATAAAAGAATTTAAAAGGTAAGCCAATGAAAATTTAAAAAGTTTAGAAATCGCGATAGCACATGAAATAAAAACTATTGAAAACGAAGAAGAAAAATTAAAATTGTTGAAATTTTTCCATAACAATCCAATTCACGGAGGCCATGCTGGAGTTACGAGAACTCTAAAAAAGCTAAAGAACTATTACTTCTGGAAAAACATGACAAGGGATGTTAAAACCCACATAAAAAGTTGTACGAAATGCACTCTTAATAAACCAAAACCATCAACAAAAGAAGAACTAATTATTACCCCTACACCAACACAATCATTTGATACAGTAATAATTGACACAATCGGACCGTTACCAAAGACAGATAATGAACATGAATATGCGGTGACCACTGTTTGCGACTTAACAAAATATTTAATAACTATTCCAATACGGAACAAATCTGCAAACACAGTAGCAAAAGCAGTTTTTGAGAAATTCATACTACAATTTGGAACCATGAAAAATGTTATAACAGACATGGGAACAGAATATAAAAATCAAGTTTTCTCAGAATTGTATAAATTATTAGGATTTACTCACACCAAGTCAACTGCATATCACCATCAAACAGTAGGTTCAATAGAAATATCATATCAAACATTTAATGAATATTTGAGATCATATATTTCCGTAAACAGATCAAAATGGGATAAATGGATGAATTATTTCACGTATTGCTATAACACTACACCCTCAACAGTTTATGGCTATTGTCCATATGAATTAGTTTATGGCAAATTACCTAGCAATATAGAATGCATGGAATCTAATTGTGTAGATCCATTGTATAATGTAGATTCATATGAGAAAGAGGTAAAATATAGACTTCAAATAGCACAAAATAGAGCAAAAACTTTTATTGAAAGATATAAGCTTCAACAGAAAGCTACACATGATATAAAATTGAAACCACAGACATTAAAAATAGGAGACTACGTGGTTATAGAAGACCCAGCAAGACATAAATTTGACTCGGTTTATTCAGGTCCTTATAAAATTATCGACTTTGACAAATTTAATAATTGTACTATCAAATTAGATAATAATCAAACTGTAAAAATACATAAAAATAGAATTAAATTAGCTTAACACGTTGTATTGGCCAGTGCAACAAAATAAGGTTAGAATTAATTTAAAATAGTTAACAAGTACAATAAAACAAAACTAATAGTTTAAAATAAACAACGATACAATAACACAATTAAAATTAAGTCGAACAAATAACAAGACACTAAAATAAAATATTTACAATTTATATGTTAGAGTGAGACATTAAATAGTTAAGTCTATTTTTAAGTTTTAAGGCGTATTGAGCAGAGAAGAATATCCATAGCGTCGAAGCCAGAACGGGAGGTACATCAAAGTCCCTGAGAACGGTGAACAGTAGACTGAATGCAATAGCAGCGGCAAACTCGAAGTTAGCGAATAGAAAAGTTAACTGAAGCAGATGATGAGTTGATGGAAGTACAAGAAAGAAACGAACGACAAAACGATGTGTAACACGGCTATGAAACTGACCAAACGGCAAAACTCTAAAGGATCCTGTCTGTAAATAATTTTTTGCTGAAAGTTAAGTGAAATTTCATTTTCCAGACAAAAGAGTGGTAGAGGTTCTAACTCCCCATAAGCCTGATGACTGCGAACTAAGGACTATGAGAAAATGAAGATGGTACCAGCCAAGTCACAGAAACAAAAATCAGGGCGCTAGATGACACCTTGTTATAATCGTTATCTAAGCTGTTATGATGCTACTTAGGATAATTATTAGTATAGAAACAATGCTGAAGCTGATTGCAAAGCTGACAAAACTATACGAAAACATAAACATTTGTGTTTTCAGCAAGGAAAATCCATTATATTATACAATAGTGTGCACACTTTCAGAACAGTAATCGACAATGTTCTCTGAAATCTAAAGTTCCTCCGTAAATAAAGTAGTACAACAACATCCACAGCCCTAGGGGAATTTATTTTTCCCTCCCTTGTTTCTACTGACATACCAGCAACAAAACCATTTCGTGCATCCTATATTATATATAATACTTTTGTTTTTTTATTATCTATGTTTACCACGGTTGGGTTTGTTTCGTTAGTTTCTTTTTTACAATACTACTGCTCTTCCTCCTCCTGGTGCGCTGCTGAATTCGTCGACAATATCCGCTACTACAAACTCATGCGTCACTGTTGTGGTTGTCGTAAGTAATCTTATTCCCAGAAGCGGCACGATTCCCTAAACGAGATGCCTCCTGATTATTGAATGTGATGCGCCTGGTATCCAATGTTAATACGATCTTTCACCCATTTCTTACACTGTCGACAGTTATCTGTTGATTTTACGTGCCATCTAAGAAACGAAGATACTGGGGTTACATGTTACGGGAGTCAGATCATGCTGTTAACGCTCACAACAACAGAATATGTACATATTTTCGCTCACACAAAAATATTGTTCTTAAACATACACACGCATATGCAAATATGCATTCAATTGCTTTGTTCTCATTAGTTTCAAGTTATGTTTAATAACTCAGTCTCCGAATGGACATTGACTCGTTCACACGCTTCTTTCTAGTTGCTCTCGGTAAAAAATTACCCATGGCCTGCGTTTCTCTTGTAGAAGTTCTTATAGTTTCTACTAGCGCAGAAACAAGTGCTTGAACACATGCCATTCAAAACTCCTTCTTGTTTCAATTTTTCAAATTTAACCATGGTTATTCATTAATACCCAATCCCACTCGCGGCACCATTTGTTGTGAAATTGCCCTAAAGACAATTTATAACACTCTTTTATACTCGGATTCGCACCGTTGGATTGTGTAATAATCAAACAATCGCTTCATTGAATTAGAACAATAAGCTTTATTTAATTATTATTTTTCACACACTTAATGTTAAGCTTAAAGTTTACTTTTAATACCATTTTGAACTTGATTCATTACTTAATTTAATCACTTTATTATTGCTCTGATCATTCTTCAACTGTCTCTCGTCTTTAATTGTTAGGTGGCGTACGTACCTGTCCTGTGGTGAACCAGAAAGTACTAGAATATTCTCTACACTTCGAAAGAAGTTTTGAGAAGATTGTATAATATGCTTTTCCGAGTAGTTGTGTGGTGTCTCATATACCTCTTGTGTGTTGAACTAGAACAGTCTAGTATGTTCCCTATATTTCGAAAGAGGTTTTGAGAAAATTCTAGAGTATTCTTTCTGTTTCAATATATATGAGTTTATTAGTGTCGTATTGCTAACGGTACACATTTTCTTCTTTGGCTGCAATACAAGGACGAAAGAAAAGGATGTTGGTAAAATATTTCTGAATTGCAACAGTTCTGTTTCCCAGAAGTTTGAGACAGTAGGTTGAAGTAGCTCTGCGCTCGTGATGGGATCGGCGCGTAGAAGTTCAGGAGCGATATTATCAATTCCAGGCGCCTTACTATTTTTCAAGCATTTGTTTGCATCGCAAATTTCTGCGTTGCTTGGACATTCTTTGTCAATGTTGGTGCTTTCAAAGTGTTCAATACGTTCACAAATTGTTTCTGTTTCAGCCGGCTGTGTCTCCAACATATTCTTGTAGAACTCATTCCATATCTGAAGTTGCGCATCTACAGAAGTAGCTAATTTACCTTTGTCGTCTTTTATTGGTTTAGCGGAAGGCTAAGTGCTGCGTGTTAGTCTCTTTGCTGCTTTGTAGAGATCTCTTGTACGATTTGTTTCGGCTGCAGCCTCTGCTTCTTTGGCAATATTTTCTGACCATTTGCGTTTATCGCATCTGGCGCCGTGTTTCACGGCGCGGTCAAGTCTGCTATACTCCAAATGCACTAACGTTTTTTCTGACCGTGTTCTGGCGCCATTGAGGGACGCTTTAGCTTTTTTGCTCTCCGCTATTTGGTGCCAGGTATCATCTGAGATCCATTATTTGCGGTTATTTGGTACGTAGCCGACTGAGCTCTTGGCAGAGTCCAAGAAGAACTTTTTAGTGCCAGACCAGCTACGGTCAGTGAAATCGTAAACCAGCGAATTTCGTAAAGAGTCCGAATACAATTTGCACGTGGCAGGATTTTCCAGATTTTTGACATTAAACCTCCTGTCGATTGAACGTTCATTCCATTTAATTGCAGCTACCTTTATGCGTATTGATGCAATGATGAGATGGTGGTCGCTGAAGATGTCGGCACCTCTTTTATTGCGCACATCCAAGAGTGAGCCGCGCTATTTCTTGCTTATGCTTATGTGGTCTATTTGATTTTCTGTTTTGCAGTCTGGGGACATCCATGTGACCTTATGTATCCTCTGTGGGGAAAGACCGATTCACCTATAACTAAGCTCTTCATCATACACATTTCTACGAAAAGATAGCCGTTTTCCGTAAGTCTACCGGTGCCATGCTTACCCATTACTGCTTCCGCGTACGTGTTGTCACTTCCAGTTGCCCATTGCGACAATAATGTCCCCCTTATGAGCAGAAGATATAACTTTGTTAAGAAGGCCATAATAGGCTTCTTTAGTCGTGATGTTAGACCCCTTAATAGGGGCGTAACATTGGATAAACTTTAGGTTTCTAGCTCTCCCTCGAAATCTAGCCGTTATTATTCTGTCGGATACCGGTTAATAAGCGCTTTCCGTGCCGCCTTAGCCAATAGAAAACCAACGCCGCTGGATTTCGGTTGGCCTGTTGGTTTCCCGGAGTGTAACATTGTAAAGCCTTCGGAGGCTGTGGTTTCACCAAAGTCGCATAAGCGAGTTTCGCACAGACCCAGCAGGAGAAAATTTTAGGCAGAAAATTCTTTACATAATTGACGAATGCGAGATGGTTCCGTAAGCGTTCTAACATTCCATGTTCCAATTCTATTTCTCGTTTTCATGCCAAAGGTCGTCTCCGGTTTAGTTAGAGAATTATTATTTTTATTTATTTTTGTGTTTCAGTGATCGTAGTGATTTAGAATGAGTGGCTGATTAGGCCACTGCATCCGAACCTGGTACTGGGGCTGCCAGTTCACATCCAGGCAGGAAGGTTGCGACAGAATTTCCTCTGCGCAGATGGTAAGGTTATACCGCCTTTTCTCGGACGCCAGAGCCTCCTTAGCGAAAGTAGGGTGTACCACAGACAGGAGAGGTTGACAATTGGGGGCTTCTTAGACCTAGACATCACCACCCTTACACCCCAGAGTAGATAGTGTGGGAATTAATTTGATTAATAGCTAAGTAGAATTTAGAATAAGCAAGATGATATAAAATTAAAGAGGAGAGATATTGCGGTACAAAGTTATGGATTAGAAAGAAGTTGCTGGGAGACATAAATTTGAGAATAGGTAAATTTGAGTCGAGACAAATTTGAGTTCTGTGCAAAGGGAAAAATAGCTATGGAAATAAAATAAATTAATGAATGGTTACAAATAGTACCTATAATACAGGGTACGTATTGCTACAGAACAAATGTATTACACTGTTAAAATTTCACTCCTCTTTCCAAATGCATATTACATTATTAATATTAAGTAAAATCTTTTGTTGTTTGAAAGGGAAAGAGGAGAGAAACAAAATTAAATTAGGAGCAATTCAATGTGCCTTACAGGATGTGCACAATGTGAGATTTTCGTGATCTAGCTTGCCAAAAGTCCAAAAATGATCTTAAACATTTCATTTAATTTTAATCAAATATGGTTGGAAAATCTCCAAATTTTTAAAAAATCATCCTTAAATGTCACATATCCAATGTAACTCTGCTATAATGGTACCATGAATGTAGTGAATAAAGATTAAAAACACATCTTCAAAATTAAGAAAAACAAGGAAAAGAAAAGTATCATAACATCGTTAATTTTGCTGATTTCGTTACGATTAATAATCTAAAATAAAACTTGGAGACTCGTTTTTTTAAAGTATATAATACACTTACTCCTACATATCAACAAAATTTGTTATTATTATTATTATTATAATTATTATTATACCTTACACCATAATTAATTATAAGTGCAAGGTGTTGAGGGAAGGAGTACTAGCTACACAGGCCTTCGACTCGAACAGAAAAAGTTGTATTTAATGAAGTTTTTCGTAGCAACGTATTTCGGGAAAGCATTTCACTGTGTCTTCCACAGTGGTGTTTCGCAAATCAAATTAAAACTTTAGGCAAATACATTAAAATACTAGAAATTAAAATAAGTTGGTGCGTGATGTCCGGAATTACAAGTCGCGAGTTGTTTGAAATCTGGAAAGCAACTAAAAATGCTTAGACAATTGATGCGATGGTATTTAGCAACTGGAACCTAACGTCGAATTAATTTATGGAAACTACATACATTTGTTCAAGAATTAAACAGCACATTTAGTGTTAAATAAACGATAACTGATCGTCATAAGGATAGATTTCTGAGTGAATACCTATTTATGTAATGTATCGCATTTTGTAAAAAATATTAGCGCAAATAGCGATAATACAAGTATTTGTAGACCGGCCCTCCGCTTGGAAGATAGCTCATTGCAGATTCAAAAAAGGAAGGCTCGAATATTGATTGAAAAACGCCTTAAAGGGCAGAAACAGAAATGCGTCAAGCGGCAAACGAGATTCAGCAGAAATTGTAAAGGAATTATTTAACGCTTCTCCCAAACGAGGGACTTCTGTAAAAAAGCAAGAACTTTCAATAAAGATTCAGATTCACTCACTACTGTTCAATCCCTAGCCGTTATGATTGATTTTAAAATGACCACTAATCAATATCGTTTGCACAGAGAATATATTCAACATGTAAATCCCAAATTATATCCTAGTTACGATAAAATGAAAACGGCAAAGCTGGATTGTTATCTATACAATATAACAAGTGAAAAAAGGTTTGCGGAGATAGATTTACAATCCCTATTGAATCCTACCATTAAAAGAACTTGCATGGTTTAAGATGGTGACAGCACCAACCAATCCAAATATAAACAAAAAAATGTCGCAATTAATGCATCAGATGAGGCATTATTTAATAGTGCCATTATCAATGCATACAACAACAACAAAAATTATTTAGTAAAATCCAGTTCCAATAAAATTTATGTTAGAAAGAAAGAAAGCTGATTTTATCACTCGCTAAGTGAGTTATTTCGAACAAAAGATAAGTCAGTTAAAACCAGGTTTGTGTATATTGGAGGCAAACAATTCAAAATCGCATCAGAATGAATATTATGTATGAACGATGGTATGCAATGTGTTATCCGAGTGTAGTTCATTGCAAACTTGCTATATTTGTGAAGCTACACCTTCTATTATGAAGGATTGAACGATGAATGTCCTGTTAATGCAAGAGAAGTCAATTTCTCCATTCCACTCGAAGAGAAAACAATAAAAACTGCTTTTTATATAAATAACCAAAGTTTATTATAATAGGATAGGTCAAGGCTACCTCAGCTACCAATCAACCTATCAAACTTACAATATGAGAATATGGGCAGAAGTGGATAATTTTTTCCACATATATTTCATACCTTATTATCTGTTTGATTTTTAATGATGTAGGTGTAACGGTTAGAACGTCTTTAAATCTCACACACTATTCTTCGGGTATATACAATCCAGGTTATATGTAATTTGAAGAATATGATTGGAATTATATGCAATGAGTGATTTGGTCCTGCAATTGACAATTCCTTACATAAACGGGTTTATTTAGAATATTCTCGCTTATGTCAAATGGGCAAATAAATATGCCCAGGATTAAAAAGAAAATCGAAGTTGTAAAGAAAAACAAAATAATAATGAAACAATTTCGATGTATTAACATTGTAGAATGAAAACTAAAAAAATACATATTAAATTAAAAATATATATTTACAATTAAATAAAACTATAAACTTAAAAAAAATTATTAAACTTAAATTGATGTAAAAGTAAAATTCAAAACAAAGGTAGTTTATAAAGTAGTAGTGATCTTGGAAAGTAATTTTTTTTTTATAATAAATGAACATTCGTTAAAGAAGTCCGATATATATTGTTAAGTATATTTTTAAGTTTTAAGGCGTATTGAGCAGAGAAGAATATCCATAGCTTCGAAGCCAGAACGGGAGATAAATCAAAGTCCCTGAGAACGGTGAACAGTAGACTGAAGGCAATAGCAGCGGAAAACTCGAAGTTAACGAATAGAAAAGTTAACTGAAGAAGATGATGAAGTAATGGTAGAAGATGGAGAAGTACATCAAAGAAACGACCGACAAAACGATGTGTTGCACGGCTATGAAACTGACCAAACGGCAAAACTCTAAAGGATCCTGTTTGTAAATAATTTTTTGCTGAAAGTTAAGTGAAATTTCATTTTCCAGACAAAAGAGTGGGAGAGGTTCTCACTCCCCATAAGCCTGATGACTGCGAACTAAGGACTATGAGAAAATGAAGATGGTACCAGCCAAGTCGAAGAAACAAAAGTCAGGACGCTAGAATCGTTATCTAAGCTATTATGATGCTACTGAGGATAATTATTCTTATAAAAACAATGCTGATGATACGGGAAGTTGATTGCAAAGCTGACAAAACTATACGAAAACATAAGCATTTGTGTTTTCAGCAAGGAAAATCCATTATATGATTCGATAGTGTGCACACTTTCAGAACAGTAATCGACAATATTATCTGCAATCTAAAGTTCCTCCGTAAATAAAGTAGGAGGCAGCTACAACAACATCCACAACCCTAGGGAAATTTATTTCTCCATCCACTGTTTCTAGTGATATACCTGCAACAATACCATTTCGTGCATCCTATATAGTATATAATACTTTAGTCTCTTTATTATCTATGTTTACCATGGTTGGATTTGTTTCTTTAGTTTTTTTTTACAATACTAATGCTATTCCTTCTGTTGCGCTGCTGAATTCGTCCACAATATTCGCTACTACAAACTCATGCGTCACTGTTGTGGTTGCCGTACGTAATCTTATTCCCAGAAGCGGCTCGATTCCCTGAACGAGATGAGATGCCTTCTGATTATTGAATGTGATGCGCCTGGTATCCAATTTTACTACGATCGTTTACCCATTTTTTACACTGTCGACAGTCAGCAGTTGATTTTACGTGCCATCTAAGAAACGAAGATTCTGGGGTTACATGTTGTGGGAGCCAGATCATGCTGTTCACGCTCCAACAATTGAATATGCACAAATTTTCGCTCACACAAAAATCTTGTTCTTAAACATACACACGCATATGCATTCAATTACTTTGTTCTCATTAGTTTTAAGTTATGTTTAATATGTTTCTCGTTGCTCTCGGTAAAAAATTACACATGGCCTGCGTTCCTCTTGTAGAAGTTCTTATAGTTTCTACTAGCGCAGAAACAAGTGCTTGAACATATGCCATTCAAATTTAACCATGGTTATTCATTAATACACCATGGTTTGTTACGAAACTGCCCTAAAGATAATTTATAACTCTCTTTTATACTCGGATTCGCACCGTTGGATTGTGTAATAATCAAACAATCGCTTCATTAAATTAGAACAATTAGCTTTATTTAATTCTTATTTTTCACACACTTAATGTTAAGATTAAAGTTTTCTTTTAATACCAATTTAAACTTTATTTATTACTTAGTTTAATCACTTTACTACTGATATGATCACTCTTCAACTGTCTCTCGTCTTTAATTGCGAGGTGGCGTACTTACCTCTCCTGTGTTGAATAGAAAGTACTAGAATATTCCCTACACTTCGAAAGAAGTTTTGAGAGATTTGTATAATATGCTTTTACACATTTTCTTCTTTGTCTGCCATACGAGGACGAATGAAAAGGATGATGATAAAATTTTTATGAAATGCAGTACGAAGCTCAATACAAGTGAATGTAAAAGCCAAATTGAGTGTTCTTTTATCTGAATCAATTTAGAGTTTTTATAGCAGCTTAAATCTTTTACAACATTTTCATAGGTATGTGCGCTAAATGTAAAACTACTTGAAAGTATACACTACATTAAAATATTGATAATGGTAATAATTAATTTGTTGGTACTTATACTATTTCAATGTGGTTTTCATTCACTAAACTAACTTGTTTTTCCAAAAATCAAGCTCACAACATTACGACAAAGTGATTGCGATAAGCGTCGCGAATTAGAAAAAGTGAAAGTAGAGCTTGCCAAAGAATCATTTACTGTAACTCAATTGGAGGAACATATTGAGCGGGATCAACACTTACTTGAGGTACGCAGTGAACTTATCAATTCTCTTCAGTCCAACGACACCGCTCAACGCATTCAAATAGAAGAAATACTCGTGCAATTGGCTGAAAAAAATATTACTATTAATGAGGTATGGGTGAGTTAAGCTATATGAGGTTGCAATAAAATTTTAATATATATCACTTATATTTAATTCCAATTATACTCCGAAAGCTCAATATTGAGTTGCGTACCAAGTCTGAAGAATTTAGAAATCTCTTCGCAACATTATCTAACAAACAAATAGAGATTGCACGGCAAGAGCACATGATAAAGTTATTGGATGAGAGCAATGAACGAAGTCAAATGCTACGAGTGAAGCAAGAAGAAAAGATCGCTCGCATGGATCAAGAATCTATTAAATTAAAACAATCACTGTAAGTTAACTAATAATTTAATTTAATTTTATTAAACTTATAAACTTATTTATCGGCGTATAAAATACCCCCATCTAATATGATACTTCCGCAGGAACTGAACAAAATAGAAATTACTAAGACCATATTACATTAATTTTGTTCACTCAACATAGCTATATTGGTTTTTGTACAGTGAATACCAATTATATGTACGTATGGTGCCCGAAAAGTTTATGTTCACCTTTCTTCAATAATCGTTTAATCACACAGCCCTAATTGTGTTTCGTTAGTTAAAGAAGTACACAAATTTATTTTAGTGGAAAAATTGAATGATTTTCGGTGTTTCGGTGTCGATCCACATGCTACAATTTTTTTATTGATGCACCATCGAAAACCAACAGTTATCGTTGGTGAAAGTGAAACCTGAAAGCGCCGATTCTCCATGACTTAATATGAGATTCGGTGAACCCTAGCGTCAGTGTAACGAGCATAATAACTATTTGCATGATTATTTGACCCTCACGAAGCTCTTCATGCATTGGAATCCCCATCATTGAACGAATGGTCTAAGGGATAACCTTGACAATTGGTAACTAGAAATGCTGGACGGATTCTGTGGAGGATTGTTAAGTTACTTTTCCAGCATCCTCTCAAAATAAACTTCAATGTTATTTTATTAAGGCATATCAAAGATAGCAAAATCAGCGTTTTTCATAGACAGAATAGCTCTTCCATTTCAAGAGAAAATATATGATTTATCATACCATATTAGATATTTATGATTATATGATATATAAACGGTCTCTGTACTCGGATCTGCTGTTGGTATCATAGAGTATAAATAGATTTAAATATATAAAAATAATGCTATTTGTTTAAACACTTGCTATTTTATAGAAGAATATATCGCGTTAACTATCGGAGAGCTTTCACACATCAGTAGTCATAAGAAGCTTTGTTGGTGGATGTTAAACGGAAAACTTTTTTAACAAATATATAAAATAAAATGTAAGAATTAATGGATACATGGGTTCGTGCGAGAGTATGAAAGAAGTATTTACAATATTTTATATATATATATATATATATATATATATATATATATATATATATATATATATATATATATATATATATATATATATATATATATATATATATATATATATTTCTTCGCGTATTTCCATTATATTTTCGTTTATAATTCGTTTGTTATTATTCAAATATTTGAATTCGGCAAACTTTATTTGCATGTCCATTATTTAAAGTAAATTGATTTTAAATACGCAAGCACGGACTCATGGAAATGGGCATTTTTTATGTCTAGCACTTTTTTGAAAGTTTTATTTTTGCATGTGGAGGCTAAATAATTTCACTGTCACCATGTCAATACAATTAAAGTTTTCCGTTAATCACTATAAAGCTTTCAAGAAAGTTGATGGCTTTTATAAACCTTTCATTAATAATAATTTTTCAATTGCAGCCGAAACAGCGATGTCGAGACTAATAATTCTCCTAGACATAAAAGATTACTTTTCGCACCTATCGCTCCAACCGATAAAAATAGCGAGAACTTTTACTACTACATTAGCGAAAGACGACGTAAACGCCAAGTGGATATAAATGTTAAAAAATATGAAGCTTAATAACTCACACATACACAAAATTGAAAAACCGGATAGAACAACAAATGTACAAATTTTTAGTATTTCTTTCTAAATATACCGAGAGTAGCAACCAAACCGATTGATATAAATTTGACATTTATTGTAACATATATTTTTCTATTCTTATATAATTAACCTGAACAATATAATAAAGAAAATGTAATAAGTAATAAAAGTTTACAATGGATTATTATAGGAAATTAATAGGTCAATAGCACACAACTTGTCTGGGTATGATTTTGAAATCATATACAAGCCTGAGGATGTACTTAGCAGAGTGTCACAAAAGCAGAAAAAAACGGTAGTTAAAATTAGAGCAAAGGCAAAATCCGACTGGGAGAAGACCAATGTGATACGGTCAGTAGATGACGCAGAAACGACAGAAGTGAAAGAAACGAATGAAGAAACAGACAAACAGCCAGCCAGCAGGGTAGAGTGGCTCCAGAAAGATAAAGATTTACAGGGAGTTCTGAAAGATTTCCATGATCCACCTCTAGGTGGGCACCAGGCGTCTTGGAAAACCTACGAGAGCATTAGACGAGTATACGCCTGAAAAGTGATGCTCAGAGAGAGAAAAAATATGTGAAGAATTGTCCAAAATCTCACGGCAACAAGAGTTTCAGGCGAGATTATAGCATGTTACAAAATACCGAAGCTGTTGATTCGAATTTCGTATCTGAATTATTTTCTGAAATGTGTAAAATGCTAGGGATTAAGAAATTACATATTATTCTTTATCATCCGCAAGCTAACGGGTCGTTAGAACGCAGTCATCGACCGCTGGTAGAATACCTGCGTAGTTTCGCGAAAGAGGATGGCTCCAACTGGGATCAGTGCCTACGGCCAATGAAATAAACTCCTTTTAGAATGCTCTACGGATTTGAGATCAACATGCCAGCAAATTTGAAGCGCAAATGTGCGACAATATGCAATGCTGGTGACCCAAATTAAGTGCGGAAATATCAGCTGCAGCGAGGGCACGAGTTTGTTATAGAAGATCAAGATCGTGCTAAACGAGTAGCTAGAGAAGCCTGCAACAATATACTAAACCAAATAGTATTTCATATGGGTGACCGAATACTAATGAAGAAACAGACTAGAAAGAAAAAAATTATATTGTGTGGTTAGAGCCGTACACGGTGGCGGAAATCCGCAGCTCTGTTACCATGGTGGTAACGATTAAAGGCAATCCCAAAAAACTTCACAATAACTTGGTAAATTGATTCCATTTGGAAACTCACAACTAAAAACATTTGTATATACTGTCGTACACTCGTAGACACTGATATTTCTCGTTTGATGAGCAACTGCAGTCAGCATTTTATTAGCAAACATAAAAGAGCGGCAATTTCAATTTCAAAATCAAGGCCAGTGTGAATTTGGACCAGCTTGACTAAGGTCTTTAAAAAATTACATAGTGTGAATATGCAAGCAAACACTGAACCAGAAATGCAGTAAGAATAAAAAAGAAAAGAGTGGGAGTTGGGGAAAAATATTAAGTAAGAAAATATTTAATAACGAAAGAACGTAAAGAAAAGATGCGAGAATCAAAATTCCCTTGGGGAAAGAAGAATACGAATTAAAAATTTCTTTAGTGCGTTTGGGCAAACTGAAAGTGCATTGACCCATTCAGTTGTCCAAAGCGCAAGTGGAGCGCAGGCAGAGCGGAAATATTAGCACTTATAGAAGTACATTCGTACAAGCTTGGCACATAAAATGAAGATGGAGTGCTTGCTTGTTTGTAGATGCCCATTCATACAAACTCGGCACGTAATATGAAGATGGACACAATCTGCCCCAATTGCAATACAAAGGAAATATGGAATATGTGTATACTCATAAGTAAGGATATTAAAGAAAATGGAATGAGTTTATGGACATATATTCTAATAAGTAAGTATAAAAGTAAGTATATTTTTTTTATTAGCTCGACTAAGTGCAATATTCTTCAGCGAAAATATACTTTAAAAGACGGGAAGAAAAGTGTGATAGGATTAAGATGTAGGTACCATATTAAAGAATCTATCGTGTAAAATAAAAATTACAAATATTTGGTTATGGGGTAAGAGAAATTGCCTGAGGAGTTAAATGTGCCAGTCAACATTCAAGTTTTTTGAAGGTACGACGAACACACGGGTATACTGTAAATAAAGACCGTGTAAGCATACATAATGTTATTTGTAAGCACCTACTTATGCATGCGGCAGAATCCATAGATATAATGAAAGAAGGTGATACCATAAACAGAAATGAATTAGAGTAGCTACATATATATATATATATATATATATATATATATATATATATATATATATATATATATATATATATATATATATATATGCCTTTCAAGCATTTGATTGCATCGCAAATTTCTGCGTTGCTGGGACATTCTTTGTCAATGTTGGGGTTTTCAAAGTGTTCAATACATTCACAAATTGTTTCTGTTTCAGCCGGCTGTGTCTCCAACATATTCTTGTAGAACTCATTCCATATCTGAAGTTGCGCATCTACAGAAGTAGCTAATTTACCTTTGTCGTCTTTTATTGGTTTAGCGGAAGGCTAAGTGCTGCCTGTTAGTCTCTTTGCTGCTTTGTAGAGATGTCTTGTCCGATTTGTTTCGGCTGCAGCCTCTGCTTCTTTGGCAATATTTTATGACCATTTCCGCATATCGCATCTGGCGCCGTGTTTCACGAAATTACATATTATTCTTTATCATCCGCAAGCTAACGAGTCGTTAGAACGCAGTCATCTACCGCTGGTAGAATACTTGCGTAGTTTCGCGAAAGAGGATGGCTCCAACTGGGATCAGTGTCTACGGCCAATGAAATAAACTCCTTTTAGAATGCTCTACGGATTTGAGATCAATATGCCAGCAAATTTGAAGCGCAAATGTGCGACAATATGCAATGCTGATGACCCAAATTAAGTGCGGAAATATCAGCTGCAGCGAGGGCACGAGTTTGTTATAGAAGATCAAGATCGTGCTAAACGAGTAGCTAGAGAAGCCTGCAACAATATACTAAACTAAATAGTATTTCATATGGGTGACCGAATACTAATGAAGAAACAGACTAGAAAGAAAAAAAATTATATTGTGTGGTTAGAGCCGTACACGGTGGCGGAAATCCGCAGCTCTGTTACCATGGTGGTAACGATTAAAGGCAATCCCAAAAAACTTCACAATAACTTGGTAAATTGATTCCATTTGGAAACTCACAACTAAAAACATTTGTATATACTGTCCTACACTCGTAGACACTGATATTTCTCGTTTGATGAGCAACTGCAGTCAGCATTTTATTAGCAAACATAAAAGAGCGGCAATTTCAATTTCAAAATCAAGGCCAGTGTGAATTTGGACCAGCTTGACTAAGGTCTTTAAAAAATTACATAGTGTGAATATGCAAGCAAACTCTGAACCAGAAATGCAGTAAGAATAAAAAAGAAAAGAGTGGGAGTTGGGGAAAAATATTAAGTAAGAAAATATTTAATAACGAAAGAACGTAAAGAAAAGATGCGAGAATCTAAATTCCGTTGGGGAAAGAAGAATACGAATTAAAAATTTCTTTAGTGCGTTTGGGCAAACTGAAAGTGCATTGACCCATTCAGTTGTCCAAAGCGCAAGTGGAGCGCAGGCAGAGCGGAAATATTAGCACTTATAGAAATACATTCGTACAAGCTTGGCACATAAAATGAAGATGGAGTGCTTGCTTGTTTGTAGATGCCCATTCATACAAACTCGGCACGTAATATGAAGATGGACACAATCTGCCCCAATTGCAATACAAAGGAAATATGGAATATGTGTATACTCATAAGTAAGAATATTAAAGAAAATGGAATGAGTTTATGGACATATATTCTAATAAGTAAGTATAAAAGTAAGTATATTTTTTTTATTAGCTCGACTAAGTGCAATATTCTTCAGCAAAAATATACTTTAAAAGACGGGAAGAAAAGTGTGATAGGATTAAGATGTAGGTACCATATTAAAGAATCTATCCTGTAAAATAAAAATTACAGACATAAATAAATGAATAATACAAATATTTGGTTATGGGGTAAGAGAAATTGCCTGAGGAGTTAAATGTGCCAGTCAACATTCAAGTTTTTTGAAGGTACGACGAACACACGGGTATACTGTAAATAAAGACCGTGTAAGCATACATAATGTTATTTGTAAGCACCTACTTATGCTTGCGGCAGAATCCATAGATATAATGAAAGAAGGTGATACCATAAACAGAAATGAATTAGAGTAGATATATATATATATATATATATATATATATATATATATATATATATGCCTTTCAAGCATTTGTTTGCATCGCAAATTTCTGCGTTGCTGGGACATTCTTTGTCAATGTTGGGGTTTTCAAAGTGTTCAATACATTCACAAATTGTTTCTGTTTCAGCCGGCTGTGTCTCCAACATATTCTTGTAGAACTCATTCCATATCTGAAGTTGCGCATCTACAGAAGTAGCTAATTTACCTTTGTCGTCTTTTATTGGTTTAGCGGAAGGCTAAGTGCTGCCTGTTAGTCTCTTTGCTGCTTTGTAGAGATGTCTTGTCCGATTTGTTTCGGCTGCAGCCTCTGCTTCTTTGGCAATATTTTATGACCATTTCCGCATATCGCATCTGGCGCCGTGTTTCACGAAATTACATATTATTCTTTATCATCCGCAAGCTAACGAGTCGTTAGAACGCAGTCATCTACCGCTGGTAGAATACTTGCGTAGTTTCGCGAAAGAGGATGGCTCCAACTGGGATCAGTGTCTACGGCCAATGAAATAAACTCCTTTTAGAATGCTCTACGGATTTGAGATCAACATGCCAGCAAATTTGAAGCGCAAATGTGCGACAATATGCAATGCTGATGACCCAAATTAAGTGCGGAAATATCAGCTGCAGCGAGGGCACGAGTTTGTTATAGAAGATCAAGATCGTGCTAAACGAGTAGCTAGAGAAGCCTGCAACAATATACTAAACTAAATAGTATTTCATATGGGTGACCGAATACTAATGAAGAAACAGACTAGAAAGAAAAAAAATTACATTGTGTGGTTAGAGCCGTACACGGTGGAGAAAATCCGCAGCTCTGTTACCATGGTGGTAACGATTAAAGGCAATCCCAAAAAACTTCACAATAACTTGGTAAATTGATTCCATTTGGAAACTCACAACTAAAAACATTTGTATATACTGTCCTAAACTCGTAGACACTGATATATCTCGTTTGATGAGCAACTGCAGTCAGCATTTTATTAGCAAACATAAAAGAGCGGCAATTTCAATTTCAAAATCAAGGCCAGTGTGAATTTGGACCAGCTTGACTAAGGTCTTTAAAAAATTACATAGTGTGAATATGCAAGCAAACTCTGAACCAGAAATGCAGTAAGAATAAAAAAGAAAAGAGTGGGAGTTGGGGAAAAATATTAAGTAAGAAAATATTTAATAACGAAAGAACGTAAAGAAAAGATGCGAGAATCAAAATTCCGTTGGGGAAAGAAGAATAAGAATTAAAAATTTCTTTAGTGCGTTTGGGCAAACTGAAAGTGCATTGACCCATTCAGTTGTCCAAAGCGCAAGTGGAGCGCAGGCAGAGCGGAAATATTAGCACTTATAGAAGTACATTCGTACAAGCTTGGCACATAAAATGAAGATGGAGTGCTTGCTTGTTTGTAGATGCCCATTCATACAAACTCGGCACGTAATATGAAGATGGACACAATCTGCCCCAATTGCAATACAAAGGAAATATGGAATATGTGTATACTCATAAGTAAGGATATTAAAGAAAATGGAATGAGTTTATGGACATATATTCTAATAAGTAAGTATAAAAGTAAGTATATTTTTTTTATTAGCTCGACTAAGTGCAATATTCTTCAGCGAAAATATACTTTAAAAGACGGGAAGCAAAGTGTGATAGGATTAAAATGTAGCTACCATATTAAAGAATCTATCCTGTAAAATAATTTATATATATATATATATATATATATATATATATATATATATATATATATATATATAAATTCAACATTTTTAAAATAAAAATTATGAACATTTTCAACAATGATTGGCGCGGCCAACAGCACACATTCGTGCCCAAAAAATCATATAATCAAATTTTTGTTTATGATTATAGAGTAAATATATATATATATATATATATATATATATATATATATATATATATATATATATATATATATATATATATATATATATATATATAAAACTACTATAATCTCTTTTTTATTATATATAATAATATAATAATACTTTTTCTTTCTCATATAAAACCATATATTAATTGTTGGCTGCTGCCCACACAACACAACATTTCTTCATTTCATAAACGAAATATTTTTGTTACCATATTATTTATATTTTTCACTTTTTGCAAATCACATATAGATTTCTTCATTCAGCTCTGTTTTTAAGTAGTTGATATGTTGGGCCTCACTCAACTATAAAACACAACCACTTTTTTTGCAATATTCAGTTCGAATTTCATATATTTCTCTTGGTCTTTGATATTGGTTGGGCCTCACTCAACTAAGAAACAAGCACATATTTTGCATTTCAAATGTCGACATTTATATATTAATTTCGCTTATTTTTAGTATTGTGTGTTCTTGGGCCTCACTCAACTAAGAAACAAGCATATATTTTGCATTTCAAATGTCGACATTTATATATTAATTTCGCTTATTTTTAGTATTGTGTTCTTGGGCCTCACTCAACTAAGAAATAAGCACATATTTTGCATTTCAAATGTCGACTTTAATATATTCATTTCGCTTGTTTTTAGTATTGTGTTCTTGGGCCTCACTTAACTAAGAAACAAGCACATATTTTGCATTTCAAATGTCGACTTCATATAGTATGCTTGTTGGGCCTCACTCAACTAAAAACTACCACTTTTTGATGTTCAAAGTAGAATTTTTCGCTTGTTTTTAGTATGGTTGTTGGGCCTCACTCAACTAAAAACTACCACTTTGATGTTCAAAGTAGAATTTTTTGCTTGTTGTTTTTGGTGTTGTTGGGCCCCACTCAACATCGGATTTCAACATTTTTTCAGGTCGACCAACTGTATAGATTTCTTGGCGATAACATCTTATCTTAGTTTTTTTGTATGGAAAATTTTTCAATTTACAAAAATATTGTTTAAATTGATATTTAAGTTTATATCATTAGTTGGAGGGCCCCACTCAACTTCCAAACCACCACTTTTTGCCATTCAGGTCGACAAACTATATAGATTTCTTGGCGGTAACATCTTATCTTAGTTTTTTTGTATGGAAAATTTTTCAATTTACAAAAATATTGTTTAAATTAATTTTAAAGTTTATTTCCATAGTTGGCGGGTCTCACCCAACTACCGGACCACCACTTTTTGCCATTCAGGTCGAGTAAATGTATAGATATCTCACATTTAAGTAACAAACACACCTAGTTGGGACTAATTAAAGCAACGATAGAATT